>JANZXR010000007.1:25683574-25701064 GCA_027575705.1 Erythroxylum echinodendron
GGGGGGGTCGGGCGCGACTTAGAGCCGCTAGATTACCGACAGAACATAACATTCCGTCGGTAATTTAGGTTTCCAGAACACGCGGCCGCCGATAGTTACTGACAGACAAGACCATTCCGTCGGTAAAAGCGTGGCATTCGTCGACAGTTACCGACGATAAATACTTTTTGTCGGTAAAAGCGCGGCATTTATATTCGAGAAGAAACTCAAATACCGACGGGCTGCCCATTCCGTCGGCAAAATAGGTTTTGCTGTCGACATTTTCCGACGGTAAGATTGTCTGCCGTTGGTATCAGGAGACAAGAAGGCCAACGGAATGTCTATACCATCGGTAAAATTTATTCGTAAAATATTTACCGACGGATAGCAGAAGTACCGTTGGTAAAAGTACGGCAATTTTATTATAGTAAAAATACCAATACCGACGGTTATGTTGTTTCGTCAGTAAACAAGATTTGTTGCCGATAGTTTCCGATGGTAAGATCAACTTCCGTCGATATGTGCAGCAAAGATTACCGACGGTATATTATTACCGTCGGTAAAATTTGTTGATAAAAAAGTCACCGAAGGAAGATTGACGTTTCGTCGGTGTATCGTCCCTACTTCATTGACACGACGACGTCTGTTAATAATTTACCGACAGAAAAGACTGTCCGTCGGTATATTATTCGAACATGTACCGACGGAAGGATGTGCCGTCAATAACTTGAAACTAACTACCGACGGACTTCTGTACCGTCGGTAAATGGCGAAGCAATTAAATTGCGGGAACGATTCTTGTATTTTTTTCCGTCGTCGAGACCTTTGGCCTCCCTATTTTCTGTCGGAGTTTTTCTGCGAAATTTTTTCCTACAGTGCCGACGGATTTGTTTTCTGTCGATAAAACATTCTATTTTCCAACGGATAAGTGACGTTTCGTCGATAATTATCGACAGATTTTTTTCTGTCAGAAATATTCCGACGCTAATACGCAATTTTCTTGTAGTGATATACACGATGCCACCAATAATAAAATCACTCTCTATAGAAATCAAAAGATTCGACCGTGAGTCACTCCAAAGAAATCAAAAGACCCAGATTTTTAACGCCCATAGACCTTTCAATGCAATTTATTTAGTTCACTAGGAACACCACAAAAACCATGTTCTCAACATCATTAAAAGGTCTTCACTCCCTTCACTCCCACGCATAATGTGGATTGCACACGCTTTCCTTCAATACACACACACTCCACTTAAAACACTCACAATCCACTCTAAAACAATCAGTTATAGGTTTATATCCCATACACATCAACACTCTCGTGTGTTTCAAAAAAAGTGAATTAATTCACAATGAAACTTACCATTATACCCTTAACCTTTCAGTTGCTTTTTATTTACGCAGAACAACAACTTCAATCACTGCAAAAACTTTCTAACCATGCCCTTTTTTGCTCCTTCATACATGTAATTCAATTTGACTCAAAATGGAATTTTCTGCAATATCTTTCAACAAATACACATCTATTCAAGATAGAGTCTATTATATCTAAAACATTATCTAGCTAACTTTTTGAATCCATGATCATTATATGCCAATTTAGAAAAATATGCCAAAATATAATAAATAGATATGTTTAACTATATCTAAGCCTCATCTTATGAGTTGTATTTGATAACAAGAATACCAAACTTTAGGGAAGTGTATTAAGAGCTTAATGAATAATACAAGCATCATGAATTACTAAATTTACGGCTTTTATTTTATTTTGTTAATGAACCATCTTAATGATATATTATCTCACTCCTTCAACCCTGCTTATCTCATATAATACAATTTTTTAAAATATGGTTCCAATTTCATTATTGGTATCCTCAGCCTCATCTTATGAGTTGTATGTCATAAAAAAAATATCAAAATTTATAGAAGTGTATTTAGAGCTTAATGAATAATACAAGCATTAAGAATTACTAAATTTAGGGCTTTGATTTTAGTTTGTGAATGAACCATCTTAATAATATATTATCTCAGTCTCACTATACCAAAATAAGGAGATTTTAGACGCATATGCTTAGACACATATAATAATTATCTTAAATAATCTAAGAATTGGTGGAATTTTAAGACATTTATTTAAGACGGTAAAATTTATCTAAAAAATTTACTAAAAAAGAGTCTAAAAGTTCTAAAATTTTCAGTTGGCGGGACAAGAATTGTAGCAAGTATGCATCCTAGAATAATGATTAATTAATGTCAGAAGCAAGTAATTATAAAAAACATTTAGTTAATATGAGTTTGAATTGTAGATAATTTGTGGTTATATCTTTTTAAAATGTTTAGTTAGTATATGTTTTTATGTTTTAAAATAAACATCTTAAAAATAGTGAAATGTAGTAGACTCTTGTAACTGAAATCGACCAAAGCCCAATCGACCAAAGCCCAATCAACAACCCAACATATCTCAATCCTCAAGTTTAGATGATAGTTCCTTTAAGCTTTATCCAGTCATAGCCTCATAATGGGACTTTTGACTTCACAAAAACTAGCATTTTTGGCTCAAACGCGAAGAGTACTGAGCTTGAGTTTACAAAGGATAGCTTCAGCGTGTCGTCAAACTCATTGTTCATGTCCTTGATGATTACTGGAGACGGCAGCGTCTCAAATGGTAAGCAAGGGTTGTCAATCTTCTTGACACTGACAGCTTCTGTCAAGAAACCATCATTCTCGTCGGCGTCTTACAGTAAGAAAAGATGTCACGAGCACGACCACTCTGATAATGTCTCCTATAAGTTTTTCAGCTCAGCTAGTGGCAAGTGTTATTGCTCAAAATGAAGGCAACTCTTAACACTCAGACCACTTTTGGTAGTCTTTGTCTTTATTGGAGAAGTTTATTTATCTAATCTGCACTGAGTTAACTCGTTACGTAAATCAAACAGTCTATTTAGGGTTGTGTCCGATTCACTTCTATATTAAGACCTTTTGGGGAACGAATAAAGAAATGGTCGAGATTAGGGCGAGTTATCTAAGTTGACTCGGTGCTCATCATTTCAGTCTTCCTATTTCCTTTCGCTCTTTTACATTGCTAATAATCTGCATCATAGAGTTAATTTCCTTTTCATTTATGTTTTTCGTGTCTAATAAATTTTTATCTTCTCTGCATTTTGGTTTCAGGATCAACTGCTTTTGGCCCTTCGTAATTGTAGATTACCATGTTTGGCTCCACCAACCTTAAGTTTTTTTTGAATTATCGGTTTTATGCTTTGTATTTTTTCCATGTTTGTACAAGTATTTAGAAAGTTGTGAAACTATTTTTCTTATTTTCTTACTTTAATTTATTGATCGGTGTTGTTGTGATGTTTTTTCCACTTTCTTTGTCACTGTTGCATGTTGAGTCATAGATATTTAGTTTTTCTGTTTAGAATTTCAGAAACAGATCTTGTTATTTCTTTCTTTTTGTCCTGTATTTTCTACATTACATTCTTTTTACTCTGCTGTTGTTTTACTGTGAAATCCAATATTGCTCTGCATCATTGTTATTCTGCTGTGAAATTAACTGTATGAATGAATTTTGTGCATAAGTCACGTGTTGATTACGTTGATGATTGCTCCTAAATATGCTGTTTTCATCATATCATGTTGCAGGTTGTACAGGAATCACTAGATAAGGCTACTTTAATAATGAGTGATCTAACTACAGTTGTTATTATAATTGGTCTTGGTTTAAGTCTTTGTTTTCGTGGTAATTTATTTTCTAGGTATTTTTTGGGATATAATGGTATTGCATGAAGTCTGGTGAGGGTTCTTAGGATAAATTTGTTTCCATTTGTTGCAGTTACTGTGAGGAAAACTCATAAACTTGCTGGAAGTTTCAGTTTACCTATCATTGGTGTCCATCATGTGGAGGCTCATGCTTTAGTAGCGAGGTATAGGAGACTGTTATGGGGTAGATAATATAAAACTTGTTTGCCACTGTGAGTCTGATAGGAATACACAGAAACTACTTTCATTCTCTATTACGATGCTAGGCTATGCTTATCGTTCCATCCAGACAAATTGTCTACATTGTATGCTTATGCTCTTAATTTCAGGTTAACTGAACGGAAGTTGCAATTTCCTTTCATGGTTATACTTATTTCAGGTAAGAATGTGAGATCTTTTCCATCTTTCTCTTCCTTTTTTTGAGTTTGGCAAAGGGGTCAGTAGTAAGAATTTGTATGTGAAGATGAATGATTGATAGTGCATAATTTGATGTCACAATATGTTGGAATCAAGGAAAAAATGGGTTTGAAGTAAATGAAGGCTGTAAAGTCTTTCCATTTTGTTCAAATTATTTCCTAAACACATGATTTCAATGGCTTATCTAATTCAAAATTGATCGAGCTATGGTGTTTAACAACTTTCTTAGTTGGATAATTATGACCAATGTTTTGGATGATTAAGGTACTTAAAATATGTCTAACACTGAACATGGCATATGGGTTCTCATAGCATGGATTAGCATACCCCGTTATTTTCCAAGGAAAACTTAGTGTTCTAAGTTATTTAGTTCTTCACTTTGTATTCTTATGTTTGATCTTACAGTTATATGCTCTCTCTGATTCGCTTTCATGTTTCTCAGGAGGACACAACCTTCTTATTCTTGCACGTGAACTTGGTCAATATGTACAGCTTGGGAACACCATAGATGATGCAATTGGTGAGGCATATGATAAGACAACAAAATGGCTTGGTCTTGAAAGTAACTATTGTTGCTTGATATGCTTATATGCAATTTTGATGTTTTGGGCAAGTTATATGGCATGACTTTTGTCAAATATGCTTCGCTTTGTTTTGCTTTCTTAGCTAATGTAGAAATTTGACCTTGTAATTTTCCATCAAATCATAAAATTAACTTGCATTTGCGGTGTTATAAGTTATTTTTCTTCTCTCTATCTTTCAGGTGCCTTATTTTCAGATTAAGGAAAATAATTAGACTTTGAATGCAGACATGAATAGTCGATGGAATGTGAGGTTTGACTTGTAAGGAAATGTACTAAAGATGTTCTTTTGAAGTTGAGATTTGCTGCAAAGTTCATGTTCTCTTTGTTTGACTTAGTTATGAATACTATAAGATGTCTAATATGTACTAGGTTGCACTTCTTGTGTATACAAAATAAATCATTGAATTCATTTTTTTCTTTTCATGTGATTGATGAGCACACACGCTTAATAATGTTGCATCTATAGCAACTTCTGCAGAGGAAGACCTTCAAAGTAATGTAATCAAATCTCAAGGGCAACAATGGAATAAATATATTGATACTTCAAGTCAAAGTGGTAATAATTGATTAACATAAATGTTAATTTGTTATAATAATATTATAGATTAATTTCTAAAATTTATTATAATAATAAATATATGATTAATTTATTATAATAATATGTGAGTGATCTTAAAAAAGATGAACAAAGTAAATCGTAAGCTTATTTTTTTACTAAAAAATGTTGGAATTTTTCGACGTAAAAATTGTCAAAAAATGAAAAATACGACAAAGAAAATCATCTAAAAGTTTACACAAAGCGTCTAAAATAATATTTATGTGTCTAAGAAAATTACCGAAAATGTATGTTTTCGATGCATATGTGTAAATAGATTTTTGACGCTTAGTGTTTTTCGATGCATCTATGTGTCTAAGAAAACTGTCGAAAATAGTTTGTGGCACTTATTTTTTATATGCTTTATAAAACGTCTAAAATTATTTTAAGACGCAAAAAAATTTTAAAAACTTCACCTTTTGTGTCATTAAACTCTATATTTTGTTGTAGTGCCCTCCAACCCTGTTTATCTCATAGAATACAATTTTTTAAAATATATTTCCTTTCATTATTGAAAGAAACCTTGCACATTTAAAAAATATTATTAAGAAAATCAATTGTTATGTTTATTTCTAGTTATCCACTAAGCAAATGGTTAGGAATAGACTTATTAATGGTCAAATAACACATTATAGTCAACCTTTTCCAAATTATATAAGACACTTTTTCATCTTTTGTATTGATAGATACATGAATATACGATTTTTCTTTAATCATGACTATGTTAATGTTAGCCATCTCTAAAACAAACTTCACATCATGTTTCCACTTCTTAAAATTGAAACCAATTAGGATTTTAATGGAAACACTAATATGACTATAAAACTTATATTATATATAATCATTAAGAAAAATATAGGATAATAATGATACTAAAAGCTATAAATAATATATATTATAAGCATCATATCAAACATATTATGAAATTCCTATGAAAAAGTATAAGACATAATGATAAGATCTTCACATAAAATTGGTAATAATAAACACTTATAATTCTTGTGATTCTATCACCTATGAGTACATAGATCACTTAAGCAATTTTTTTTAGAAAATTAAAAAATTTCATTGAATAAGTAGAAGTACGTAAGCGGAACACATACATGGCAACACGACGTCGACAATATTACACGTATGAACAAACGACTCTGTATTAAGATAACTAACGCAAACCTAATATAGCAAAAAGATCATCCCCTTTTGCGAGTCCGCGAGCCTATACTCAATTAGGGCTGGCAATGGCTAAGCGGAAGACGAAACGTCGTCCGGAGGCTACTCAATCAAGTCGCGACTATTGGTCTTCATAGGTAGCCGCTAGTCCCTTGCGTCTTCCCCAGTGATGAGAAGGCTCAACTCAGCTTGATCTGAAGTTTCCATGCCAGATTGGAGTGCTCCAATGAGGTAAGTTATTCCAGTTTCAGTCCCTTCACTACTCCTTCTATTTGTCGCCGCAGTCAGATCTGAACATTAATTGATTGTTTGTTTGTCAGATCTGTCCGTGTCCGTTGGTGAGGAGGCTGGCCCTAGAGGTGTCAGTTTCAGGTAAGCTCTAGTTTCTGGTGATTCAGGTGTTCTTTTCTGTCCTTTGCAATATGCAGATACGTTACTAGCTTGCTCTGATCTCCGCAGGGGTCTTCCTTGGAGTGGTGAGGAGCAGAAAGTTCAGAAGGCCTGATGTCCCCAAAAGTTTACCCCAACAGGTACTTGTTCTCTGCATTTCTTTAAACTGTGATGGGATAACTGAAATTGTAGGCTGTAGAGAGATGTTGGGTTCCTCTGCTTGTAAATCTGCATAAGCTGAACTTGTTGAACTAAGGTGAAATCCTCTGATTATATCATTTAAGCAATTACTATCTCCTACCAAAAGCTTTTATGCAGATATCAAAATTTTAAATAAGGTTAAAACTTGTAAGTAGAATAACCAAGTGAGATACATTCGTTAACATTTAAGCAAGAGTTCAAATACCAACTTGAAAGATCATTATGGTAATTATGTTGTTATTAACATTAAAACAATTATATAATTACAAGGGATACAATCATATGTTATAATCCCATTTTCCTATATGGGCATAAATTTATAACAAACTTACTGCTAGATGATGCAAAATCTTGATGCACTAGCTCATTATCATATAACAATGATGAAAAATTTATTAATAACTTTTACTTGAAAATTCCTAGTAAAAATACCTAAAAATAATAAATCATGCAATATATAACAATAAATTTGCCAAATGAGAGAATAAAACAATATTTATTTCCTTAATTTCCATCCATTTTGCATAAAAATTGACTCAATTATGAATTAAAAATTTTATTTAAACTTTTATGAAGTTAAATCTTAATTAATACCAATGTAATAAATTTAGAAAAATCAAAATCAAAATAAAATTTATATATTTATAAGACCCTAAAAATGATTTAAATGACTATGTTGAATATTCTAAAACTTTTAGTTTTTCTATTATGTAATGCATTGACATCGACATGTTAATGCCAATATGGTCGTATGTGGGTATGGTGCGTATGCTATATATGAAGGGTTCCATTAGCATTGCTAGAAGCATGGGAGTGTGTAACTCACATTCCAGACACACAATGACAATCTTTAACCCTTTTGGTGCATGAAATGCAAGCACATGCCAACAACTGTGCCTCCACTTTTATAGCGTGTGAGATATACAAGCCAGAAGTGCACACAGGCGCCCTGGTCCACATATTGCATATGTGACACATTTCAAACATCTCGCCTCTACATGTTGTCACATTTCATATGTTTTAAAGCCCATAAGATGAGATTTGGGCCCAAAAGAGTCTTTTAGAGCACGTTGGAATCTTATAGAAGGTTGTGGTATATGGTAGAAGCTTATAAAAGACTTTGGAAGATTTTGGAACATGTTAGAAGACTATGGGAGCTTGTGGAAGCTTATGGAACATTGTGGAACAACTTGGAATATTATAGAAGCTTGTAGAATATTGTAGATATGTACATAATGTACATGAAGTATATAGAGTAATGTAGAGTTTTCTAGAAGGTGAATGTAGACTATTAGATCAAGTAAACCTTAATCGTCCATTCTAGGAAGAAACAAGTATAAGTACCCTTAGGGATGCCTCATTTGGAACCTAAAGAATAAGAGAGAGCATCGTAAGCATTATAGCATTCTTAAGAGAGTTCTTTAATAGAAGTATTCTTACATTCTCACACATTCCTTCCTCTCTTTAGCAAAGTGTTTCATATAGAAGATTGTCTTGGGAAAGATAGCATACTCAAGTGTCGAATGAGTGTTGGTGAAAGTCCTAGCCCATTACAAGTGGTACCGGACAATGTTAGAGATCCTTTGGGTGTCGTCAAGATGGCTGGTTCAAGAGAAGTGACTACCTATGAAGGAAAGGAGGCCAAAAGGGTTCCTCCTACTAATAAAGGAAAGAGAGAAAGGTCTACTACAAGGGACGCCATGACTGAAGTGATGGCTGAGCTCTTGAAGTTGAAGATCATCGTAAAGGAAGATCGGGAGAGGATCGATGACTAGGACCAAAGAGTAGAGGAGTTGGAGAAGGAGCAATCTCTACTCTGGGAAGAGATGAATGGGACCATCAATATCATTAACTCGGACGCTTCCAAAAAGGTGAGTTCTTTGGAACTTATCTTGTTGCTAAAATTATTATACTTGAGGAAGCATTTGCTAGTTTGTCTGTCGAGTTGAAGAAGGTAAAGGGAGATTGGAGTTTGTTTAAGATGGCAGTGACACAAGGAGTTCTGGCACCTGTTGCTTCTATCGCTTCTGCCAAAGTTAAGGTCTCAGAGCCTAAGGCCTTTGGAGGAGAAAGCGATGCAAAAGCCATTGACATCTTCTTCAAGAGTATAGAGCAATACTTCAAAGAGCTTGGCATTACAGACCATGCAAAGACGATTAATAGTGCTTCCCTTTAATTTGTAGACACGACCATGATATGGTGGAGAAGAAGGTACAACGATATTGAGAAGGGGACCTGCACCATGAATACATAGGATGACTCCAAAAAAGAGTTAAAGAAGAAAATTTACCCCAAAAATATAGAGAAGGAAGCCTGAGCCAAGTTGACAAGGCTCACTCACTCGAAGAGTATTTGAGAGTATGTTCGAGAGTTTCAAGAAGTGTTGCTTGAGATTCCCGACTATCCGGACAAGGAAGTTTTCTTTGCCTTTTGTGATGGCTTACAATTGTACGCTAAGACAGAGTTGGAGAGGTGAGGTGTGTAACCCCGTTAATGCCATCATAATAGTGAAATTCCTTTAAAAAGTAAGAAGGGATGTCTAGCACTTTAAATCCCAAAAGAGTGATAAGGGAAAGGGTGGGGGAGAGAAGAAGCAAGGCAAAAATGGAGCTTCAAAGAGTGGCAAGCTGAAAGAAAGTTAAAGCAAAGGCCATAAGGAAGACAAGGGTGGAGAATGACCCATATTGAAGCGCTACCTTTATAATGGACCTTATCGAATTAGGGATTGTCCAAAAAAGAACAAACTTATCCCTTAAAATTGGCTGAGGGAAGATGTGGACCCTTAGAAGTCCTTCATGCCATCAATTCCAAAGTTGAGGTACTAAAAACTGAGAAAAAGGGATGATTGTTCCTAGACGCAAAGATTGGTAAACAAGGTACGAGAGCCTTGGTAGATACTAGTGCTACGTATAACTTTCTAAGGGAAGAAGAAGCCAAGCGGTTGGGAATTAAGTACATACCAGCTGATAGGTGGATTAAGGTAGTGAATTTAGAGGCCAAAAGCATATGTGACATGGCCAAGAACATGGAAATCCATATCGGTGAGTGGCAATAATTATATTGATTTTTCTATTGTTCTCATAGGTGATTTGCATGTGGTGTTAGGCATAGAATTTAAAGACAAAGTGAAAGCTATTCTGATTCCATTTGTAAAAAAAATTTGTATCATAGAGTAGGGCAATACAAAGATGATACCTTTGTCTCAAGAGGTACCAACGAAGACAAAGACCATTTCAGCCATTCAATTTACCAAAGGAGTGAAAAAGGCAAAACCAACATTCTTAATAACGCTCGAGGACAAAAATGCCATTACTTTTGAAGAATTGCCTAAGGAGATTGCTTGCTTCTTTGAGGATTACAAGGATATCATGCCACTCGAGTTGTCGAAAAAGTTACCATTAGGAAGAGAGGTGGATCACAGGGCTGAGTTGGTAAATATATCACAGCCTAATTTTCCTTTGTGTGGTCAAATGAAGGAATGATTGCAATATGGCCACCAAGACAAAGAGATGTTGAAACAAGTTGACGAGGAAAATACTTACAAGTTTTGGCTTGAGGATGGTTTTATTATCACTAAAGGAAGTCAGATTTATGTGCCTCAGACGGATGGATTGAGAAAGGAGATTATCAAGGAGTGTCATGACTCCTTATGGGCTGATAAGAGGAGGTGCCACTTGGAGTTTAATAAAGGAGATTTGGTGATGGTCAATCTCCTTTCTCATAGACATGCTAGAGGAGGTGTTTATAAGGGCTTGATTCAAAGGTATGAAGGGCCTTTTCTAGTAGAGAAAAGGGTAGGCAAGTTGGCGTATCGAGTCAAGATATCCTCACACTTGCAGATTCATCCTGTATTTTATGTAATTTTTCTAAAACCTTATTATACTGATAAGGAAGATCTAAGTAGGGTTAAATAAAGGCATGCACCCATCGCTGTGACAACAAAACACAAACAAAAAGTGGAAGAGATCTTGGCACATAGGGCTATACTAAGGAGAGGCTCACATCTAGCATATGATGAATACTTAATCAAATGGAAGGGACAGCTAGAAAGTCAAGCTAGTTGGGAGCATGAGCTCTCTCTTTGGCAATACAAAGACAAGATTCGAGAGTTCCACCTAAGACGACAAGGACGTCGCTGGATTAGATGGGGGAGAATGTCACGTTCTGTATGTTTTAAAGGCCAAAAGATAAGGTTTGGGTCCAAAAGAGTCTTCTAGAGCATATTCGAATCTTATGGAAGATTTGGAAGCTTTTAGAATATGTTAGAAGCTTATGGAAGACTCTAGAAGCTTCTGGAACATGGTAGAAGACTATGGGAACTTGCAGAAGCTTATGGAACATTGCGTAATAACATGGAATATTATAGAAGCTTGTAGAATGTTGTAGATATGGTCATAATGTACATGAAGTATGTAGAGTAGTGTAGAGAATTCTAGAAGGTAAATGTAGACCATTACATCAAATAGATCTTAACCGTCTATTATAGGAAGAAATAAGTATAAATACCCCTTGGGGGTGCCTTATTTGGAACATAGAGAACAAAAGAGAGCATTGTAGCATTCTTTATAACGTTCTTTAATAGAAGTGTTCTTATAGTCTCCCACATTCATTCTTTTCTATAACAAAGTATTTCATATAGAAGGTTGACTTAAGAATGAGAGTATACTCAAGTGCCGAATGAGTGTTGGTGACAGTCCAAGCCCGTTGTAATGTGCTAGTTGCCCATGCATGTAGATGCTATTGATGTGAGCAGGAGCAAGGACCACCATAAAGATGGTGTGCGTGATGGGGGCAAGCTTATCATTCCAGTTGGACCTATGTACAGAGCTAGGACCGAGAGACTCAAGGAGGCTTTCTATATATATGTGGGCCAATTTGTGGAGAGGATGGAGTGCACCAAGCCTATTGGAGGAGAGCTATCTGAATCACAGCCTAAATTAATTCATTTATCTCAAATCCTTGGATTAGACTCACTTGGGACTTGAAGATGATTGTATTGGACTACACATTATTGCTTAAGTCAAGAGGAGAGACGTGCCTATGATCAGACTTGGGAATGCGTTGAACTAGGCCTAGGCGTGTTTTTTTTATTATTCTAATTTGGACTTGTTTTAAGTTATTTATATTTTGGGCTTCCATTTATTTTAAGCCTAAGTCTTTTAGCATTAAGCTTAGGTATAAATACTTATGTTTTAGGATTTTGGAGGAACTTTTTAGTCATATTATTTCTTATGTGCCGCCGGCCATCTTGAGAGGAGAAACCCCTATTGTTCTTTTCAACTTAGGAATTAAACATCACTTATCAACTGAATCAGAATGTGGCTTGATTTTGATCTTAAACAACTTTCTTGGTTTGTTCTTTACCCGTTATCTAGGTTGCTCGAGACAAGTTCTTCATGAGGTCTAGTAGGTAAATTTGAAACCCTATGTATCAGATGTAATTTTAGCTAATTCGAATATATCCTATTTTTCTTTCCTTGAATCCAAACTTTTCAATCTTTCCATTCTGGGGTGCGCGTTAGTTGGTATCAAATATTAATAGAAGATAAAACAAGAAAAAAAAGAAACCTTAGGCCAAAAATTAATTCACACCTGAATTGATGAACTGACGATAATTGGATGGTAATGGGCAGCAGTTTCTTGAATTCCAATGGAGTTGAATAAGAATTCTCTTCCACACCAATGCTTTGATACCAACTAACACGCATCACGAAGTGTATAAATAATGCTGTTTTTGATGTAAATTTTGCTTGATTAGTCTCAAAAATCAAAGTTAATTACACATAAAATTTTAAAACCATGCACGGTTGAATGATTAGGGAGAAAAACCGTGCATGTTTAAATAAACAAAAAGCTTTGTAAAAGTATTTTCCCCAGTCATGCCACAACAACACATATTGAAGAGATTTGGGAGATCTAGCAAGTTAAATTGCTAATAATGTCACCTATTTCTTTACCTAAATGTCATGTATTATAGAAGTAGAGATTCTGAAACTGTAAAATGTAAAACAAAACAAATTAAAAACTGATAAAAAGGATGTTGACTTTGTTAATCAAGACAAATCATCATTAAGCTATATTAATCAATCTCAAGGTATAGTGGTTCATGGGAGATGATATCTTGGGATGATGGCGTAATATTTTGGATAGTAAAATACAATTCATATGCTATGTTCTTGTCATTTTATTTCTCATTATCGTCTTGTTCATATGGATTTTTATTCACCTTTTAATTAGTTTTTTTAGCTTTCTTTTTGCCTCTTTTCATCCCTTGTTCTATGTGATGAAAATACTTAAATTGGGCAGAGGAGCTCATGATCATCAGGCCTTAGAGAGTCTTATTACATTCTTAATATACTTTAGTGTTTAGTATGTTGTTTAGTAAATGATTTATAATGTTTTATTTACGTGAGGGCATTATTGTTGGAAAAGACTGTCATCCGTCTTCAGGTTTGATCATGATATTGTTATAGCAGTGAGTTCCATCGAATTAACCAAATCCTTTTTGTGCTAGATGATTATAGATGATTAACAATATTATTATAACTGTCTATTTTATTTTTCTTCATCATTACACAGTAAATCAAAGATCATACTTCTTTTGCGTGGAACGTTGGAGGTTAAGGTGAGAAGAAGATGACTATTTACGTTACACAGTAACTTTGACTTTTGTACTCCAATAGTTAATTTCTTTTGTATTTTTGATGTAAATAGATACTGTAAAGTTTAATGACGCTGAACAGGGGAAATTAAAACATGTTTTTCCCTTGATAGCTCATTGATAAGTGTAAATAATGACATAATAATATACAATAATATAGAGAGAAAAGTGCAAGAAACTAAAAAAATTATGTCTGGCAGTTGAGTGGCAACTAATCAGCAGTAAATAGTTTGAATACATTCTTATAACATCAAAGTTTCTTTTATTGTTTAGCTTGGTATATCAACAGGACATAAAACAATTACAGAGATGCAAACTTTAAGTAGTGAAATAATCTATAATAATATTTAAAAAGGTATTTAATTAATTTTTAAAAGTATCTATATCTTATTAACCTTAATTCATTTTTTAATACTCTATTCAATATAAAATTAAATCATAATAATCATAAAATTCTTTCTGTGAGAGTTATAATCACTATTTTATAATATTGTTAGTATACCTTTTATTTAAATTTATCTTTTTTTGAAAAATGAATAATAAATTTGATTATCAATAGCCAAGCTATTGCAAAATTACAAGTGTACACCAATCATTAAAATACATAGTGTTTGTCTATCTAGACACTTCTGGACAAATTAGAAGATATTCATATGACTTACTAAGAAATATATACACTGGTTGCTTAATAGCCAAATGTTAGATTAATTTAAGGTGGCTTATGTAATATATAATTGATTGATTCTAATTAAAGACCCAGTATGATGGTTAATGGGTTTACAGGGCAAAAGAATCAAATGGGCCTAATCTAAAGCGTTTTCCCTCTCCCTTTAAATGTTGCAGAAACAGTTTCAAGTTTACGAAGAAACTGAAACATTATAGCATTTTCTAACCATCGGAAACACAAGAACCGAAAGGAAGGAAGAGAGGGAATAAATTATCATCAAGAACATTGATAAACTATGGATTCATGTTTGTCTTTTTGTTGTTCATAGATCTATAAAAGTATTTCAATTGGTATCAGAGCCAGTGTTGCATTGTTTGTGTTCGTGTATGGAATGTTGTTTTCGGTATTGTACCGGAACGAAGGGCAACCTACTATACTGATTTTGTTCTTATACCCATACATTTCCAAACTTGTTTTTTCAGTGTTACTTTTGTGCTGTGTTTATGGTTATGGATTCAGAACCGAAAAGCTTGATTCTTGAACCGAAAAGGTTGATTATTTACATGTTCGAAATCATTTTCATGAGTTTTATTTGTGTTGTTGGAGTTGAATGTTTTCAATGTAGAATGATGACATCGTCTACGTGTATTTATAGGTTTTGATTCTTGAAACAAAAAGGTTGAAATTAGCGTGAGTTTTTCTTGAATCAAATTGGTAAACATGTTTCTGTGAGATATACCGTTAAGAAGGGATGGCTTGTGGTAGGAAAGAAAACTCATTAAAGTATATATATATATATATATATATATATAACAAACACAAAAAACTAGACAGAGTTGACGTGAGGAGGAAGATGGGGCGTGTGAAAGCACGTGCCCCATCTGAAGCATGTGCCAACCACTGCATAAGCTCATCCAAGTACTAGCGTTACACCCGCCAGATAGGGCCTTTTAGCCCAAACGTGATCTTGGGCTACTTTTTAGCTCTTTGGGCCATTAAAAGATTAGATTGGGTTATTAAATGATTATGCCCTAATTTTATGGATTTAATTTTGGGTTATATTATGCAACCTTAATTATTAAGGAATTAAATTATGGACTTTAACCCTAAATAAAACAATTTTGGGACATAATGGATTATTTAATTCATAATTGATTTATTTTCAATGCATAATATAATTTTGAAAAATTAGTGCCATATTATATGTTTATTTGGTACATTGAATATTTTATATTATGTAATGTTTGGAATTAAATTTTCCTATTATATGTTGAATGTGTTACATGACATTATGGTAATTTAGAATAGTTTGTTAGTCACCAAAGTGACCAAACTAATTAAATTAAAATTTTCATGTACGATAATTTTCCAATTAAATGTTTATTGCATAGAAAGCTTGTTAGTCACCAAAGTGACCTAGCTTGAAAATATTAAATATTTAGTTGTGAATGTTTCAAATGTTCATGTTGATGTGATGCTATTAAAATCATATAAGGTTGAACTGAACATTTGAAATTATTAATTATAATGCCAGGAGGTCAGCCAAAGATGGGACATTGCTTATAATTAATGGTATTAAAGGGAATTTATCAATATATTTGGTTAATATGATTGTATATCCAAAGATAACATCCATATTGAAGATAATATGATTGATTGTCTATTATAGTGAATTATATTTGCTTCATGATAGATTACAACTATGTATTTAGATTTCACCCAAAGGAGAATTTAAATGCATAATCAAAGTTTATTATTAGTTTGAATCCATTTAGGTCTACTTAAAGCATTAATGCGTAAGCTATATGTTGTATTTGTAGCATCTTCTAATTTGTTCGCTTTAGGAAATGGCTTGATCAAGTTCAATGGTCTGAACTATGTAGACTGGTCCGAAAAAATCTAATTCCAACTGGGTGTAATGGATTTGTACTTGGCTATAGTTTTAGATACAAGGCCCACAACTATAACTGAGACTAGTTCGGAATCTGAAAACTCTTATTATGAGGCTTGGGAATGGTCTAACAGGCTGAGTTTAAATTTGATGCAAATGACAATCGTAGAAAACGTGAAGCCATCAATGCCTAAGACAGATAATTCAAAGGAGTTCATATTGGACCTCGTTACTGAAGTCCAACTCGCATGAAACGTATCCTAATACGTGAGTATTCTCCGAAAGAGAATAACTTATGCATTACCGTCTTTATCCTTTCTTCTCCGATACTAGCACTGTCGCGTACTGATTACACATATTCAACAACCATAATTGCCCTCAATAGCTCTCCTTCTTAGTTCATCACCGCTCTTGGACCATTATTTATCCATTTCAATATAAAGAACTTCAAAGGTCAGCGTTGGCGAGTCCACACCTTACATATATGTGATTCGGGGTTACTGGCATAACTTTGTTATAGACATCCAAATCAGGATTTCTTTGGCTAGTTTGAAAGAGAATTGGAAGAACTACAACTTTTATGAAGATATCGAAAATCAATTATATCTTATGGTGGGTCAAAAATAGGACAGAAGTTAGACATGAACAGTAACCCAGACGATAACTTGAACAGTACCACAGACGAAGTCTGTGAACAGTAACACAGACGAAGTCTATGACACAGACAATGTTTTACAGTTGCCATAACTTTCACTAGAGAAATCGGATCAAGGTGTTCTTGATATGGTATGAAAGAGCATCCCAAAATCTACAACATCCATGACGACACCCAAGTCCGACTTTATCTTACGAATGGTCTATTATTTTTATCATCTCACTGCTTGCATCTCATTTTCGGCTTCTTTTGGTCTCATTTCTATCGTCTAATTTCTGTCTGTTTTGAAGTCCGTGAACAGTAACACAGAAGATAGTCTGTGAACAATAACACAGACGATATCTTACAAACTTCATAACTTTCTCTAGCGTAAGCAGTTCGGGGTATTCTTTATATGGTTGGAAAGATGATTTCAAGCTCCATAACTTCCATGAAGATCTAGAAGGTCAATTCTAACTCCTGAGGGTTCAACATTGGGACAGAAGATACAAGGTGAATAGGAACACAGAAGATGCACT
>JANZXR010000007.1:25726693-25739238 GCA_027575705.1 Erythroxylum echinodendron
AAAATCTTGTGATTTACAATTACTGCTTTAATTATTCAAATTGATATGATGCCATGTGGAGTATTGTAGAGATCGCATGTAGCGCTCCCTTATCATAGGATATGTATCGGAATGACCTACGGGCGTCCCGGTGCGTACCCTATGGTAATGGGGTGTTACAGTCAAAGGACTTCAAAACACTCATATTGCAAACATATCTATCAAGAATTCTAAGGTGAAGAGCTTTAGTCAAAAGATCAACCATCATATACTTAGTTAAAACATGTTCCACTGATGTGTCATCATTCTATATAAGTTCCTTTACGTTAAAACATGTTCCACTAATATGTCATCATTCTATATAATTTTCTTTATGGTCGAATATTTGGTTGCTAAGTGAAAAATATTATCACCATATAACTGAGTAAGTCTAGTGACTGAACCAACCATGGACACTTCATAAATTATAATTTTCAACTAAAATGCCTCTAAAATAGTCTTATATCATGTAACAAACTCAAAATGCATAGTAGAAGAGATCACAAATGTTTGCTTGATACTTTTATACGTAATAGTCTCATCTACTAATAAAAAGAAGTCACCTGGTATTGACTTTCTAACATCTGGACGCATAGTAAAATCAATAATCACACACACAAACTCACATAATTAGATCTAATTTCTCAACTTTCCTTTATTTCAACATATAATTATTTAACCTTTTAATATCTATAAGCTTGTTTAACTATATTTCTCTATTTTACACTTAAGATAAAATATCCTCCACTATGATATCACCTTTTTACATAAGTTCTTTTATGGTCAAATATTTGACCTTTAAGTGCAAAAAGATTATCATAATACAACATAATATATCTAGCAACTGAATTAACTATAGACAATTTATAAATTAAATTATTAGCTGGCCACATAACAAAGTCAGGATCTATATACCCAATAAAATCTGATTTCTTAAATTTTCTATAAGTTACATATAATCCTTTTTCCTTCAAAGGTATTTCTAAACTTACTAAATTACATTTTATTGGTATATATTTGAGTTAAATAAATATCTACCCAATAATCTAATAACAAATACAACTTTTGGTTTAGCATAAACTTGAATATACATCAAACTATCATCTGCATTAGAATATGGAGTATTCTTCATAGCTTCTCTTTTAACTTCATTCTTTGGACATTATGCTAAAGATATCTTTTCTCCATCAGAGATTGATGTTGTTTGAGGTGCTATATTAAATGTTTGCAACACACTCTCAATGTATATTACATAAGAAAGACTTAACAAGTTTCGAGATTTGTCTCGATGAATATGAATATTAAGGATGAAAGATGCTTCACTAATATCTTTCATGTCGAAAATGTTTGGACAACAGGTGCTTAATCTCATGTAATATAACCAAGTCGTTTGATGTAACCAAGGCATCATCTATATATAAAAGTTAAAAATGACCTTAACTTTTCACAAAGTCAAATGAGGTGATTTTCTTATTAAATTTCATGTACCACTTACTAGAAGATTATTTCAATTTGTATAATGATTTTCTCAGTTTACAAACTAGGTGACTCTTTTCAATTTTTGTCATGATTTTCTCAGTTTACAAACTAAATTACTCTTTTCATCTTCCTAAAATCCTATAAGGTTGGTTGTACCATATAGACATTATAAAAATTTCCATTTGGTAAGGCAATTTTAACATCCATTTGATGCATCTCCATGTGATAATGAGTTATTATTCTCATAATTGCTCGGAATGCATCTTTGGAAGATACAAAAAGAAAAAGTGATGTTAAAGTCTATCTTTTCTCTTTAATTAAAACCTTTTCAACTAATATGATTATAAACTTCTTAATCTTACCTTATGAGTTCTTTTTTCTCTTATAAACCAATATATAACTATCATCTTTAGAGTTTTAAAGTAAATCAGTAAGTTCTTATAACTGATTATGCTTTATGAGCTATATTTCTTCCCTAATTGTATCCACTTATAAATGTACATGAGGACAAGAAACAACATTTGAGAAAGTAAATAGATCAATAATATATCTATCATAGTGATTCTGAATAAGATAAGACATATAATCAAATGATATAATAAGCCTCCTTACCCTAGTGAATCTTCTTAATTGAATATGTTCAAACCTTTAACCACAAAAACACTTTCTATATTTGTATTAATTATTAATAATACGCTAAAGTGACACCAGGTAGAGAGTCTACTGACCCTAACTGAATTGTTGAAGAATATGACACGAAAATAGTATTAACTCTACTATCATTTGAAATGTGAGAAGTACTAACCTTATTAGACATGTTATATTTTAGAAATTTAGATGTTTATGATTTGACAATTCTAGATAACCCTTATTTATAGTAGAATATGTAACCTTTAGAGTGATCTAGATAACCTAAAAAATATCATTGAGTAGAATAAGAATGCAATTTATTTTTATAAGGATTAAACAAACTTTCCTCAGTAGAGCATCTTCAAAACTTATATATGAGGGAGACTAAGTTTTCAATATTTTCATAACTGGTCAACAAAATCTGCAGCCTCACAGAATCGTTCCTACTACTTACACATCAGTTATTCTAAGGTCGTATCCCATAAGAACTAAAATGCTTGCTACTGAATTAATCCTAATTACTTGAACCAAAATGACAAGAAATTTAAAAGATGATTGGATTAGAGCAAACAATAAATTGTAAAGATTGTAAATAAATAAACAAAGTAAATCTGATGATTTAGACTTAGGGATTTAGGGTTCACCAATTTAAGAGATTGATCGATAAATTATCGAATTGATTGAATGACAAGTTATAATAACAATTGCACAAATTCACTTATATTCTCTCTCAAGATATATAAGAATATCTAACCAGTTGATTACCGTCTCTCAATGTGAATCCTAACTAGTCAAATTTATTAAAAATAAGCAACCATAAGTTATCACACTAGTTCAGGATATCTCTATCTCTAAATCTAATGTGTTTATCTTCTTAGTGCACAAATCATACTTCACGTCTCAGTCCATCATATTATTTCTAAGGTTGCATCTATGGTGATCAAGCATAGAAACAACAATGTAGCTCAAGAAAGACAAATATAACCCAAAAACTTTCATTCAACACTAATAAATCCATAAAACATAAATCAATCCCCAAAATAGTCTACATCCCTAACCCTAAATGGTAGTTCCAAAACATGATAAAAGAATCCAAATACATAAAGACAATCAACATCCAAGATAGGGTAGAGAGAGAAGATAGAGAGAGAAGATAAAACAAGCTTGCTTTCAATCTTTATTTAATCCCCCTTCTTCCTCTTCTTTGCCTCTTTTGGGTGCCTCCTATGTGTGATGCCTTGTTTTCAATGCCAGACCCCTAATTTGGTCTTAAAAATGAGTATTTATAGTGTCTTAGGTCAAAGAAACATAGTTTTTGCCAAATAAGTAAATGAGAATCGTAATAGTGCTGACAAAGTCCATTAAGCAAACTTGATGTCCACTGGGCGGACCTTTTCTGTCTTCTGGAGCAACTTTGGCGAAAGAATGTCTGTTAGGTGCACACGATGTCCGCTGGGTGGACCTTCTCAGGTTCCTTTGGAGGGACATTATGTCCACTAGGTGGACATGTACTGGTCATCTATAGAAACATGCAATTTTGACCATTTAGACTAAAAAATCTCTTCTTAGAGTCTTCACAAAAGTTGTAGAACTCAGAGTCCTCTTCGAAAGTGTACTTGAATGACATTAATATGACATATATAGTGAAACTTATGCCTCTTATCCCAAAATCTATCAATTTGCACCTATTAAGCAATAAAGTTGAAATGTGTGAGAATTAACCAAATAAAGCGCAAAATTCATATAGAGATAAGTCAAATTAGTTCCAATTCATCCAAAAATCATATATAAATAATTTGACTTATCAAATTGCCCCACACTTGAACTATTGCTTGTCCCCAAGCAAAAACAAAAGACAACTAACTACTATATTTGCAAACAAGGTATTGATTCCACTTTCATAGGTGTACGGTGGCATTTAGCATATGCCACAAGCCTTTAAATCACTATGCATCCATAATGGAGGAGTTATAGTTTCCTCAGGGTTTAATTAAAATGAACGATACCCACAAACATTTTCTTTCCATCATTCCACACCTAATCATCATCATAGCTCAATCCAATAAGTTGACAGCATTATGGGTAAGAATTAAAATATAGACATAAGGCCACATAATGCTCCATAAATTAGATCACAAACTAAGCAACAATAAGACATCATAATGCTTCAATTAATCAAAATCACATGTCATGAATGAATGCTTCAATTAATCAAAATCACATGTCATGAATGAAGTCTCTCATAAAGCATTCACTTTCACACACAAGTGTTTAAAGACTCTCAATCATCTTCTAATGCAAGTCTCTTACCATAAGCTTGCATCTTATCTACTTCTCCACTACTCCCATCTATGGCATATTCATGAATAAAAAGGTCTTTATTCCTTTGGTTATAATGGGCTCAAAGGGTAAAGTAGGCTAAGAAAGAAATGATAGGAATTCAAACATTCAATAATTAGTGGAGCAGAAAATACTAATATTACAATCATCATTGGCAAAATTTACTGAGAAATTTCCCAATAACCATAATACTTAGGAAACTCCACCAACTATATTATCAAAATTTTCCATCGTTCTTTCACCTTGGAATCTGAACTGAACTGAACATGCCCAAGTTTTCTAAAACACCATTTAGATGCCAATTTTTCTTTTCTTTTCTTTTTTCATTTTTCTTTTCTTTTCTTTTATTTTATTTTTTAGCATGCTCCTTCAATTTCTGTAGAAAGCACCCCCACACTTCTTCCTTTGTATACCTATCAATAAGAATATTGAATGTACAACATTTATAGCTCTACTAACCATCGAACAAGGGTAAATTTTTTTTCTTGATTCAAGGTTCTTTGGAATAGGTTTACAAATAAAAAGGCTCAAATACAATCAATAGGCACAAAGGTAGGGGATTGATATAAAAAAGTTAGCTATTTAGCTCAAGCTCAATCCTAGTGCCTTTTATCACTTTCATAAACATACTATAGTATGTTTATGTAGCCTCGAAAAGATGCAATGAAAGTTCTAGAAGTAAACATACATAGAAGAGAAAATTATATCACTCACAAGAAACATAGGATTGGGTCCAATCCTTTAGGCTCAAAATAACTCACTTGGTGATGTTTACTCATTCAATAGCATGCTCATTCAATCAATTTAACATTATAACACCCAATTGTGACAAGGTATGCAATGAATTTAATCATATTAAGCATCTTATTTAAGATCAATCTTACCCATAATACAATTAACTCATAAATTGGATTATAATGACAATCAAAACGTGAGAGTTGTATAAGTATGCAAACATGCATGATGAAAGTATGCAAAATTAGTTAATGCAAAACTAACACAAAACAAAGTTAAATTTTTTTAATGGAAATTGTAAGATACTTCAATGCAAAATAATGCATGCAAAATCATCAATTTATCCTCACCCACACTTAGAATCAACATTGTCCTCAATGTTAGGTAAGATAAGAAAAATAATACGAAGAACCGAATAAGGAGTAAGGGTAAAGACACCCCCTGAAATAACCAATTGCATTGTCACGAAACCAAATTCAGCACCTTATATTCCTATCTCCCATCAAGCTATACATGACAAAATTATGAAGATAGAACACAATAGCACTGAAGTTATCCTTACAATTTGCCAAATTAAACGAAACAAAATAAAACATAGGGTGAGATTAAAATAAAGTGAGGATGGAAATGCATGAAATTTAAAATGCAAATGCAGTCCTATGATCCTATGGTATCATTATCTTGAAGGAGGTGGCTGTTGCTCTACAAAAACCATCAACATATCTCACAAGATCAATCTCAACCAACATAGAATCACAACAGTCTCAATCTCAACAACCAACAATCTAACCATCTTAATGTCAATAATAATCTCAATCTTAACAAAACAGTCTTAATCAACCAATAATCGTAGGGATTTCAACCTAACAAAATCACCATGTGATAAAAATCCAGAGCAAACTCTTCATTATACACGAATCAACAACATTGGAGTTCCACATTAAGCATAAACACATCACAAGTTTTTCTGAAAATTCCCAAATCCCTATATTCTTCAATCTAAACAATTTCATCCATGATTTTACCCACAGTTGTGAAAGAACACTTACCCATGCCAAATCGATCAGCCTGAAACCTCGAAAGGAACCCCAAAATCAACAAACATAAGTGTGGTGGCGGTATCATGGTAGAAGAGAGAAAATAATGAATGATTGAGGAGACTAGGGTTAGTGTTATGGGATGGTGCTATTGAAGGGAAGAGAAGAAGAAAACAAGAGAAGAAGAAAAAACTGGAAATCTAGGTGAAAATGAGGCGTTTGTGAAATTGGGAAGAAGAAAACGAGGGGGAGAATGCAGGGGAAGGTGGAGAGAGTGTGGAAAAGAACATGGAAAATAGGTTTTAAAGGTGAGTGTGAGTATTGTCCGTTAAGCGGACTTAATATCTGCTAGACAGACATTCTCAGGTTTCCTTAGTTGCAGTGAGATTGTTGAGTCCGTTGGGTGGACTTAATGTTTGCTAAGTGGACCTTCTCTGTTTTATGAGTTTCACTGATATTTCTGAGTCTGTTAAGCGGACTTTATGTCTGTTAAATGGACCTTCTATGTGATTCTATGGCCATGTCACTTAGTTCACTCTTATTTTCCCCTTCTAATGATACCATAAGACTATATGTATGATGTATGAATAAAAATAGTAAAAATATTGAATGAAATAAAGAGGCATTGTAGCTTACCTCTCCCACACTTAACCTGGGTTTTACCTCTAGAATCAATAAGTCATGATCACACTATTCCACATACTACTAGGAGGCGTAATTGAGATGTCTTATAAACACTAACCTTATGCAACACACAGTAAACTAGAATAAGAAAGATACGAAAAACAATGAAATTAATAAAATAACAAAAAAGTTAGAGACATTAGGTTGCCTCCCAACAAGCGCTAAATTTAATGTCCTAAGCTAGACTAGGCTACCATTATGTCAATTTTTAAATGTGATGGTGGAAATCTCTCCCTCAAAATATTGCTTGAGTCATTGCCTATTGACCATAAAAGGCTTTTGTTCATCCCTTCCAATCTCTACGGCTCCATGTGGGTATACTTTGGTCACCACAAAAGGTCCAGACCATCTTGACTGTAATTTCCATGGAAACAATTTAAAACAAGAGTTAAACAGCAAAACCTTTTGACTAGGTTTGAATTCTCTCCAACGGATGTGTTTGTGATGGAAAGCCTTGGTTCTCTTCTTGTATGTTCAAGCATTCTCAAAAGCCTCTAGGCAAAATTCATCTAGTTCATTGAACTCCATTAGCCTACTTTATCTAGCCTCTTTAAGGCCATAGTTCAACTTCTGAATTACCCATAACGTCTTGTGCTTGATTTCAACAAGAAGATGGCAAGATTTGCCAGAGACTAACCTGATGGGGACATGCCCAAAGGAGTCTTATATGCCATCCTGTATGCATAAAGAGTGTCATCAAGCTTCAATGCTCAAGCCTTTCTTAAGGTTTCCAAAATTTGCTTGATTTCCCTGTTCAACACCTCAACTTGCCCACTGGCTTGAGGGTGGTAAGTGGTTTCAAATTTAGAATGGCACCCATATTTTGCCAACAGAGATTTAAATTGATTATTCTGAAAATGCACCCCATTGTCGCTGATTATAACTCTCGAAACTCAAATCTTGAAAATACGCGCTTCTTGACAAATTTCATAACACTAGCTCCAGTGTTGTTTGACAAAGTTGTGGCTTCCACCCATTTGGGTACATAATCAACCGCCAAAAGGATGTATTCATTACCAAAGGATATTAGACACGGTCCCATTAAGTCCAAACCCCATATGTTGACCCCAGGTCTCGGTTCTTATTTCACGGCAACAAGGCACCAAAATTTGGGGACTTTTTGAAATAAAAGTATATATATATATAACTAACATCAAGATAAAAAGAATTAAATTCTTGGTGGGAGTAAAAACAAATAAATATAAAATATAAAATATAAAAAATGCAAAGTTTTTCCCCAGAAATGCACAGCCGTGCATTTCTGATAGCCGTGCATTAAACAATGCATGGTCGTGCATTTTAAAGAAATAAACAGCTGTGATCGTGCAAATGAATGATTGCAACATTTTATGAATTGTGGGGGTTTTGCTCGATCACGACGTTCATGAAAAATTGGGGTTGTCGCGATTGTGCATGTATACGATCGTGTAACCCCAACTGTATACCCCAACTTCAATTTATCATAACTTTCAATCCCGAAGTTCAAAAATTTCAATCTTTATGTTGTTAGAAAGCTAAAAGAATGATATATAATTTTATGAAGACGAATTTGTCAAATTCTGCCAATATCAATATAGTTTACTCATTAAAGTTTCAAAACACATTTTTATCCCTTCTTTCTCTCATTTGTCAATATACATTCTTACAAAAACAAAAGACCTGAATCCAACAAACAAAATTCATACATATAAGACTCACTAAAAACAATTGCTTCAGAAAAATCTATTCAAAATTCTTCAATATCTATCAATTTCATTCCCAACCAAAAATATCGCAATTTTAACAGAAGAGGAATTTGGACATGAATAGCGAATATTTCTTCTAAATCTTAATGTCATTCATTTATCAAATAAAACAGAGTATGTACATTGCTCCAATTACAAACAAAAGCCACTTCAGTAGCATAATACAAAAATACAACATGGATGCTCATGCCTAACATGCTTATAAAGCTACCAAAAATGATTCAAACTAACTTAGTTACAAAAGATAGAAATTCTTGGAGTCAGCTGAAGTTTTTGCAAAGTTCAATGTCGACCTATTATTTTGTAACCTAAGGAGTTGAAAGATAATGGGGTGAGCTGGGAAGCTCAGTGGCTAATATGTTTATAACCATTGATGATGAGCCATACATGCACATAACCAAGCATATTTATATACACCAGAACACTTAATTTAAATTACAGTCACATCATCCATATTGTATAATTTACAATCATCAAACAAAGCATTCAATTATAAATCATGCTCAGCAAATCACAACAAAGTACACAATAATATGGCTTGAGAGAATCCCATAAAACAAAATGGAGAAATCAAAGTTTACACCATGAACAGAATGAATCCATTTTTCTGAGCTCATGTGCCATAAGCGGACAGCCAGGAGAAGGCTTTAGGTTAACGTGCACATGACGAACAGAATGGTATCACTATTACCCACATAAGCAAATTTCCAATGCTTACATATTTCATATCATATTCATATTTTTATGCTTCTTAAATTTTTTGTTTTTCGTTAACATCAAAGCAGCATAATTCTTACAAAGCAAACATGATATTAGATTCACAGAAAATTTTTCCCACATTCACAATGATTCAAGACAATCATTTATACACACAAAATCAAATAATACAGCCCATCATCACAAAAACTATAAACATATTACTCAACTAGTTACTTATAAATCCAAGCTCATGTTTGTTCTTCCTCTTTCTCTTGCCTTCGACTTTCTTAGTTCTCTTCAAACAAACATATTTTCATTCAAACATCATATATGAATAGAACTTCCATAAAGCTCTATTATCTAAAAATGAGTTTAGACTTAATCTACTCTCCATTTATCTAAGCTAGAAGAACTAAGACCTAGTTAAAAGTTCATGAAAATCTAAGAACATAAATCCCTTGTTCCTCTTCTTTCTCTCTTCATTTTCAGCACGTAAAAACCTAGTTTCTCTGCTTTCTTCTTCTATCAAAACAAGAAGAATAAATAAAGGTTACCTAAAAACTCAACCGAATATTCTTCTTCCTCTTCTTATCTCCTTTATCTTTCTTTCCTTCTTCTTTTGTGGTTCGATTTCTACTTCTCTTCTTCTACTTCTTCCTACATTTTTCTTCTCTCTTTCTTTCTTATTTTACATGACTCTCTCTTTTTCCCTAACTTCTCAAACATGTCTCTCCCTTTTCTCTTATTGTTACACGACTCTCTTCCTCTTTCTCTAGTTTCTTCTAGGTTCTTCTTTTCTTTCTTTCTTAACCTTAAGAACACGTCTCTTCATTTGTTCTTCTCTTATTAATCTAAAACAAACTCTAATCTTTCAAACTTACCCTTCCATATTTACTCTAATACCTTCTAACTCCTTAACCTAATTCTAACACTTCCATTTAATTCATGCAACCATATGTAATTAAAAAAATATTCATAAATAAACTCTATAATTTATAATTCAAGAATTTTGATTTTTACTCATGACTAAATGCCAACAATTTCTCATTTAATAATTCTAACTTCCAAGAAAAATTTTGGGTCCAACAATTCTCCCCCTAAAAGAATTTCATCATCGAAATTCTTATCTGAGTGATCAAAAAAAAGGGGGTAATGTTGTCTTATGTTTTCCTCAGTCTCCCAAGTAGCTTCTTCATTCGAATGATTTATTCCGAACGACTATATCTAGTGGAATTGCTAGATTTAGTTGCTTATTTAAATACCCTACTATCTTAACTAGTTCCTCAATATATCTCAGGTTTCTCATAATTTCGCAACCCTTTTTACCGAACTGCAACATACCTCGCCAAGGCAATACGATACTATCAAAACACTTTTATCTTCTACTTGCTATTCCATATCTCTTCAGCGTTGATCCACTTAACTCTTCTGTTTTTCTTGAGTCGTGCAAATTCTACTACAGATCAATTTTCATGTCATATGCAATCATTCACTTGCATTTATCATATACAATCGCTTTCACATTTCAATTTTATCAGACCTAAATTCCTCTAACAATAACAACAACATCACCTCAACTTCATGAACCTAATAATATAGGTAGGCTACTTTACATTAAACAAAATTCATGCACTCTCTAAAGCATATTCAACTTTTTATGCCTGAGTCCTATTTCTAACTGACTCCAATAGTCATTTCTGAATTGTTTAATAATCATTCATTCCTAGAAATGGAACATTTAATTTAAGCGATATGAGTCGATAAAACGCCTCTATTACAAGAAGGTTTCTCACCTTAATCATCTACATTGTTTCCATAATCTTTATCAATCAAATATATTCCTCATTACTGTTTCAACCATTCTTAATACCTTAATAAGACCAATTTCAACTATTCACGATATTTCAGTAAATTCAATTACTGTCACACTTTACATGATCCGAATAATAGAAAGATATTTTCGACAAGTCACCAATTAATATCTCATGCTAATGATACCTTAATCTCAATTGATTCTGAACAACAGTTGAATATTCTACGACTATTCAAAAGTTATTTCTCCATAGCAGTTACCTTTTCAACACAATCCACCTAATCCTATACTTCCATTGCGTTACTCTGATTCATCTTATGATTTTAACTATAGGGATCATAGATTACCTCCTATACCATATCCAAATATAGATTTCATATGTGCTCAATCAAATTATCCACTAATGCAACCATATTATCAGATATGTACTCATAATAACTAGTCAATATAACCTTGAGAACTTCTACATATATCACTATCATTTATTTCATCTTTCATACGTATGGTCTTAATTAATTCAGAATTATAGACACATAGCCATCTTGAAATTCTGATTTCGTATTCACTAACACAATCTTTTACCATATCATAACCCTTACCACATTAATTAAACAATCATTTTAAATTCTAAGTTCATCCTTTCACTTCCACTTTGCTTGTACATTTTAAATCGTGTTATTTCTACCTATGTCTCTATTTCTTTCTCAGTCAATTTATGAAAATATATTCACATCCATATCAATTCAAGTACATATCCACAACAAAATTTCGTTACCATATTCGCTGATGTAACCACAAATACTGAATCTATGTCTAGCATATCAGACTACGTAGTATTTCTTATTTCTAAATATCCACAAACTTTCATTGCCTTACACTCTAACAAATCACCATTCTTCTTATTGTTTCTAATAGCTCAAACTCTTAACGAAAGTTCATACATGTAACTCATATGGTTACAATTATTGGGATTCTATACTCATCAGTACCTTTCTTTAATAGTGGGGAATTAGATGCAGTAGATCCTGGCAAAACTTCTCGTATTCTTCCACGAGGTGGCGTTTTACTCCTTTAATAAGACATTATCTTTTAGCTATTTTTACTTTTAATCTTATTTCCTACATGTATGCATGATATTCACATCACTTAATGCAATCAATGAACTCAACAATGCAATCAAGTAATTTAATAATACAAACACTTTATCACACATCATATATTTCATAGTATAACATATTCTAATCCTAGGAATCCTTACAAACTGTGGGCTCGGATACTAAAGATGTTGGCCTTGGGTCTCGGTTCTTATTTCTCAACAATAAGGTGTCAAAATTGGGGGATTTTTAAAAATAAAAGTATGTATAT
>JANZXR010000007.1:25739338-25752288 GCA_027575705.1 Erythroxylum echinodendron
TGATTTCAATTACTTCATAAATGTTGCTTTTATTGCTTTTGAATGATTTGCAAAAATCGCTACATGTTTCAGTATATAAATTTTGTTGATGAATTTCAAATAAGGATGGAAATACATCGAAACATTTTATGTTATGCCTTGAAAATGTCATGACATTCTGTGCATTTAGAAAAGTATAAGAAGCACGAGAATATGAAAATGTATGAAAATGAATATGTGCTTTGTGTGGGTGAGAGTGGAACCATTATGTTCGTCACGTACACGTTGACAAGATCCTTCTCCCGGCTACCCGCTTGTAGCATATGAGCTCCGAAAAAGGACTCATTCTGTTCATGGTGTAAACTTCGGTTTTTCCATTCTGTTTCTACGGAACCCTCGAGCCATTTGTTGTGCATTTACATTTTGATATGTTTAACATGATGAATGCATACATGATTTGCAATATTGTGAATTTTGACAAGAATTTTGAGAAACGTGTGTTTTATGAACTTAGTAAAAGTTTTCCGTGGCAAGTAATAAGCTCACGTTTATGACCTCTGAGTTGGACTCCAGAAATGGGGCTCAACATGTTTGATATCAGAGCAAGCAGGAGTTAGACTCCGAAAACAGGGTCTAACATATCATCAATAAGAAAACCTTCCTGGATATTCCAAATTTAAAATTTCTGAACAGCTCTCTACACAGAGAAGAATGATGATGCTTTAGAGTCCAAAACCTAAGAATCAAAGGGGTTGTCAATTCTTACAACCAAAACATCCTTTATTTCCTCCATTGAATTCAAATAATCATTTTCCTACTATTGCTGATTATTTTTCTTCTTTTGCTTTAGACAAACCCTCTTAAGATGACCTTATCATCACAGTTCCAGTAGAGAAATCGAGTTTGTATGATTTTTTAAACTGATTAGATTAAATATATATTGAATAAATTAATCATTTCGATAAACATTAGGAAATGGATTATGACTCTCATACACTTTAACTTGGTGTATTATCCTCAAAAGTCAGTAAAGGGACAAGCATTGTTTGACTTTTTAGCAAGCCACTTGATGATAGAGATTCAAGAGAATGTGGAACATTTAGTACTTACATGTGAAAGGAAGCCTTGGGAGCTGAAATTTGATGGTTTTATCATGGAGAAGTCAATTGATGTTGGGATTGTTATTATCTCATCAAATGGACAGAAAGACATCTTTATTTTAAAATGGACTTCCCATGCACCAATAACCAGGTTGAATATGAGGGCTTGGTAATTGAATTAGAACTTTTGGTTGATGTTGGAGCTAAAGAAGTTCTTATTAAGGGAGATTAGAATATAGGTTTGTAAGTTTAAATTTTTTGCCTTATTATACTACTGATATTCAATTATTGAAACTCCTTGATGAAGTAGAATTCTAACATATTCTTCAAGAAAAGAATTGGTAGGTGAATGCATGATTGAATGTATTTTTTATTGTTTTAAATTGCAAGTGCACAATGTAGTTCTAACTAACACTGGCAAGTACAGGTCGATACCATAAGGAGTACAAGTATAAGTAATAATCTCTTTTCTATTATCTAATCGTTGATTAAGATGATAATTTAATTTAAAACTAAATTAAACTACAACTTATCAAAATAATGAATCAAGAAAAATATAACACAAAACTAATCCAATATCAAATAATTGGTACTTATATAATAAATCTCCCTAAAATATCTTAAGTGTTAATCCTGTATCATACAATTCAATTATCGATTATTGGATCGAGAAAATTCCTATTTTATATTAATATTTTTAAAAAATTATTAACAACTAATCTTTGGTTGATTAACTGAAACATCTCTCTAATTAAATCCTCTAAGATCGCATTACTCCGAGTCCTGAATTTCTCTATTAAATTTGACTCTAATTTAAAGGATTTACGTCGACCTATCTCTAGGTTGACATGTAACTTATTTCAATTATAGTAGATCTATTCATACAAGAGGATTTCTAAATCTCAATTATATGAAATCAAGCATTGAACTAATATTCCAAACATATTAATTCGAGAATATAAACACATAATTGAATTTCAATGAATCAATTAATTAAATTGCATTAAATAAAGAATCAAATCATAGTATCCAATCGAACTTAGGGTTCATCCTACCTAGGCACTAAACAAACTTAGTTACTAAACATAAAAATTGAAACAAGCATCAAAAGTTTAGAAGAAGTATTATAAAGAAAAGAGGCCATAGATATGGATATCCCCCTTCTCAAGAATGAAATCCCCGATGAAAGTCTATTATTTATTGGATCTCTTAAAGTATCTTTGTGTCTTTGTGGTCCTAGGTTTAGAATCGTATCTTTTATTCTAACGTTGGCTATAACTTTTGACTCTAGCTACTTCTCTGTCATCTCCCCTTCATAATTGCCTTTCATATTGCAAAGCTAGGATTTTTGGATTACACACAGTTAGTCACATAACCGTCTGAGTGACCGTGTATCTCAAAAACACTTTAAGATCAAGACTTTATATGCTTATGAGAGCTTACATGGGCAAAGGACATGGCCATGCATGTTACTTGTATCTCCACATGGGCAAAAGTAGCATCTTTGAAGGTTTACATGTTTATAATCCCTTACACAATCCTTATATGCGGATGTGTATGTTACTAACACATGTGTGCACATCTTTACACGGGCATGTGTATCCAAAACAATTATAATTCTTTCATTTTATGCCATAATTTTCCCTAATTATTCTACTTTTTGTCCATAAAGGCAATTGAGACCTGAAAACACAATTGAAACAAAATAAGTACCAAAAATAACGTAAAATTCTTAAATAACAAGCAAAGAACACTTAATACGGGCATAAAAATATAATACAATAATCGTTTATCAAACATCCCCACACTTAGGATTTTTTTGTCCTCAAGCAAATCATAATCCAAATCATCAATCTTAAAAACATTTATTCCTTGCTAACCTCGGCTTTTCCATCCACACCCTAAATTATTATATTATATTAATCAAATTAACATACAATAATATGCAAGTTATTATAAAATCAACTTTTATAAGACAATATCAATAGCAATCATATTGATAATATTTAGAAATAAAAAGCATAAATTTCATACCCTCACAATGGATTCACTCAATACACTTAAATTGTTTAGGGAACTCTTAGTTTATTGCAAATAAAGATTCTTAACCATAAGCTTGTAATAAAATCACACCTCCACCACTTGTAATTAAACTAAAAAAACAAAAGGTGTTTTAAACATGATGTAATGAGGCTTAGGTAAGGTATGGTAGGGATAAATAAAAAGGGAAATAACATTAAAGAAAATTCACATGAATAAGAATGAATAGGACTCAATTCTTTATAGTATAGGTCCTTAAACAATTAATTCATTGGTACAACACTAATTCCTCTCACTCTCTAACAAATATCATAACTTTTTTTCTTTGTCTTTTTTTCAATATTCTCTCAACACATAATTTTCAACTTTTGAACTTCTTTGAGCAACTTTGTAGAGAATATAAAATTACACAATTAAAGCACTTAAGAAGAAATAAATTTCACAATCACTATACACCAACAATCATAGAAATATTAGACCTTTTCTTTAACATTCTTAATATAATCCAAGTTTTAAGCAATCTGGTAGATGTAAATTCCTTTAAGGTTCAAAAATTAATGAAAGGTTCTCCAAAAAAATAGGGTAAGGTTATCAATGTGGTTATAATTAGTTAAGAAAAAGGCTAACTCTCAAAAGTGGTTACTCCTTAAGGATAGAAAAAAGGTTAGATAATAATAAAAGAAAATGGGTTAAAACAAAGAGTTTAATCTAAGTGCCTTTATCATTTTAAGGCTTCTAGTTAAAAAAAGTGGTCTTAAAATGAAGCATAAAAGTAAGTTATAGAATCATCTACCTATGTATGATGACACACACCAATGAATAAACGATCACAAAATAATGACGCATTTGCTATTAGGCACAAAAGCTCATAAAATAGGCTTCTTCTATGTAAATAATATGCAATTTTCATTCCAATTAACTATCTCAATGATTATTAAATATAATGGCTTGTAAAATCAAGTTTATTCTAACTTTCCATTCTTTTGCATACTAATTTAATTCAATAATCAATAATAACCTAAAGTGTTTTGAACAAAGTTTAACTAAATCAGAATATCAGTTAATAAGAATGAATAATAAAGATTATAATAAGCTTAAGAAATTTGAAAATTTTCTTCAATTTTTTAATTAACCCCTTCACTATACTTAAAATTGTACATTGTCCCTAATGTACATATTAGAAGCATGAAAAGAAATAGAATGACAAAGTAAACATAAAACTTAAGAAACATATATTTTGGTACTTCCCTAAATGATAAAAATTACACATTATGAATTCGGTGAAGAGTCTATATGATATTATGTACAATAAAATTGCAATCATAAATGTTAAAACAAAATAAAATAACGATAATAAAGCAAATTAAAAAAGAAAATATACAAGTAATATAAAACAAAATAAAAACCCTAATAGAAAGTCCAGCCTGCCTCTGTAATTGTCAATATGGCGGCGAGTTTGGTATGTTAGATACTTGGTCTCTAAATATCATCTGGTTGCAAAGCCAAAGATGTTGCAACTGTTGGTGGAGGTGGTATACATATCCCGAGGTGTCTTGCAATCTGCAAGATGAAGCCCTCCATCCATCTATCGTGGGCCTCTCATCTTACTATCCATTCTGAAAGCTCCAACTGGTTCACCTAGATGTTGAGTCAAACTCTTAAGATCGGCCTATTTCTCCAATTGAACAATCTTCAGTTGGTTTCAATGTCCAGATGAAGTTAGAATCCTAGGCAATCCTGGACTAGCCGATAAGTCCAAGTTCTCCTGCTTTACTTCTCCTATTTGTGATAGTGGTGATCCCTATCTCAGTGGTTGCTCTACTATATTGGTGTGATCCCTATCTACTGTTAAAGTTGCCTACTAATATGAGATCTCGATCAATCGATAAACGTCTCTTATCAGTCCCTATCTCCTATGTACGATGTACATATTTAGAATAATATCCAAGTTGAAGGTCGCTATAGTACCGAGCAACCTCATCAAGGATGGCAACCTGAAGTTCCCATCTTCTTCACCAATCGTGTCACATAAGGACTTATGCATATCATCCTTATCTTCATCTCTTTACTCTAACTTCGGAAATTTTGAGGTAAAATGTGCCCCAGATGTATCGACATCCTCTCGCTCATATTCTATAAATAGAAAACATCCAGGTTCCTGATGACTTTGAAACTATCTCCCTGCCTTCTTAGTGTATGAATCAGGAGGTCGTAGATATACCTGAGTGCAGAATGTCATAGTGGAGACACCTTGTAATTGCTTGAGTCGTAGTTTGACTCCTCGCTGATGTTCCGCTAAAAGTGACAGGCATACATCCCATATGGTAAATCCATCCCGAGGGCCATGTACTCTTGCTTTTCAATAAAATTCTGATCGTAAAGGCCCATCATCACAGAGAAATCCATGTAGCTTATCCTGGTCATCTCTTTCAGCTTCCTGAATTGGATTGTATTCGGACAGTCCCAATTTTAGCATGGAGAGCACCTCAAGAATAGAGACCATGCTTCAATGTTAATTAAATCTCAAACCTACTAAGCTAAGTTGATAAGCTTTAGCGCCTTCCCAATCGATACATCTATCAGTGGCAAATCTCTTGTCTTTAAGCCATTGAAACTGCTCCTCATAGGCCCTGATCTTAAAGAGTAACATCTTATGTCACTTCTGAGGATATATTGTAGTTGGCCGAGCTGGTGTGAGAGTTCTACTCGGATCTGTAGATGACCCCTCTCCTCTCTCTCTTCCTTAATACCTTCTTTGTTCTTCATTGTAGAATGGCTTGTTTCTTTCTCGTCATTATACTTAAAACTAAATTAAAATGTGAGAAAATAAAGCTAGTAATACGAGCAAATTGTCTTTCCCTACACTTAATTTGCATGCTCATTATGTTATGGAATTACAAAACACATAATTAAAAATTAAATTAAACTAAAAATAATACAATTAACAAAATAACTAGAAAATTAAAACTAATAACAAAACTAATAAAATTAATCTAATAAGCAATTTTCAATGCAATTCCTAAAATTGAAAATTCAATTACACAATTTAACAAATAAACCTGTACTAAACACAATTAAAACCTAATTCATGCAAACAACTAAATTGAAATGAAATTAAACTAGGAAATAATATCTAATTAGTAGAAAAAACAAATTAAACCTAATCTAACAAAAATCATCACAATTCATCACAAAGTGAGCAAAATTTGCATACCCAAATTAAATTTCATCTAATCCTCATAAAATTCATCAAATTAATCTAACAATTCGAATGGAAAAGGATGAAATTCAACTTTAATTAAAAATCAAGTACAAAACTTGGTGAAATCAGCCTGATATGCAACAATGACATAACCCTGATCTTTCAGGCATGAAAAACCCTAAAATTAGCAAATTACCCAAATTTCCAAGTTTAAATCATATAAAAGATAAGAAAAACTTACTTTGGATGTTACAAAATCACTCAAATATTGTTGGGCTAGGTTGAAGAGTGGAGACGCGCAACAAGTAATTTCCAAAAGAAGGAGAGAAAATGAGAAAAAGAAAAAAAATAGGATTTTTAAACATGTGTCACAGACTTACATGATCGGTTACACAGTCGCATAACTGACCATATAATTCCAAACAACTCGGACGGACCTTTAAAAGAAGAGTTCTATAAAAAAAATCCACAACTAAATCATAAAATAAACCGCTAGAATTATCAAAATCCACAAGGTTAAGGGAATGATTCAAGACTTTAGACATTTTAATATGACCTCTTCCTCCCCATCGCTCACTAACATCAATAATTGACCTATTAGTGGCTAAAAAAGGTTGAACTATATTAAAGGTATCTCTATATCCTCCTCTATGTCATAAATCAAAAAATCAATTGGGAAGATGAAATTATCGATCTGAACAAATATATCTTCTATAATTGTAAATTTATCCTAGTAGGTTTCAATTTACCTAATCTCAGTTTCTTAAACAAATAATGAGCCATATCACTATTGAGCCTTAAGTTAGCTAAAGCCTTTTCTATTTTTAAGCTACCGATTTGATAAGGGATAGTAAAACTTCCTGGATTTTTTAGTTTCTATTGTAGCTTGCTTTGAAGAATCACTGAGCACCTTCCACTCAATATCATAGTTGCTAACTCCTCTAACTTCCTCTTTTTTACTGGTAACTCCTATAAAAATTTTGAATAATTTGGCATCTGCACAAGGGCCTCAATAAGAGGTAAGTTAAATAGTTGAAGAAACTTACCAAACTGCTCATTCGTTCGATCTTTCTTTACTTTGGTAGGATAAGGGATGACATGTTAATTCCTCGACTTTTTAAAGGCACCCTTCGCCTCTAGCTTTCTCTTGACTCTTGATATTATTCTCTTTCTTATTTTGAGTTTTGTTCTCCTCTTACATCATTTTTTCACTCCTAAGAGTAATTGTCATCACACATTCTTTAGCATTTTTCTCTTTAGTACTAGGCAAATTCCCTTATGGTCTTTCAGAAATTAACTTGGCAAGCTGGTTGATCTACATTTCTTGGTTACGTATAAAAGCCTCTTGATTTCTCAGTGATGTCTTTGTGGATTGAAATCTTGCCTATAAATGCTGAAGCATTCCAAAAATGATATCCTCCAAGTTTGGCTTTTTTTCTTGAGGTTGCTGCTGCTAGAATTCTTGTAAAGGGTTGTTCCTTATCTAAACTTGATTCCCCTATCTCTATGAGTGGCAAATAAAATGTTTTGAAGGCATTTTAAGTATTCAGATTTGTTGATGATGGAGTTAGAGGACCTAGGTAAAGTTCATCTCTAGGCTTTGAATGACATGATTATACAAAAAGAGAAGGTAGCAAAGTTTTACAACAAAAGAGTTTGTAAGAAGGAATTCCGAGAAGGTGACTTAGTATGGAAATTGATTTTACTACTTGCAATGAAAGATAGAGAGTGGAGAAAATGGTCCCCTCTGAATTAATAGGATTTTGGGAGGCAACGCCTATTGGTTATTTAGCCTAGAAGGTGAACCTCATAAAAGTTTGGTTAACGGTAAATATTTGAAACGATCAAGAATAAACAATAAGAATAAAATTCTATAAACCAAATAGCAAAAAACCAAAATAATCATCCAAGCAAACAATTATTCTAAGGAAATGAAAATTCACAATCAAATAGGCCAACCTATAGCCAATAAGTTGTTCATAAAGAACAGAGAATTTAAAGTTAATCCATGTCGAAATGCCGAATCTCGGTCAATTGTTTGATGCAGGAAACTTGATTTTCTTTAGTTTATTGGACTTCTTATTTCCAAAGGTCGACTTCTTCCTTTTTACGGCATCAATAATTTCTCTAGCTCTTTAATCGTCTGCTTGAATTTTTTAAATTCCTGGTTAAGCTGCTTGTCATCATGTTTTAAAGTTTCTTGTTTCTATCTAATCAGCCTACCCTTTTGTGGTAAAAAGATTTTAGAAGGCATCATCAAATGAAAGTGCAAGCGGAAGAAATCTTCCATAAAGGCTATTTCTTCGATAATAAGCGACTTTAGCTTCTTTACGCAGCTTGGTGCCAGATCGAGATTGACTTTCTAGCAGATTTTTTGGGGGCTGTCTTGGCTTTCTTACAGTGACATCATAAACAATCAAATCCCATCCAAGATAAGATGACACTTGTTCAAACCAAAAAATGCCAAAAGTAAATTGGTATTTTATTAATAAATGTAATCAAATAATAAAGCGATTAGGGTTTCCATATCGTAATTTTGGTCCAAGCTGGTAAAATTGGGGGCATCCTTGTGAGTACAAATCATGCAGGTTAAGGGGGGGAAATATTTACATGGGCATAATATCCCCAACTATGATTGCTCAACGCCAGGTAGGACCTCAGGAACACGACAGGGCGACTCGCAGTGTAACGATATCCTCACATAATGCCTGGGAACCATAAGAGTTGAAACAGAGCCTCCTTTCACGTGGCCATTGTACCTCACCTCCTCATGCGGTCCCTTGTAAAAAAGGGGTGTCTCAGAGCTTCTCGAGCTGTTAGCCTATCCGAAGGATCATATCTAAGCAACCCTGGTAAGAGATGTATTAAATCTCCAGCTGAATGATCAACGTGCTGCATTATCAGATTCTGCAAGAATCGGTACAATCAATGACAATAGTCGAGGAAAACAGGATCCAGTAACATAATCTAATATCAAACTAGAGATACCTGAAGCCGAGGCAACTTGATAACTGCTTTTAAACTCTCTCTTGAAGTAGCACCTTCCGGCCAATCTAGTCTACCCCTTCTTAGATACTTTTCACCATGTCGGCTAAAAGTCATAATAACTTGGTAAATTCAAGTAACACCATGCCATGTCAATAATAACAGGAGAAAGTCAAAGATCAACTTACTCTAATTTCTTCAGCATGTGCTGAGGTAAAGGAGCAAAGACCCTCTCCATCATTGCAAGATGCTCAAGATTCTCATGCGTCTGAAATAGAGCCTCACCCTGTTCAACAGTTTCGGAGTTGCATGAAGGTTTTTAAATACCCAGTCGAATTTGTTCATATTAACTACAACGTTAGAGTGCCATGACATACCGTGCATAACTCAACTATGATACAACCAACGCTCCAAACATCACAAGGGAAACTCCAACCAAGTCCTACAGTAATATGAAAATTTAATATCTGCCAAAAGAAACAAGTAAAAGCCAGTATTCGTCCTCCCAACACGTACCAAGAATAACCTCTGGGGCTCGGTAATGTCGTGTTGATATAATGTAGTTCAGATCTTGCCTCTCATAAGTAGTGCTACCAAAATCAATCACCTTTATAACACTAGATTTTGGGACCCTTTTAAAGTAAGAACTATCCCTAGGTGATTGGGAAGAACCCTGCTATAATTAAGAAAGAAAGGCAGACAACTATTACTAACAAAGCTTTCACAATAAACAGACACAAAAATGTGCAACTATGTGAGTATAAACAAAAAAATATACCTTGTAATCAGGAACCTTCACATAGTCGGGGGAAACTAAAAGAATATTCTCAGGCTTCAAATCAGTATGAATCAATCTTAGATCATGCATAACTGCAAATATTCAAAAGAACAAAGTAAGCAAAAACCAGCAGAGGAAAAAGAAAAGCATTTCTCAACTCCTTTGATGATACAAGGAAATTTTGAAATTTGAAATCCACAAGTGTCTACACTTTGGTCATAGGTGTGCTAAAATTAGGGAGGAAAAAAAAAGAGATAAGACATATGAAGATCATTCATTCTCTACATTATTGTGAAGAAATTGATAAGCAGTAATACTTGCATACAAAGAAACTAGCTCAAGTATTTACTACACACATGATACACATTCCAACAGTTGTCTTCCAATCTCACGGACAAGATCAATGGGAAATGAGCGATAATTGTTTTTGCGTAGAAAATCGTATAAACTTGGTCCAAGCTTCTCAAATACCTGTTGAAACCATTAACATTCACCCACAAATCTTAACCCCAAATTATTTGTGAATTGAGGAAATTAATCTATTTAAATCAATAATATACTTACAATACAGATATGGTTACGATAGTCAAACCAGTTCCGTATCTGCACACAACTGCAAAGAATAAACCCATTCAATAATTGACAAAAAATTACAACGCCAGAAACATGAATATAGGAGCTTTTAACAAGAGAGAAGTAACTCACTGATTGCCATTTTTGTCATGTTTACCAAGCTGTTGCAAAACTTCAATTTCTATCATAGCAGCATCACGATATTTCTTGATCCCACGAACAACTTTGATGGCAACCATTTCCTTCCTTTCTCTATCCCAGCATTCTAAAACTTGGCCAAAGGTTCCTAGATAATGAGAAAAGAGAAATTATACATGATGTCCAAAGAATGCAAACTCAGAAACAAGCATTTAATCTTCAGCTCAGTGGACTTTATTACCTTCACCCATCTTGCTATGGATCTTATCTGCAAAACCGGTAGGGATAACAAAAGAAAATATAAACTTGGTTAGCAGCAATCATAAACAAAAAGCTAGAAACAGAGAAATCAGCTATATATGGTGAGTGTCTAGAACATCAATGTCACAACCATGAACTGATAGACCATGAGATTTTTCTTCACAAGAAATCAGTGATAAATACTAAACATGCACCATAGTCAGATATAGTACAATGTCACGGAGAGGCTTCAACACAAAAGGTAATCTTCTATTCAATAAGAGACAACTAAATCCACAAGTTGTAAGAAAATACTCTTTTGGTTCATAAGAATATATTTATAATCAAGAGAGCCGTGAGCAGTGATTAGAAGATGTGGTTGGTAAAGTAAAATTACAGCGAGAAGTTAAATTTTCTCCAAGCGCAAATATGTAATGGCCATCCTTGTCATCTTCCCGCCATGGAGGAGAACCATTTCGATCCACTCCTTTTACAAATAAAGAACTAGAAGTAGTGTGGTCTGAGGTTGCTCCTGAACATGCATAGCTGGCTACATTCCCAACCTCTTGTCCACAAAATATTCCTACCTGAGCCTACAAACAGCCACCATACATGTACCACTGAAGAAATTATAACATGAACTTTTCACCTAATACTTTCTTACCCTTGGGGAATTCACATCGCTAACAAAATCCATTTATTAAATAAACAGATGATAAATATATCTCACAGCAGTCGTCAAAAGCATACATCTAAAACACATCATAACCTAGATTGATTTCTGGAAATGGATTACAGATAGAAAAAGTTTTTATTTCCTGATAAAAAATATGATATTTATTTTTAAAAAAAATCGAAACCCAAAAATTGACGAAATCAAACAACTAATTTCATCATATAGGATATAAACTCAGAAGCACGAAGATCTTGAACTGTCAAGGCTTGCTAAAGACAACAAACCCTAAATTTATATCCAAATCCAAAAAATATAGAAAGATTGAAAGTCAGAAACAATTAAAGCAACGATGCCCAAGATACATATACAACCAAAATGATAAATTAGACAGAAACTCCCCTATCAGTGGATTTAAGGGTAAAATCAAGATAAGTACCACATCAAAAACAAAACCTGATTAAAACAGCGATAGATCAACAAAATGAAAAAGAAGGATGATACCTTTGGGACCTCAGGTACGTCCCAACCTAAACGTGCCTTCTTTCTAGGGCGGCGATCGAGATGCGCAAGGGGAAACTCCGTCACACGCTCCATCTCCATAATCAGACACCAAGAAAAATCGATTAGAAAACGAGGGAAATTTGGGCGAATTGAAGCCAAACCCTAATTTTAATCTAAATAAATAGGTAAAGGTCGTTGTGCTGATATCTGAGCCGTCCACGTTTCCATAGCCAAACCGTGAGATTGAGTTTGTCACGTTCTCATTGGATTCCACCGCTTTTTAGCTATTCCACGAGTTGACTTCAGTTATCCGTCACCTCACCCCTGGTCGAGTTTGCATTTTTCTACATAATTCAAACGCGTTCATCACCACGCGATTGCAATTCGACTTGGTGTCTTGCCCAGGATGTTTTCGTCGATTGTGAAATGTGCAGTACACGCAATTTTGCGAATACTGTATCGGATTTGGTATCAAATTAGACATTAGTATGATATTATATCGGTACCAGTCAATACTGGGTATCATTTCGGATAATTTTTTAAATTTATAAAATAGTCCCTGAAATTTTTTAAAAATTGCAAAATAGTCCATTATCATATTGTACAGTTGTACTCTATATTTTTAAACCTGACTTCAAAAATCATAATAATAAATAATAATACAATTAAAATGAAATAACAATAATTTTCAGATATTTCACATATAAATAATAAATTAATAATCACAATTTTTAAGAA
>JANZXR010000007.1:25758386-25777332 GCA_027575705.1 Erythroxylum echinodendron
TTTAACTAATAATTAATTATAAAAACTTTGAAAAAAAGAGGGGGAAGAGGGGGTGAGAGAGGAGGGAGATTTTTTTTTTAAAATTTGAAAATTTTGCAGAAAAGTTCCTAAACTTTTGAAAATTTCCGGTATCGGCCGGTATTGGCCGGTATTACCGGTACCAGCCGGTACTGACCGATATTAGCCGGTACTGACCGGTATTTACACCCGATACCCAAAGGGTCAGTACCGTTCCTTTTTCCTGCCGGTACGGTACCATCCGGCCGGTACGGAACGGTACCCATAACAGTGAGTACACTAGCTAAAGAATAAAAAATTTAAATATAATTGATTACATCATTTATTGAAATCATTTTTTTAACAAATTTCATAAAGTCAATTTAAAGACTTAATTAATAAAACTATAAAAATGACATAGGAATAAAAAAGCGTAAATTATGTTATAATGTCTTCCACGTAAGATATTGATTGGAATATCTCAAGATGCATTGCATGTGGTCTATTAAGAATGCGTTTGGATATGCGGGTTGGTAGGAATAAGTACTTATTCACCGTAGTTTTCAAATGCAGTTACACATTTGAACTTGTAGCCGACAACTACAGGTTGAAAAAAACTATGGTGCCGCTGCAGAAATAGATAAACAGAAAGGGTAACCAAGCCTTTTTAGCAACCCTAACTGCACTTGTGAAACATCTATTTTCACGTTTTAGTTGTTACCAAAATAACAATCTCAAACACATAAATACTTATCATTTCAACAGGTCATCAACTGTCATCGCTCTCCCAAACTAAGCCTAAAAATGACATCTCCATTAGATAGGAATAAGTTTATATATTATTAAATCTTTCCAAATTTTACGGTAATGAAACTTCATCAAAGCATTAATGATGACGATTAGAATATATGTTTTCATATATTCATTGTAATAAAAATATTTTCTTAGATAATCAATATAATTTATCGATTGAAATAGATTAAAATTGGTCTAAATGGATTAACAAACAGTCTTCTTCTGAACATAAACTTTTGATATATTAGAAAATAGATATTCTTCATACTTGGAAAGCATAAATTTTCCTCTTAAGAAGAGTTAATTATTTTTACAAATATTAATAATCATTAATTATGTCCATTCATATCATTAACGAACAACCAATAAAAGAAAATAGGCACTGAAGTACTACTAACAGACTTTCAAACTTACTTATGAAAAGGGAAAAGTTCATTTATAACTCTTTATTACAACAAAAATATATTTAATTTCATAACAAATTAAATTATGAATTAATTGTTGTATAACCCCCAAAAATGACAATACTTGGTAATTAATTTTTTATTACAATTAATAAATACTTTTCAGAGCTCTCTTTTTACTTGAATCTTAATAATAGCATAAACTAAAAAAAATAAAGACAAAATAAATTTTATTAATTAAAATTTTAAATTTAAAGATTATGATTATACAACTTTTAAATTTACTATGTGTAAAACATGTGATTTTTATTTTAATATCATTAACGTATGTTCTTACTCAATGCGTGATAATTTAAAACTAATCATTTTATTAATTAATCGGTCAATTTTAGTAAACTAATTAATTTTATAAATCAAAATACATTGGTTAATTTTATTTGACAACATCTTTTTTTCAATTAAACTTTAAATTTTTTATAAGTAAGAATAGTCTTCTTCAATTATTTTTCAAAATTTTAAATTTTATCCAATATTTAACAGATTTTATAACGACTTAATATCGATTGAACATTTTAAACCTTAAATCTCTTGTCTTACATAATTAATTTTTGATCTAATTTTGAAAACATTGCTAAACGATAATTAAAAACAATAATTAAAGAGGTATATATATATATAAGAAGTGATCTTCGGATGCCTCAAATTTTTTAATGAGGCTATAAATGTTTTTCGTCTTCTAAAATGAAGAATGCAAAAAAGGGCAAAAGTGATAATAAATTAAATCTTAACGTTTTGAAGTATCAAATTAAATCATATCATTCTAAGAACATTCAAACTGAACCTTATGCCAACAGAAAAGACGACGAGGACATAAAGGCAATGAAATGTCAGAAATTTGGATATATTTTAATATTATTGTAGATCTCATTATACCACATATTACCATGTGGCCATGTGAAAGCCACTTATTTAAAATTGATTATTAAAATTAGTAAAATATTTTTATAAAATTTAATTTAATTTAATTTAATTTAATTAATCTAAATATACTTAACTTAGCTAATTAATTTAATTAACCTAGTTAATTAATTAATTAACTTTAAAATAAAAATCCAAAAATCAAAATAATCCCAGAATCCCCAATCTAAGAATAAAAGTAGCATCGTCTCCCTTCCCACCATTTCGTCTCCCTCCTTTATCGAACCATCTCATTCAATGTCTCATTCTCAACGCTTCATCTCCCTCCTTCACCACATGGGACAAACTGTCTCCTTTACATCAGTGTTGTTGCCCTGCACTGTCACAGTTTTATGGTAAATCATTTGCTTAGTCTCTACTTGCTACTTAGACCTTTTTATATATGAGCGGAAGTTGATGAAGGAAGACGTAGATGGATACAACCTAACATTGTAAATAATAAATAAGCGAAACATTGTCTTGTACGAGCATGAGCTGATGAGTGAAGACATAGATAGATACAACGTAACATTGTAAATAATACATAAGTGAAATGTTGTCATGTAGAGGGAACATTTGTCTCGTTGTAAGTGGTTGGTGATATAAAAGTTACCTTAGGACTTGAATTTTCACTGAAGTTGATCGCTAACAACTTTTACACGGCAATCTCACTTAGGTCCGCTTAAGCAAGACTTCAGCTTTCAACGACCCTTGCAATGTTTAATTGATATACTCGAAGAAACAATGCCATGGGAGCAATAAGAAAATAAAGGCAACAAGGAAAACAAGAGAGATACGACAAAATCAACCTTTATATTACTTTCTTTCAAAAGAATACAAGGAATGCTCTCTTTAACTGAATGAGGAGAGCAAAGCTCTAATAAGCTATATAAAGGCATTCTAACTTAGAAGCTTAGTTACATTCAGAATCTCACTTAAACTAAACTGCCTAAGATCGTACTAAGATCACGTCTATCTCTATCAAATTAGATCACGTGGATCAATTGGATGACACCCCCATCTAAATAGGACTCTAACTGATAAGATATAATCTCTAACAAAAAGATAGAATTTACATTTAAATAGGAAACTAGCATCTTTATCTTTGAAGATCTCCATTATCTTCAGATGTTGAGTCCCACTACAACTCTAACTCCTAATTGTCGCCACATCATTCAAGATCTCCCCACGATCTCTATCCGTTGATGTAGTGTGATCTTACCAAAGCCTATATAGCACATTGGCCTAATCTAATGCTTCCCACAACAAGTCTGTTAGTCGTGGTCTATTCATCCGAGCGTGGGGCAAGTTCTTAGTCCATCAAGTCCTTAGCCTGGGTCGAGTCAATCTTCATAAGTTCTAAGACTCTATCAAAATTAGTACCAAGTCCGTTCTCAATCGCCCATGTTTGCCTTAGTATTTTCGCATGCCTCCCTCATGCGTGTAATCCAGCTAACCTTCATCCTAAGGCACATCTTGAAGGTGACTAAGAAGTGCTCCCAAGTTTAAGGGCCTAACAAACTACCCCCACCAAATGGATTTAATGCCCTCGTCGAATTAGTCTGAAAGTAGGCGTTCACCTGGTCCTCAAATTGCAATAAAGTTGTGTCTTTCTCCTACTTAGCTTCCACAACAGGTTTACCTTTCCACTGAATCAAAAACTTAATCCGTCGATTCTTCTTGTATTGACCCATTATTTGATGATCTAGGATCTTCTCCACTTGATCCTTAAACTATTTCCTCACAACTGGTGGAGCTCGCTTTACCTGATTCCTATTCGGATCTGATGCATCCTCATAATAAGGCTTGAGAAAACTAACAAGAAAAGTAGGGTGTACCTTTAACTGCTCAGGCAATTTCAATCTGTATGCCACATTCCCCACTTTGTGTAGCACTTCAAATGGTCCATCATACTTCGACACCAAACCCCTATGAAATTGCTTACTCGAGATTTTCTTCCAAATTTATGGGGTTAGTTTCAAAAAACTCTATCTCCCATGTCAAATTCTAACGGTCTCCTCTGAAGATCCGCTTGCTTCTTCATCCGTTAAGAAGCTTTTCGAAGACTGTCTCTCACTTCATCCAACAATTCTTGCTTCTCCATTACAAACTTATGCACTGCAGGACATTTGCCCCTATCTTTTGTTGAACAATCTCTTGTGGTATGAGAGGTTGTTGTCTCAACACAATCTCAAAGGAACTTTTCTTCATAGTCGAAGATCTATGCAAGTTATAGCAAAACCGTGTAGTATCAAGTAAACTCATCCAGTTACGTTGACTTGCACTTACATAATGTCGTAGGTCTTCCTCCAACAAACTGTTGATCCTTTCTATTTGGTCATCTATTTGTAGGTGATTTGTCGTTGAAAACCTCAAATCGCAACCCATCGTATTAAAAAGGGACGTCCAGAATTGGCCTGTAATATGACATCTTAATCGCTCACAATATCTACTGGAACTCTAAAATACTTGACCACATTCTTGTAGAACAACTCGGGCACAACATCCGAAGGATAATTCATAGAAGTTGGCACAAAGATCGCGCACTTGAAAAATCTGTCAACCACCACCATGATTAATGCCATGTTGTCTACCTTCGAGAACCCACTAATGAAATTTATTGAAACCGACATCTACGGTCTCTCAGGGATGGATAAGTTTGTAGCAAACTGACTTCCTCCTTTCTCTTCGATTTATCCAACTGACAAATGAGACACGTGTTGATGTAACATTCTACGTCATTCTCCATCTTTGGCCAAAAATAGGAACGAGATAGGAGCGCAAGCATCCATTGGACTCCTGGGTGACTAGCCCACTACGAGTCATGTGCCTCCTTTAACAACTGTTTCTACAATTTACCAAAGCTTGGCACATATATTTGACTACTCTTAGTCATAAAAAGTCCATCATCGTTAAGCCAAAACCTGCGTACAACACCTTCCTTAACTTGAGGAATCAACTTACAGTACATGGTGTCTATTAGAGCTGTCACCTTAATTTGTACAGGTTGGACTCCACCATCGTGATTGAATAAAGGGCCACAAATCCCTCCTTCCTACTCAAGGCATTTACTACGTTGTTGTACCTCCTCGGTTTATGCTACTACACAAAGTCACACTCAGTAAGAAACTCTACCACTGGGCTTGTTTTGCAGACAACTTCTTTTGGATCCTTCTCATGCATCGAGTAACACTGCTCTGCACCATTAAGCTTTCGACTCTCAAATGCTACCGAATGACCCTTCTATTTAAGGACTCCGCCAATGGCTTTGTCCGAAGCATCAGTATGTACCTCAAATGGAAGATCGAACATAGGCAAATTCAACATAGGTTCGACTGAGATAGCGTCTTTAAGTTTCTTGAATGCCTCCTCACATGCACTCGACCAACACCACTCTTGCTTTTTCTTCAACAAATCTATCAATAGCGCCGCTTTCTTATAGTATCCCACAATGAACCGCCTATAGTAGTTCATCAGGTTGAAAAAACTCTACAATTCTCATATTGTCGTGGGAGACTGCCACTCAACCATCACTTTTATCTTTTTTTATCCTGACCTGACCCTTGCTTAACACGTGACCTAAGAATCTGATCTCCAATTGGGCAACCTCACACTTCTCCATCTTCACGTAAAGCTTGTGCTGCCTTAGTCTTTCGAACACCCATATCAAGTGTTCCATATGTTCTACTATGTTAGTGTTATACATCACAATGTCGTCTAAATAGACCACAATAACCTCATCCAAGAAGACATACAGCACATCATTCATAAGGTTGTAAAATGTAGCAGGGGCATTAGTTAATCCAAATGACATAACTAAAAATTTGTAAGATCCATACCATGTTACACACGTTATCTTCTTCTAATCACCCTTAGCTATCTGCACTTACCAATACCCACTCTGAAGATCCAACTTAGTGAACACCTCAGCCTTTGACAACCTATCCATCAAATCCTGAATCAAAGGTACCAGATACCTTTTTTTATCGTTACCTTGTTCAATGCTTGATAGTCCACACATATCCGAAGTATACTGTGAAACAATATTAGAGCACCTTATGGGGATTTAGATGGTTGGATGAATCCTGCTTCCAAGAACTCACTAAGTTATTTTCGAAATTCTGCCAATTCCATCGGGGACATCCTATACGGGGCACGTTCAGGTGGGATCGCTCTAAGAACCAACTCAATCCTGTGATCTACCTCATAACGAGGGGGAAGAGTTTTTGGTAACTCTTTCGACATCACCTCCGAAAACTCCCTCAACAAATTTGCAACCACATCAGGAACTTCCACTATGTGGTCTTCACTGATTTCCCACATGGAAACGATATAAGTCTCCATGCCTTTCTTTAACCCTTTCTCGATGCTCCTGACCGAAACATGTCCTACTGAAGTAGCATTTTTCATTCCACCATCGAACCTATAACAGTTCACGTAGAAGGAATTTGATCGTTCATTAATATCATACCTCCCAAATTTGGATACAACACCACCTTTGTTGCTTTGAGGACATCAACCACTAATATTATCTCAAAATCCTCCAATGGTATGATAATAAAGTTCATCTTGGCACACCAACTTACAGTTCTGACTAGAATGTTGTAAGCAATTCCCACAACTGCTTGTGCCTTCCCCGCAGGGTTTTTAATCTTTATTAGGGTCTTGGACACCTTTATGCCTAACTTTCAAGCCATCTTTTCTGCTAGGAAACTGTGGGTTGTGCCTGTATCAAACATTGTGGTCACATCTTGATCCCCAACCTGTACACCCCATGTGCATTAGTTTATCAAAAGGAGCTTGCTACTTACTGCATTAAGCAAAGTGATTAGATTTAGTGTCGCATCTTCCAAAAATTCACTGTCTTCTTCGACAATTAGGGCATTCGACTTATCCTTTCTCGGGCACTCTCTGGTAAAATGTGGACCTTCGCACAAGTAACAAGCAACCTTGTCCTTCTTTGAGGATGTCTCTTTGTTCTTAGAGCCACCATCTTGCTTGCCTTTACCCTTGAAATCCCCCTTCTTGGAGTCTTTCTTCTTCTTCTTCCCCTTGGTCTTCTCCTGTTAGGCATGGCCTTTGCCTTTGGAAGAATTTAAGAAGCTCGCATTAGATTCTTTCACCATTTGAAAATCCACCAAGGCATCAGTGGCCATGATTGCACTAACCACGTCCTTCATATCTTGCCTCCGCAATTCCATTTGAGCCCACGATTGTAACCCAGATAAAAAATTGAAGAGTTTGTCCTCATCTGACGTATTCTCAATATCCAACATTAGAGGAATAAATGATTTGACATAGTCTCTTACCCATCCATCCTACTTGAGCTTCTTCAAGGCATCTCTCGCGACCCAAGAGGTATTCACAGGAAGGAATTAATCCTGGAGCTCCTTCTTCATCTACACCCATGTTTCCACGGGGGTTCTACCTGCACTGATCTCGGTAGAGGTCCTCATCCTTTACTAGAGCTTGGCATACCCATCTAAGTACATGGCCGTCAAACTAACCTTCTCAGTATCGGATACCCTAACAATTGTAAAGTACTGCTCTATATCCCACAAGATATTATCCGACACCTTAGCGTCCTGCATGCCTTCGAACACCTTGGGTTCACGTACCTTCACAAATGAAAGCTGTGGTGTGGAGTGTTTGACCCGATCGACATCTAAAGTTGCAACAGTGTGCCTCAGTATAGTGATCTCGAACTGGGCCTTCTTTTATGCTTCAACAAATCTGCCATCTGTTGTTGCAACTGTTGGATTCACGCCTTTAACATTTCTAATCGAATGTTGTGAGATGTGATCTCTTCCTCCCTTTGAGAAATTAGCCCAATGAGTGCCTACACCCTAGTCACTCGTTCTGTCAGATTGCCTACTGCCATACCAAAATTTAACTCTGATACCAGTTGATATAAAGGTGACTTTGAGACTTGAAGTTTCACTGAAGTTGATCGCCAACACCCTTTGTATGGTAGTCTCACTTAGGTCTTCCTTAAGCAAGACTTTAGCCTTCAACGACCCTTGTAGTGTTTAGTTGATACATTCAAAGAAACAATGCTACGAGAGGAATAAGAAAATAAAGGAAACAAGGAAAATAAGAGAGATACGATAAAACCAACTTTTATATTACTTTCCCTCAAAAGATAACTGAATGAGGAGCGCAAAGCTCAAATGAGCTATATATAGGCATTCTAACTTAAAAGCTAAGTTACATTTAAAATATCACTTAAACTGAACTACCTAAGATCATGCTAAGATCATGTCTATCTCTATTAGATTACATCACGTGGACTAATTGGATGACACCCTCATCCAAATAGGACTCTAATTGATAAGATAGAATTTACAAGATAACAGAAGGATATAGTTTATATTCAAATAGGAAATTAGCATCCTTATCCTTGAAGATCTCCACTATCTTCAGATGTTAAGTCCCACTGCAACTCTCACTCCTAGTTGTGGTCACACCATCCAAGATCTCCCCACAATCTCTATCCATTGATGATGCAGTGTGATCTTGCCGAAGCCCACATAACGCTCTAGCCTGATCCAATGCTTCCCAAAACAAGTTCGCTAGTCATGGTCCATTCATCCGAGCATGCAACAAGTCCTTAGTCCATCAAGTCCTTAGCTTGGGCCGAGTCTACCTCCACAAAGTTCGAGACTCTACCAAAATTTATACCAAGTCTGATCCTACTCGCTCATGTTTGCCTTTGTATTTTTGCATGCCTCCCTTATGCGTGTAATCCAGCTAACATTCCTCCTAAGTGATGGTCGCTAAGAAGTGCTCCCAAGTTTAAGGGTCTACTAGTTGGCCACCAACAGTTATTAAAGTTGTTAATATAACCTTTGGAGGTAGAGAAGAGATTAATGAATAACCATAACAAACTTTCTCTCTCTAAAAATTTCCTTTCTCTTCTGTTTCTTCTACTTCTTTCTTTCGTTTACTATATTTCATTCATTGTTTTAATCCCTAAATTTCGCAAACTAGCTACGCCATAAATATCTATATCAAAATTGGTATCAGAGTTGATATTTAGACTATAATCAATGCTGCAACATGGAAGAAGGAACTCAAGGCCAAGAATGGAGACAAATGGAGGAAAGCCTGTATAATCAGATGCAAGAGTTGGAGATAAGGTATCGACGAAGTATGCAGGAATTGAAAGAATGGATTACTTTGTTGTTTCAAAAAGATAACAGTGAAAATGGTGTAAAGGGAAATGTTGATCAGAGGGTCTTTGAAACTTTAAATGGAGATGGTTACTTCAAGGGGCATTGTATCATTCTTAAGAGGTGTAGTAAGATTGAGTTGCCGATGTTCAAAGGAGAAAATCTATGAGCTTGGGTTTTTAAGTATAGCAATTATTTATGTTGGATCGTACTCCAGCAAAGTTACAACTGGGTAGGGCTATGATGTATATGGTAAAAATTGAACTGAGGGAATTAATTGATATTGAACTCCTAAGATGGTTTAATCATGTATTTATAATTGATAGTGACAAAAGATAATTACATCAGTTACAAGGATAGATACAAATAGTCCTAATAATATACCTAAGCTTATTTTAACCATATATATCTAATGCTTATCTTAACCGTATCTATATATGATCCCCCTTAATCTAGTGTACGATTTGGGAAAACTACACTAAGATTGATTCGTAGCTTATAATAAGGTGTGCCCAATAAGGCTTTAGTGAGTATCTCTACTGGCTGCTCCATATTTGGTATATGTTAGACAAGAATATCACCCCACTACACTCTCTCTAGGACAAAATGGAAATCAACTTCGATATGCTTGGTTTGAGCATGATTAATAGGGTTAGGAGCCAAATATTTAGCTGGGAGATTATCACAATAAACTAGAACTAGTTGATCATCATGAATATGCAAATCATGTAGGATAGATTTGAGTGAACAAATTTCGGAACCAAGGCTGAAAGTGCCTGATATTCTACCTCCACTGAACTTCTAAAAATGGTGTGTTGAGATTGATTTTGCATATGTTGGAAAAGAAAGTTAACAGTGAAACCTATGTCAGGATATGTGAATGTGAGGTACTGAAGTGCTCCTAGGATGTTGCGATAATGGGTGGAATGTTCATATGGTTGACTCTTTTAGGTTGAAGGCAGTCTTGCTAGAAGAGGTGTAGATATAGGTTTACAATCACTTATATTTGCCCTAGCTAGAAGATCTTGTGCATACTTTCATTGACAAAGAAATAAAGCATTATGATCTCGTGAAACATCATTGCTAAGCATTAAGGAATAGGTTAACTAGGGATCCTCCTAGTTGGTGTGAGTATCTGTTGGCATTAAAGCAGATGTTTACAGAGGTAACTTTTAAAGATTCGATAGGAGAATTGAAGGAATTATCGAAGAAGGGAACTGTGAAGGAGTATTTTGTCGAGTTTGATATATTATCATAAAAATTAGTGATGTTCAAACCTTATTTGATTAGTATATTTTTTAAAGACTTGAAGGTAGAGATTAAATATCCAATAAAGTTGTGGAATCCAATAACTCTTCAACAAGTGTGTGAATTAGAAAGGAAAAATGAGATGGTAGCTATACATTATGGAGTAATAGGAAAAGTCCATCAAAGAGGTTTGTATTTTGCTATAAATTCACTGAATGTATCAAAGTCTCCAGGTTTGTGGCCTACACTTATGCAAGGAGGTCAGAAGGGAGACAAAGATTTGAAATGGAGCGAGCCTACTTCTAGCAAGGAACTAGATGACTGTAGAGCTAAAGTGTTATATTTCTAGTATGAAGAAAAATATGTTCTTAAACATAAATGCAAAAAGAAAATGTTGCAAATTTATGTAGTTGAAGAAGAGGTGGAGAATGAGGAAAAAGGAGACACCAAGCATATCCTTGCAAGCTATGTTAGGAGTGACTATGGTAAAATATCAATAGATCAAAGTGCAAGGTATGTTAAAAGGAAATGTAATTCATATATTGGTGGATGGGGGAAGCATGCATAACTTTATGGATAAAAAAGAATAAATCAAATTTGAAGGGAGTTAGAAGAAGTGAAGGAGTTGACAATTGTGGTAAGAGGGGTAATGAATTTAAGTTGCAATTATATTTGTGAAAACTTAAGGTGGCAAATGGGAGGTAAGGAATTATGTGTAAACACTTTGGTGATTGATATTGGTGGAACTAATATAATATTGAGAGTTCAGTTGTTATTGGTTTTGAATGATATTATATTCAATTACCAAAAGGGGATCATGAAGTTTTGTTAGTGCGGGGAAGATATACACTTAGTTTGTGAAGGATGCGGAAATATGATGGAAGTACTAGAGAAGAAAGTAGCAAAAATGTGGAGTGATAAAGATGTTATATGTTGTTTTATAGTGGTGTGTCAAGAGGGTGATACTAAAAGCAAGAACGACTGAAAGGTGGAATTAAGAAACTCACTAACTGTAGTAAAGATGGTGGAACCATTTGATGCATTTGAGCAACAATTACAATAATTATAAAAATAGTTTGAAGATGTTTTTAAAGAACTAAAACTTCAATAGTTGACAATCTTTTGAATCCAAATGCCTAATAGTTGACAATAGTATAAATGAAACTTTTAATAGGCCAGCCAGGGACAAGCCAATGATTAGCATGCTTGAAATAATTAGAATAATAGTGATGAAGAGAAATGTAAATAAGAGATCCATATTTGGGTGAAAGTTAGTTATTGCACTAAATATAGTGAAGAAGTTGGAGAAGAACAAAAAAGATGCAATGTAGTGGAGAATTGTTGGAATGAGATGGTGCTTATGAAGTTTCAAAAGGTGACAGAAAGCATACTATGAGGATTTTTAGACAACAAATATATAATTGTTCGGCATGATACATCCTTTAATGAAAAGAGTTATGCCTGGTAGACCTAAAATTGCAAAGAGGCATCAAAATGAGCCAAAGAAATTAAAGAATACAAAAAAGTTTTCTAAAAAAGACAAGTAAATAAATGTTAAAAAAGTGATAATTTGGTCATAACTCCAGAAAATGCAATAAGGATAGCTCAACCCTACATGTTAAGGCTTTTTCATAGGTATGTAAACCTTATGGTAATCGTATAAATAGATTTTAAACTTTCTAGTAACTAATGTTTATTATTATCTTAATCATGTGATCACATAGGCATCTTTACAGATATATAACCTTTACATTTTTGTCAATTATTATTGGCTTTAATAATTATCGAATTTATTTTTATTATAAAAATAGGTAAATGGTGTAAATAGAGTTGATGATAATGCTATACCGAGTCAATAAGCAATATTATAAGAAATATATTTTTATCAATTTATCTTAGTTGAAATTATAGGCAAATGTATTTCTAATGTTTTTTTCTTCAATTTGTTAAGTCGGTACGTTTGAACATACTAGTAAAATAAAAGTTTGGAGATGTTGATCTACACGCACTCAAATTATCATTTGAACCAAATAGTTTACAGTTTAGAGGATATTTTAATATTACTTTAGAACAGTTACAAGCTTAAGCAATCAAAAGAAGAATATTATTGACACAATCATCACAAGGACAAGTTTTGCAATTAAGTACAAATGAGGGAAACATTGTTGAATAACAATGCCTCTGAATTTTTGATATATAGTCCATGTATATGTTACTAACATATCTAAAAAAGGTGACAAATGTTTATGCTGTATAAACAAACTGTTGATATTGGGCATATCTTTTTTAGCTTGACCTGTATAACTACTGATTCTTTAAAAACTTAATCAATGTCATGCATATAATTTGCCTTCAATTTCTATGGGCTGAATCTTTCAGTGTCTATTGGATTTATATGGCAGTGTTTATTTTACTTGATTAACCAATGCTTCATATATAAATAAACTTGGTTAAATTTGATCATATGATTTTCTAATAGGTATGGGAATAAGGCTTTCAATTTATGACCAAAAAATAAATTTTCTATAAATAATATAGTTGTTATATTACATAATTCATTTTTAATTATAATTCAATACAATTTTCGTATAACATAGTTGAAAATAACAAGTACCATAACTAGAACAAATCTTATTACAATATTCATTAAAACAAACTTCATTTCATTTTTTTGGCTAATAAATTAATATCTTCTTTCATGAGCTTCATTTGTTCTTCAAACTCTTTAGTTGTTTCAACCCCGTTCTTTAATATTGATTCTTTTTTCCTTAATTTTTGAATCACTTTAAAGATTCGTTCAATAAATTTGTAATCGTTCCATTTAAAAAGTTACATCTCCTAACTTGAAATATTTTATTTCATTATGTAAACTTCAACCATAAGTTTTTAATCTAATAACAAATATTTCACCGTATAATTGGGACATTCATAAAATCCATGAATGGGACTATAATCACTCCATAGTGTCCTTTGGTGAGAGATTGGATCCATTCCAACTTTTGCATTCCTTCATCCCTTCATTAGCTTTTACTTTTGCAAAAAGGTGATGGGGTGGAAATTGTTTAAGTTGATTCTGAGCCTTTTCATTTTAAAGTTGGTGCAATAGAGGTAAAATTCTATAATGATCAAATAATGTTGATTTAAAATTGGTCATGTGGAGAGTGTTCAGAAAATAAAGGTGAAGAAAAGATCAGGTTAGAGTCAGAAATACTGGTAAATTCAACCGCCATCATGTTTGCTAATAGGCAAATAAAGGTTCTAGTTATGGAAGAATATGATGAATAGACTATCACAAAGTGAAGTTGCAATATTTGCAACTGAAGAAATCAAATTCCAAATGTAGCAAATCATGGAGAATTATGAGGAGCTAGAAGGATGCGAGAATGCCAAGCTGGTTTTTGATGAAGAAGAATTCTTAATAAAAGATAAGGGTCATCTAAAAAATTTGAAAATTGCTCTTGCAAAAATTGGTTCAAATTCAGAATCAAGAACTGCATGAGAAAAATAAAATTCAATGCTATAGATTTGGTTTACTCAACTAAACATATACAAATGGAAATTGTTGATAACTTGAGTAAAATTTAGCTCATTTGACCAAAGAGTTAAAAGGCCTAGTTATTATAAGTTTTAAAAGTTAATTAGATTACTTGGAGAATTCTTAGAATAGGGATTAGTAAGAAAGTTTAAAAAGTGGGAGGTAAGGCAATTGAGACATGATGGAGGTGCAATTACTAGTTAGTCAAAATATGGAAACAGTGGGGACTAAGTTTGATGTTAAGAAGTTATATGAGAACTATTTGAGACAATTAAATCTTTAAAGATGTATAAATACACCAACAAGAGAAAAAGAAAAAGGACACAGTCATTCAACAAAAACAACCGTGTCCTATAATTATCTTAAATTCTATTTTTATTTTGTACTTTTCTTTTTCCTAAATCAAATATTCTCTTTAAGTCAAATATTATTTTAACACTCTTTAGCCTTTTGGTAGATTAAAATTTTATTTTTAAAATTTTTTAAAGTTCACTTAAATCCTCGATAAGAAGTCAAGTGAAAATTCTAAGAGAATTTGTCCTTGGTATGCTTGAACCCCAGATTATTCATAAAAGCCATCAACATTATTCATTATAGATGTATTAATCAAATATTAGATAATAATAAGTGGAATTAAAAAATGAATTGTTAATCAATAATGTTCTTGCCATATCTAAACCACCACTACAAGTAGTACTATGAAATATTTAGTTATTGAACAACTACGTAAAAGTAAAAATACTCTAAATTTGAGAGTCTAAAAATTTTGTTAAATATTTTAATGAAAAATGTGATTGAAAGATCTCACTTAATTGAATTGAGTTTATAAATTTTAGAAAATAAGGTCCAATCACTCAAGTTTAAAGTGGAATTAGGATTTACAATTTGTTAAACTCACATAATTTAATAGAAATAATATGCTAAATTTATAAAATTCATAGTCACTAATTTAATGAACATGATTCTCTCTATTTAAAAACTCTCATACATCTAATTTTACAAAATTATGTTAAAAATCCACCTAATTTCCCATACTTTTATTAAGCCCTTCCATTCCTTAAAAATATGTAGAGCTAAGTTCTAAATATTAACTAAATAAAATTATAATAACATACATATAAATTTACACTTCTTGTATTATGTAGACCACAAATATTCACAACTGAGTCTATATGATATAACCAATTTTTTTCAAAATACTTATCGAGGAAAGTTATGGTACAAGAATTCAACGTAAGTAATTTATTGAACATGACTCACTGGTATGTTCTATTGTATCATAGGGTTAACTGTTATGCTGTCTAGTAGTCAGCACGAGATCAATCCTGATCACTGACTTAGTCTCTTTCTTAACTTAAACTATTATTAGCTCCTTCTTCATTTATTACAGTTTTTTAAGAAATAAAGGAGGAATTCATTAATAAAGAATGGGAGAACAAAACAAAACGTTCATACAGGCAACCCTTCTACAAGAGAAAACTTAAACATATAACTCTACTTAGAATAAAAAGCTAGAGAACCTTGAAAACTAAGTATAATAAATTGATCTTTAAGTTGTGCCTGCAACTCTTATAAGTTCACAAATGCTTGCCATAATGTCAGAAATAAGGGTTGGGATAGGTTTTTGTTTAAAGTTGAAAAACATTCCCCTCCTTCCATATGGATTGTACCGTCATGTACACTGCAGTTATATGGGTAAGCGTTGGGGGGATTTCTTTTAGATGAGAGCCAATGGATAGCATGAGGGAGTGTGATTTCTTGAGAGGTCCATGTGCAATATACTTTGATAGCTCCCCATATATGATTGGTCACTTCACATATGAAAAATATATGATCTCTAGTTTCCTCTGTTATTGAACAAAAAGGACAAGAAGTGTTAATGCTTAAAAATTTAAGATGATCAGCTGTGTTGAGTCGATTCTATATGGCAAGCCATAAGAGAAAGGAAGTTTTAGGAGGTATACTCTTATGTCAAATGATTTGATGCCACTCCACTTTCGGTTTCTTCATCTGAAGGAGGCCTCTCACAATGCGGTTAGAAAGATGTTAAGTACATTGATTGTGCCAGAAAAGGTATCTTGCTTAAGAGAATGGGGAGAGTAATAGGTTGCAAGTGGCGAAGAGTGTCAGGGAAGTTCTATTTATTGTCAATAATGAAGGTATCAAATTTAGTGTAGAGAGGGAAGATGGTAGAGTTGCTAACCAAGTTTGGAGAATTGATAAGAGCACCCTAACACGACTAGTTATCATACCACAATGATTTTAGCTTTACATTGCCAACAGAACCAAAAATATAATCTTTAACCAAAATTTCCAAATGCAACAGTTGATTAAGAAAGAAATAGTTTGAAGGATTCTTTCTTACTTTCCATATGCTACGACCCTTAAGAAAGTAGGAGTGAAGCCATATAATCCAGATCAAATTCTTGTCTTCAGGAATCCACTAAAGTCTTTTTAGAATGATTGTTTGATTTTTGAGTTTAACAGAGGAAATAATCAAGCCCCTTTTTGCTCTAGGATAGCAAATATAAAACCATTTACTTTTTGTATAGCCCTTTCCTCCATTTGAAGAGTTCCACAAGAAATTCTTGAAAATTCTCTCTATGGAATTGATGACACCTTTGGATAGAAATATGTGAGAGCTCCAGTAGATGTGTAGAGAGCTAAGCACTGATTTAATGAGTTGAATTTTCCCTGCAAAATATAGAAATCTGTTTGCAATGAATTTTATCTATAAGAGGTGAGCATTTGATAAAAGTGACTCTTTTTGTGGAGATAGGCAAGCCTAGTTATAAGATAGGTGGTGAGTTATAAGATAGGTGGTGAGTTCTCCTTTATGCCTGTGAGAGAAGCAATATGTGAGGCTACAGTTGAGGCACCTTTATAGAGAATAAAGTGACTTTTGTCAAGATTAATTAAGCTACAATCCAGAAACGGTTTGAAACTTTTAGAAGGCCTTTATTAGCTGTTGATCGAATCCAAATTAGCTCTGCAAAAAAGAAGCAGGTCATCGGCAAAGGACAAGTTAGTAAGCCTGATTTTCTTACACTTTGTGTGATACTTAAAGAGGGGGATAGATTCCACTTCCAATTTGATTATAGAGTTAAGTATTTCCATACATAATATGAAGAGTTAAGGAGAGAGGGGGTCTCTTTGTTTTAGTCCAATTTCAGCTTTGAAGTAAGGTGAGGGACTGCCATTTATTAGGATTGAGTAGTTAGCAGTTATTACACATTCTTCGATCCAGTTGATGTAGATAGGTGGAAAGTCATAAACTTCTGACATCTTCCACAAAAAGGGCCAGGCAATATTAATGAAGGAGTTACGAAAGTAGATTTTGATGGTGCAATTTGGGTTGAGTTCACTCTTGAATAACCTTTGAGAATCTCTTGCACTATTAGGATATTATCGTCAATTTGTCGATTGCTAATGAAAGCCCCCTAATTTTCACTGACAAGAAGACATATAACTGTTTTCAATCTTGTTGCAAGGATCTTTGAGATGACTTTGCAGAGACAATTTGCACAGGCTATAGGTCTGAAGTCATTAAAGAAGTTAGGAGTTCAAATTTTCGCATTAAACACAAGAAGGTATCGTTAATCTCCTTAAGGAGCACCCTTTTGGAAAAAAATTCCTTCATAGCATTTTTAACAAACTTACCTGTAATGTCCCATGTTTTTTGAAAGAGACCATTCATTCCGACCACATCCTCAATTTCCTAGTCTTCCATAAGTTTGATAAGCAAGCTTTGGTTTAGATGGGTGATTTTTTTCAGCTTGAGAGAATTAAGGCCTGAAGTTGGGTTCAAGACTGCGATACAGGTTCCAAGTACTTTACTAAAGTAAGTAACAGCCTCATCCATAATTTCCTTTTGGCTATGGAGGATTTGACCCTCATGATTTGTGATGGAGGAGATATGGTTTCTATTTTTATGGACTAGAATGGATTTGAAAAAGAACTTCGAGCATTTATCTCTACCTTTGAGCCAATTAATCCGAGATCTTTGTTGGAGCAAGGAGTTGTGATAGCTTACTGAGGCCATATAATGAGAGAGAGGTAGCTTTTCATTTTTAAATAGTGAGTGATCTTGTAGTGAAGAGGCAAGAGATTTGTAGATGTTATTAAGTTTGTTCCTAGCTTTAAACATAACATCTTCTGTAGAACCCCTTGAAGAGTGAAGAATTTTGAGTTCCTTCTTGATGTTTTTCAATTTCTGGACACAAATAAATTGTTTAGTACCTTGAAAGAAACGAGTTACACCTTTTGAACAAGCTTCAGTAAATCCTAGAGCATGGATCAAATAATTGTTAACTTTGAAAAGGTAATTGCTGACAACCTTTTGGAAGAGATTTAGTATTTTAATAGGGGTGTGACTCAAAAAGGGAGGGTCTTGGAATAGAGCAGAGCTATTGGGGAACTTTGTAAGCCAACTAACATTGACCAATGCTTTATCAAGCTTCTTTTGAATAAACCAGTGAGAAGATTGCTTATTAGACCAAGTAAACCTATGACCACAGAAGTTCAGGTCTACCACCCCTAGGTCGTCTACACACTGCTTAAAATCATCCATGTAATTGTGAAGATTAACGTTGCCTTAAGCCTCAGTTGTAGAAAGGATAGAGTGGAAATCACCATAAATCAACCAAGGAAGGTTGGAACTATTAATAGTGTGCCCTAGGCCAATAGTCATATGTGACTTTTGTACTAACATTCTGACTTATGAATAATATATTATGAGGTATTATTTTAAATATGCATGTTTATTGTTTATGTAATGTGATTTACATTCCATGAATGGTATTAGGCTTATGTCATCATGTATATAACTTGATAGTAAA
>JANZXR010000007.1:25799022-25834643 GCA_027575705.1 Erythroxylum echinodendron
TGAATTTCTTATGCATGTAAGGTGTTTGATGAAATATCTCCGGCTATCGTCGTCGTGTCTCCGGCTACCGTCATCGTCTCTTCAGCTACTATCATCTCTACTTTGGTTGAGGTAATTTTTCACTGTAACATCATGAAATAAAATTTATTGACGGTATTGACAATATATTATTAAAAAAAATTCTGATCAATTTACCGACGAAAACATGTAAACCGTTAGTAAATTTACAGACGGAAAAATATAAATCATTGACAAATTTACCGACGGAATATAATTTTCCGTCGGTAAATTAAAATAATTTTCTATAGGTAAATTTACTAACGGAAAAATGTAAATCGTTGATAAATTTACCGACGGAAAATAATTTCCGTTGGTAAATTTACAGACGGAAAATTATTTTACGTCGGTAAATTTATCAACAGAAAATTATTTTCCGTCGGTATTTATTAGCTACGGCCGTTTCTACGACGCCTTTGTCCGTCGGTAAAGTCCATTGCTAATACTACATACCGACAGAAAGTTAATATTTTCTGTCGGTAATGTCCGTCGCGAAACGACATTTTTCTTATAGTGATTTGAACCTTCGGCTACATCATCTAGCAATCTGTATGCTGCTTTGTTTGTTGAAATTGATCATATTGAGGGCATTGTTCAAGCAGAGTTAGATGCACTACATCAATTGAAGTAGAGGGTTCTTCATCGCTTCGCTGATTTTTACTTGTGCCTTTTAACATCTTTTTGTCCCAAAGGGAGAATGGATGATGTAGTGGGTGTGGGTTTTTGGATTACTTGGAGAACTTGGATGCTTTGTTTGCATAATTGTTGCTGTTTTTGTTATTTTTATTCAGATATTTGTCAATTGCTTATGTGAACCTGATAAATTTGTTGTTATGTGAACTTGATGTTATTTAGAACTTAATGTTCGATTAAGAGAGAATTCCTATTTGTTATGTGGACTTGATATTGTGTGTCTAATTATCTTCTTAAGGGGGAGTTTCAATATGTAACAAATAACAAAAAAAAGAGGGAGATTGTTAAGATATGTGTTACGATATTTTTGGCCATTATTTGTAAATGGAAAAAATTGGTTATTTGTGGAATATTATTATAATGATTCTTTTACCTTGTGTGGGATTCCTCGGTGGTAAGATTGCATAAGGATAAAATCCTGTGATAGAATTTTTTTGGGATAAAATCTTGGAGATTTTAGAGCTATTTTTGACAACCTATTTTGGTAGTTTTATCTATTTAAGGCAGCTAGATTTTCAATGATATTATTCACATTAGACAGTTGTGTTTTCTCTACCCTTTGTGTGAATTTTCTGGGCTGTATTATGTAGGAAAAATGACCAGAACATGGTGGCTTGGCAGTTGTAATTCCGGGCATTGAGCTCTCTTTGGTAGTTAATTTTTTTAGTGATTTTATCCAAGGTGGTAGTTGGGTTTTCTCTAAGGGTTACGTAATTTTCATGGTTGTCCAATTATCGTGTTTTTAGTGGAAGAACCTCCAATAGGTTGTGTTTGCAGCTCTATTGCTTGTAACATTTCGATGATGAAATATTTGTTTATTTGGTGATTTTTTTCTACTCCTTTGCGTCAGTGACAATATCAAAGGTTGACAATATATTTCTTAGTGGACAACTTTTCATTCTTTCGTTGATGAAGCTGCATTTTTAGGAGAATTGTCTTCTTATCTTAGGTATCTTTGTTTTCGTACTTATTGTTTAAATCCCTTGAGTTGTTTAACTATTCTCTTTATTATTAAAGATTGTTGAGAAAATTCTCTATTGAGATTAGCAAGAGGTGGATGTGTTATTGGGTGTGATTTATTTTCACAGGTTGTGAGAACGAGAGATAATGTCAAGAGTTGGGTGAGTCGGCTCTGTAATGTCTTGTGTAAAACTATTGTATCACAAGTGAAAGTTGTTTAGATTAGATTAGGGCCCTACAGACGTTGGCAAGGCACATCGAACTGTGTCTCGGGTGTTGATTTGTTTACTTCGTGTTTAATTTTTCTGTTTTGTCTATGCTGGAAAATTATCAGTTACTAACACAGTTATTTTATATTAAGCAATCGACAAATAGAATTCAAAGCAACTGTGAGAAAATAAGATTTTGTGAAACTATATCTTTTCGAATTTTCAAAGGGGTTGGAGTTGGCACTTGAATGCATCTCTCTCGTTGTGGTTGATTGGAGTTCCGTCAAGTGAATGTTGGTTCTTTAAATCCTAATTTGAAGCAATTTCATAAATAAATTAAATGCAAACTGAGTCCCACATTTATAAATAAACTAGGTTTTTAATATATTTTTAAAAAACGAAGGTCTTACCTTACCACATTAGGGGGCAGAAAAAAATAAAAATATTTTTAAAATGCCATATCATCAATGACTTGGCACTTAACGTGGGGTTTAAATTTTTAGTTATGGTGAGGTCAAATTTTAAAATTTTCTAAATGTTATTGTTATAATTATTCACTCTAGAATGCTATGGTTAAAATTTTTAATTGGTGTAAAATTTAGGGTCAAAAGTGACCCTTTTTCTTAGACTAATTTGTGTAGAACTAGAGATAAAGAGCAATTATATTAATCTCTTATTCTTTCCATATTATTTTTAAAAAATCTCTTATGATTTAATATTTGAAAAAGGTAAAAATATGAGATTCTCATATGGTTCCATTAATTTAAAAGTATTTATTAATATCTAAGATTTTTTTAAAATTTTCTTATAATTTTTAAATTTTTAAAAAATTCTTTCTTTTGGATTCCATTTTAAGAAAATAACGATCAAACACATATGGTGTGAATTGTACACATTGACTAATTAAATATTATTGACATGGCGATGCAATTCAACTTTTAAATTTGAATCAAACTAATTAAACTCAACTTAAACTAATAATTTCATAATGAATTACTAATATGAATTAATATCAAACTAATTCTCATCAGATTTAAGAGTTAGACTAAATTGTTATATCAACAATATTTGATTAGTCTTAACATTTATGTTAGGTATGTTTTGTAGATATTTTCTAACAAAATTAAAAATTTCTTAAAATTATTTAAATCATAAGAAATTCCCGTATCTTTTTAATCTTTAAAAAGTCATTTCTTTACATCACTGCACGTGGAACCTGATTCAGTTGAAGGGGTGATCCAGCTGCTAAACGATGCAAGTGGCCCGGGGTTCAAATTAATGTGGGAAACGAGTGATGTGTTAATGAGGTCATATCCCATTCATTTACAATTACATACTATGTTTTTGTTTAGAGTCGTGTTAGCATCATTATTAAATGGGCCATTTGAGGGTTCCTTTCGTCATAGTTCCTGTTATAGGTCTTAGAACCAACTCCAAGTTAGCTTCTCTTATTATAGATGTAGAATAATTAGATCGTAATATTTAGATTGTAATATTTTATCATGCTTTAAAGGAGTGATATTAGCTTTGATACTAATTATTAAAGAACTTATAGAAGAACTAACTCCAAAAGTCAGCATAGCTTAAAGGATAAGACAACTCGTAAACTTATAAATCCCACATTATCCTCTCTTATTATCAACATGGACAATCAAATCGTAACAGTTGCATTTCAAAATTGTCACTATCAAGTACAAAGCAAGTAAGCAACAAATAAGAGAGCAGAGCATACGTCTCAAAAAATACAAGCCTGCATCTTACGCTCAGTGCATGGTGAGCAACAAATAAGAGAACAGAGGACACGTCTCAAAAAATACAAGAGTGCATCTTGCGCTCAGTGCATCGTGAACTCATGTTTCCATCTGAACGAAAAAGTCAGTTTTGGTTATTCTTTTGTTCACAAGGTGACTTCCAATGGTCATCAAACTGAAAATTAGAAAGTTTCATTTTCCCCTGAAACAGTTCAAAGATAACGTGTGAACCATACATTCCTACTGTTCAAACAAAATCGTGTACGATCGCGTGAAAAGAATACTTCTCTGTGGAAGAAAGAATACATTCCGTCGTCGTTTTCTTTCGTATATAAAATACAAAAATTCATTTTAAACGAGTAGGTGACTTTAATGATTAGTGTAAGTCTTATCTCGAGAGAAAGTCAACAACATCCTCTTATATAACTGGGATCGACCTGTTAGATATATATGTTAAACATATCTATTTATTTTATTTTGGTTTTTTTCTAAATTAACATATTTTTTATTATCTTGAATTCAAAAATTAGTTAGATAATTTTCTAGATATAATAAAATTATATCTTGAATAGATGTGAATTTGATGAAAAATATTACTAAAAATTCCATTTTGAGTCAAGTTGTCTTACATGCATGAAGTAGTTGAAGGGTATGGTTGGAAGTCTTTGATTATGAATGAAGTTATTCTGCATCAAAGTAGTGGCTGAAGGGTGAAGGGTATTAACGTAAGTTTAATTGTGAATTAAGTTAATTTTTTGGAAACATACGATGGAGTTTGAGTGTGTGAAAAATAACCCTAGGCTGATTCGTGATTGTGGTGTGCATGAGTGCCTAAGTGCAGTGTATGTTTTGTTGTTGGTTTTATGTTGGTATTGAATATTGGAGTAACATACGGTTGAGGGGGTAGTAGTTTTGCAAACTATTCAATTTTACGTAATTGTCTCTGACATAAATAAAAACACAAATCAATCAAGCGAAAAATATCAAATGACACCAGAAATTTGATAACGCAGTTCGGCACTCTTTGCCTACATCTGCGGAACCCTCACCCAGATTAATTCTTTCACCGAAGTACAATAGATTTATCTGAAGCCTTACTGAGTTGACACCACTCACCCCTTGACACTATCTCTTAACCTCACTTCCCATGAAAGAATTTCACACCTAATAATACGACCGACTCGTATTAACCTCGTCAGAAGATTTTTCTAAATAACTATTAATTAATGAAAGACAATAAATAAAAATTCCAAGTGTTTGAAGAATTAATAACAAAAGCTTAACACAGTTGAAATTCCAAAAGAACAACTTCCCTATGACTGTAGGTCCTCCAAGAGAGATCTGACAATTATTCGTGCACGTGAGCCATTCCATAAGGATAATTTCCAGCTTGATCAACTACTATAAGATTAGTAAAGAACAGTGCAGAACATATGGATAGGCAGCCCAAATACACCAATCAGCTCTAGACTTTTATTCACTCACAAATCACTTCTCACATGCCATTCATACACACACCTACACCTTCTATCATGACTCCCATGAAATTTTCAAAACATCACCTATGTATATTATCAGCTGAAACACACAAACTTCACTCACAAAACACAAGCTATGACTCCCATGAAATTTTCAAGCAACACACACATATACAATCAGCAGAAACTCACCCACTGCACACCCACTGAACTCACGGACTTTCTACTGTAAATCTCATCTATTCTTTAAGTGACCCATGGGTATATAACTAGCTGAAAAACACATCCAATGCACTCACTTCCTGGGCACAATTGCACACACACTCACCAAATATACTGCAAGTCTTATGTCTGTTTTTCACTGAAAGGCAACAACACGTATTTCTACCGCAAGTCTAATGTGTTGAATATCTCCTAAAAAACAGTAACAACATGTAGTGTTTGGCAGAAAACTCTTCGTATATGCAAGTAAAAAATACCACAATACCCTCAAACATTCCTTCACCAAATCAACTCCTATACCAGATAGAATTCTATTCTAGCTATAAAATTATCCAACTGGTATTTGAATTCAAGCTTGATAAAAAGATGCTAATTTAAAAATATGCCAAAATAGAATTAAAATAGATATATTTAACATATATCTAACAATCTTCCTCTTTTTGAAATATTTGTCACAAGTCTAAAACTCCCCCTAAGTCACACAATTGAACATATAGAAATTGAATTCAATTCAAGAACTCCCCCTTAATCTAAGTTCAAGTTCCAAAGAACATCCATCAAATATCCAATCATCCAAATTTCTTCCCCTCGAGCTAAAAAATGCCAAAAAACAAGACAAATAGTTACACATATACCTTGAAATCTCCCCCTGAATGGAGCAATCACCATAAATAATCTAATAACTCCCCCTTGGGACAAAACAGTGTCAAAACATACAATCATATGAATCAACAATAAGTGCAGCAGAAGAATCATAAGCACGTCAAGATGACAATTTACCACCATTCAAAACACCGAGAGATATGCCCGAAAGAGAGAGATATGCCCAAGAGAGAGTCTCATACTGATGAGAGAGCTGAAAAGTCTTCAGTGGATCCAAATAGAAGCCACAATGTAAACTACTAAAGATTGGACAATAATGGCAACATAAAAATTAAAGAAAAACTAAAGAAGACAATTTTTTTTACGTTTCGTTTTTTTTTACTTTTCTTCTTTTTTCTTTAAAAAAACAACAAAAAGAACTTCAAAAATGTAAAGAACGCAGTCCCTGTGCCCCTTGAAAAAATTTAAACCTAGGTTTATTCCTCATCGTATTATCTTGATCATCAACTGTCTGGTTGATTTCTTCATCTGAAATAACTGACTTATCCTCAGTCTGAATAGTTTCTTTAAAAGCAGTAACTAACTGTAAATCTGAACAATTTATTGTTTTTCCTTCACTACATCTTTGTGCTTCTTCTTGACCCTTTATAACCTAAGTAGATTTCGGTACTAGAGGCTGATTTTAAAATTTATGTGAGGGACGTAGAATTCTTCGACTTTGGCTTCTTTGAAACAACATATGCAGTAATTGGTAACATCTTGGCCTTATATGCCTAATAACTCCGTAAAAATTACACGTAGGTACAAATCTTCGATTCTTTCTTGATGTTTCTTCTTCTCAGACAGATATGGACATATCTTTTTTCTCCTCATTCACCTTAGAACACTTACCTTTGTAACCAGTGCCTTGAAGATCCCTTTTAACCTTATCGATTTCGATCAACTTTTCTGTGCCTCCATTCAGTATTCTCAAACCCTTTTTAGTACTTGCTAACTTCAATCTAGCTTCATCGAGCTTGTCTAAAGCTACCATCAATTTCTTTTCTAACACTTGGATGGTGTTCTTCATGGAGAGATTCTCTTCCTTCAATCTTTCTACATATTTTTACCCATTTTTTGTACATTAATTCGTAAGTCTCATAAATATTTTCCTTTTTATCACCTGAACCACTTTCATCACTATCATAATCTGAGATCGATCTTTGAGCTGAATCATCTCTATTTTTCCCGAAATTTCCTAATTTACTCAATTTTTCGTCTTCAGTTATTTCCTTCTCAGTTACTTTTAAACAAGTAACTAGACTTTTGCTATGTAAAGCAACTAACGAATCAGCATTAGCGATTCTTTCTTCACTATCATATTCACTCTCGGATTTATTCTTACTCCAAGTGCTAGTGAAGGATTTTCCTTTTCTCTTCTTTAAAGTATTAGCACATTCGACTTGAACGTGCCCGAAGCCTTGACACTCATGACATTTGATTCTCTTCACCTTCCTTTCACTCTTTAAGTTTTAACCTATAATACCAATCCTTTGCTTCTTTCTTGCTTACCCCTTAAAATATTCAGTTCGAAATTTGTAAGAATTCCGATTACCTTCTCCAATGATAGATCATTGATATCGTAGGCTTCCTCTATTGTTGCAATTTTTGGAATAAATCTTAGAGGAAATGATTTCAGTGTCCTCTTAACAAGTTTCTGATCAGAATATTTCTTTCCGAGTTGATGCGCCTGATTTGCTATATCTCGCAATCATTCATAAAAGTCCCCAATGGTTTCATTTTCATTCATCTTCAGTTCTTCAAACCTCACAGTTAATATTTGTAATTTTGATGCTATCGCCGATTTGGATCCTTCATGAACAGTCTGCAAAGCATCCTACACTTCTTTAGCCAATTCACAAGCTGATATCATCGAGAAACATCCTTCATCAACAACACTAAAAATCACATGCATTGCTTATGAGTTTCCAAGTGCCCTCTCTTCTTCGGCTCTTGTCCATTCAGATGGATCTTTTAGAACTACCTCTCCCTTATCATTAGTAATCATCGGATGTGTCCAATTATATAACACCAAGTTCTATGCTCTTATTCCTTGTGCCTGAATAAAGATCCTCATCCTTGATTTCTATGCATGATAATTAGAACCGTCCAACAACGGTGGCCCGATAATTGATGCTCCTTCTATTATAGTCATGTTCGCGAAACTAGGATCTGCACTAATTTGCTATCAAATTCTAAAACGGTAACCTGCTCTGATACCAATTGAAAAATCGTAGGGTGTAGTAGTTTCATGAACTATCCAATTTTACATAATTATCTATGGAACAAATAAAAACACAAATCAATCAAGTGAAATATATCATATGACACCATAAATTTGATAACGCAATTCGGTACTCCTTGCTTATGTCTGCGGGGCTCTCACCTAGATTAATTCTTTCACTTAAGTACAATAGATTTACCCAAGGCCTTACTGAGTCGATACTACTCCCCTTAACACTACTCTCAACCTCACTTCTCGTGAAAGAATTTCACACCTAATAATACGACCGAATCGTGCTAACCTCGTTAGAGAATTTTTCTAAACAAATATTAATTAATTAAAGACAATAAATAAAAACTCCAAGTGTTTGAAGAATTAATAACAAAAACTTAACACACTTGAAATTCAAAAAGAATAACTTCCCTATGACCATAGGTCTTCAAAGAGAGATATGACAGTTATTCGTGCACGTGAGCCACTCTATAAGGATAATTTCCAGCTTGATCAACTACCATACGATTAGTAAAGAATAGTGCAGAACATATGGATAGGCAGCCTAAATACGCACCACACACCAATCAGCTCCAGACTTTTATTCACTCACACATCACTTCTCACATGCCATTCATATGTACACCTACACCTTATGCCATTCATATGTACACCTACACCTTATGCCGTGACTTCCATGAAATTTTTAGAACATCACCCACGTATGTTATCAGCTGAAACACAAAAACTTCACTCACAAAACATAAGTCGTGATTCCCATGAAATTTTCAAACAACACGCATGTATACAATTAGCAGAAAACTCACCCACTGCATACCAACTGCACTCATGCACTTTATACCTTAAATCTAATCTATTTTCCAAGGGACACATACGTATATAACCAGTTGAAAAACACACCCACTGCACTCACTTCCTATGCACACCTACAGACACACTCACCAAATATGCTGCAAGTTTTATGTCTGTTTTTCACCGAAAAGCAACAACATGTATTTCTGTCGCAAGTCTAATGTGTTGAATATCTCCTAAAAAATAGCAACAACGTGTAGTATTTGGAAAAAAACCCTTCGTATACATAGGTAAAAAATACCACAATACCCTCAAACAATCCTTTACCAAATCAACTTCTATACAGGATAGAATTCTATTCTATCTACAAAATTATCTAACTGGTATTTGAATTCAAGTTTGATAAAAAGATGCTAATTTAAAAATATAGAAAAATAGAATTAAAATAGATATATTTAACATATATCTAACAATCTTGCATAGAAATCACGGATGAAGGTCTTTATTCAGGCATAGGGAACAAGAGTATGGAACTTGGTGTTATATGGCTGGAAACATCCGATGATTACTGACCAAAAGGGAGAGATAGTTCTAAAAGATCCATCTGAATGGACAAAAGCTAAAGAAGAGAGGGCACTTGGAAACTTACAAGCAATGCATGTGATTTTTAGTGTTGTTAATGAAGGATATTTCTCAATGATATCAGCCTGTGAATCGGCTAAACAAGCGTAGGATGCTTTGCACACTATTCATAAAGGGTCTAAATCTGTGATAGAGTCAAAATTACAGATATTAGTTGTGAGGTTTAAAGAACTGAAGATGGATGAAAATTAGACTATTGGGGACTTTCATGAAAGATTGCGAGATATAGCAAACCAGGCACATTAACTCGGAAAGAAATATTCCGAGTTGAAACTAGTCAAGAAGACGTTGAGATTACTACCTCTGAGATTTAGTCCAAAAATTGCAGCAATAGAAGAGGCCCACGACATTAATGATCTATCATTGGAGAAGGTAATTGAAATCCTTACAAATTTTGAAATAAATCTTTTAAGAGATAAGTAAGAAAGAAGCAAAGAATTGGCACTACATGTTAAAACTGGAAAAGGTGTGAATGATACGGATGATGAATCTGATGAGAATGAAGATATGGAGTTATTAACATGAGAGTTCAGTAAGTGGTTTAAAAGAATGAAAAAGGACAAACTCGAATTCAGACAACAAGCTGGGAGTTCATTGAGTATCAACTTAGAGAAACAGGTCAAAGCTTAAAAGGGTGAAAGGAAAGTAAAGAGAATCCATTGTCATGAGTGTCAGGGCTTTGGGCACGTTCAAGCCAAATGTTCTAACACTTTGAAGAAGAGAAAAGGGAAATCCTATAGAAACACTTGGAGTGAGAATGAATCCAGAAGTGAGTATGGTAGTGAAGAAGAAATCGCTAATGGTACTGCGTTAGTTTCTTTACATAGCAAAATTTCAATTACTTGCTTAACAGTAACTAAGAAGGAGGTAATTGAAGGCGTAAAAGGGTGGAAAATGAAAATTTTCCAGAAAAACACAAACAAATCAGCTCAAAAACCAATATTAGATTATGAAAATGATGAAAGTGGCCTAGATGATAGAAAGGAGAATATTTAAGAGTCTTACAAAGTTATGTATGAAAAATGGGTGGATATTTGTAGAAATAATGAAAGATTGAAAGAAGAAAATCTCTCTATGAAGAACATTATCCAAGGGTTAGAAACGAATTTGAAGTTGGCATTAGGTGAGCTTGATGAAGTTAGAATGAAATTAGTAAGCATTAAAAAGGGATTGAGAATGTTGAATAGAGGCACAAAAAAACTAGAAAAGTTAATGGAAATTGATAAGGTTAAAGGAGATCTTCAAGGCATTGGCTATAAGGGTAAGTGCTCCAAGGCGAATGATGAGAAAATTGATATACCCATATCTGTCTAAGAAGAAACATCGAGGAAGAATCAAAGATTTGTTCCCATATGTCATTTTTGCGGAGTTATTGAGCACATAAGTACAAAATGCTACAAGTTACTGCAGATGTTGTTTCAAAGAAGTCAAAACTGAAAGACACTATATCTCTCATATAAATTTCAGAATCAACCTTTAGTACCGAAATCCATTTAGGTTAGAAAGGGTTAAGGACAAGCACAAAAACATAGTGAAGAAAAAACAAGAAAGTGTTTAGATTCATAGTTAGTTACTGCTTTTGAAGAAATTATTTAGATTGAGGATAAGTCAGTTAGTTCATATGAAGAAATCAATCAGATAGTTGATGACCGAGATAATATGACGAGGAATAAGCCCAGATTTGAATTTCTTCGAGGGTTACAGGTATTGTGTGCTTTACATTTTTGAAGTATGGTTTAATGTTATTTATTAAAAACAAAGAACAAAAAATGGAAAAGAAAAGTTTAAAAAAAGGATTTTGTCTTCTTTAGTTCTTCTTTAATTTTTATGTTTCCATTGTCGTCCCATCTTTTTAGTAGTTTGCATTGTGACTTCTACTTGAATCCACCGAAGACTTTTCAGTATGGGTCTCTCTCGAGAGTATCTCTCTCTTTCGAGCATATCTCTCGATGTTTTGAATAGTGGTAAATTGTCATCTTGGCGTGCTTGTGATTCTTCCGCTGCACTTATTGTTGATTCTTATGATTCTGCATTTTGACATTGTTTTGTCCCAAAGGGAGACATCAAATTGTTTTTAGTGACTATTCAATTCAGGGGGAGATTTTAAGGTATCTCCATCACTATTAGTCTTACTTTTTGGTATCTTTTGTCCCAAGGAGGAGAAATTTGGATGATTGGATTATTGTTTCTACGGATGTTCTTTAGAACTTGATGCTGGATTGAGGGGGAGTTCATATGAATTGTGAATCTGATACTTATATGTCCAATTATGCTATTCATGAGGAGTTTCTTATTGGGGACAAATATGCCAAAAAGGGAGAGATTGTTAGATATATGTTGAATATTTCTATTTATTTTATTTTGGCAAATTTTTCTAAATTGGAATATTTCTTATTATCTTGAATTTAAAAACTAGTTGGATAACGTCCTAAGATAGAATAAAATTCTATCTTAAATAGATGCGAATTTGATGAAGGATTTTACTGGAAATTCTATTCTGAGTCAAGTTGTCTTATGTGTATGAAGTAGCTGAAGGATATAGTTGGAAGTCTTTGATTATGAATGAAGTTGTTCTACGTCAAAGTAGTGGTTGAAGGGTGAAGGGTATTAACTAAGTTTCATTGTGAATTAAGTTAATTTTTTGGAAACATACGATGGAGTTAGAGTGCGTGAAATGTAACCCTACGGCTGATTCGTGAGTGTGGTGTGTGTGAGTGCCCAAGTGCAGTGTGTGTTTTGTTGTTGATTTTATTTTGGTATTGAATGTTAGAGTAACACATGGTTGAAGGGATCATTGTTCATGCATGTACGTGGGCGTGTTCTTAGCCTAGAAGATTTACGTTTATGCAGTAATTATCTTAGAAATCACTTGCACTGAACCTTCATCTATTGGAGTGATTTTTGACCGAGAGGGTTGGCACTTCGTATGTGTTTTGTTGGCTGTCACTTATTAACTGAGAAGCAATAGTTTGATTCTGAAGCTAGCGTAAATTATTCAGAAATATTTTAAAAAGCTGAAAATAGGGAAAACTCTTTTATCTCAAGTGTATTGTTGTTCTTCTCTTAATTGAGTAATCACGTGAGTTATTTTTATATAAATTGTCGTTCATTAAATGTAATAGAGAGAAATACTTTGACGAGATTAATATGAGTCGGTCGTGTTATTGGGAGTAAAAATCTTTCATAGAAAGTGAGGTTGAGAGATAGTGTCAAGGGTTGAGTGGTGTCAGCTCAGTAAATCTTTGAATAAATCTATTGAACTTCGATAAAAGTATTAATGTGAGTGAGAGCTCTGTAGACATAAGCAAAGAATGCCAAACTATGCTACTAAATTTTTTGTGTCATTTGTTATTTTACTTTTGATTTATTTTATTTTTATTTATACCAGAGACGACTACGTAAAATTGAAATGTTTACAAAAATACTACCCCCGTGATTTTTCTGGACCAAATCGTATGTACCATTTTTCCAATTCCAACCATTGGACCCAATCATACGGACCATTTTTCCAGCCTCATCCACAAACTTGGCAATGCATAAATGAGTTTTGTGGATGACATTCTTTAACACTGGTTTAGAAATGGGCAAACGGCAAAGATGATTTCTAATAATTGGGATTACCTCCCATTTTGTTCTTGTACCTTGTGATCATGAATCTTGTTTCAATTGTCCCTTTTGTTCTCTTCGTCATCTTTATCGCCAAATGGCTTTACGTAAATGTTAGAAGCGGCCGCAAAAAATTGCCACCTTCACCCCCAAAGCTTCCAGTCCTGGGGAATCTTCTCCAACTGAGTTCTTTAGCCCACCGATCACTCCATTCCTTGGATCAACGTCACGGTCCTCTCATGCTAGTGCACTTCGGCAGTTGGCGGACCATCGTGGTCTCGTCTGCTGATGCAGCTAGAGAGGTAATGAAAAAACATGACATCATCTTCTCAGATAGACCCATCAGCAGCATGTCCAGAAAATTGATGTACGACTACAAGGACATCGCCATAGCCCCCTATAGTGAGTATTGGAGACAAATAAAGAGCATACGCGTGTTGCAGCTTCTTAGCGCAAAAAAGATTCGGTCGTTTCGATCCATACGTGGAGAGGAGGTAGTTTTGCTTGTGAACAAGATCGAAGAGAGTTGTTCAAGCTCATCACCAATTGATCTGAGTGAACTGTTTATTTCCCTGACAAAACATATAGTGTGCAGGGCGACTATTGGCAGGAGATATAGTGATGGGGAAGGTCACGGTGGTTGCAGATTCAATAAGCTTTTCAAGGAGTTCTGCGCTTTGCTCGGCGTTCTTGATATTAGCTGATATTTTTCCAAACCTTGCTTGGATAAATCATTTCACCGGTCTTAATGCTAGAGTCGATAAAGCCTTCAAACAATTTGATAACTTTCTTGAAGAAATCGTGGATGATCGCTTAGTCCGTGATTGGATAGCTATAAAAGATGATCAAAAGGACTTTGCGGATGTTTTGCTTACGGTTCAGAATAGCCCTGATGGGGAATCTATTGGTTAGGACAGCATTAAAGCCCTTATGCTGATAAGTAAAATAGCAATATTTTACCAATTGAATGAATTTACCATAAGACTTTTTAAGTGATCCATCTTACAGGACATGTGTCTGGCTGGAATTGAAACAACGAGTACTACATTGGAATGGACGATGACAGAATTGCTCAGACACCCAGAAGCCATGAAGAGACTGCAAGAGGAGATCAGAATGGTAAGAGGAAGCAGACCAACAGTAATAGAAGATGATTTGGATAAGATGCTCTACCTGAAAGCAGTTATAAAGTAAACCTTGCGGTTACACCCTCCGCTTCCATTTTTAATCCCACGACAGCCAACAGAGGGCGTCAAGGTACAGGGATATAACATTCCGGCCAAAATAAGGGTGCGTTTGGATCTGCGGCACGGTAGGGATAAGTATTTATCTACTATAGTTTTTAAACATAGTCACGTGTTTTGATTTGCGATTGACAACTGTAGGTTGGGAAAAACTGCGGTGCCACCGCAGAAATAGATAAGCAGAAAGGAGGCTGCAGTAAGAAACTGCTTATGCGGTGGAAATTTTACCTTCCAACAATAACCTTATAATATTTTAGTATTTTCTATTATACCCTTACTTAATTAATAGAAGGAAGTTTTTGCCAATAGCATTTAAATAAGGTGAAATATTTTTATTTATATTTTCTTATTTTAATTTAATAATTTAATATTTATAATTTGAATTTATATAACTAATAATGTATTTTTTGAAATATTTATTTACTAAATTTATTTTATTTATATTTTCTTATTTTAATTTAATATTTTATCATTTATAATTTTAAATTTATATGACTAATAATATATTTTTAATTATTTATACAACAATTAATAGTTTATTAAATCAATAAGCTTTTTAGTCATTTTATCTCTTTTCAGCAACCACAACCGTACTTGCCAAACACCTATTTTCACGTTTCAGCTGTTACCAAAACAGCAATTCCAAACACATAAGTACTTATTGAAAATAAGTACTTATCATTTTAGCAGGTTAATTTCAGCAAGTTATCAACCGCCACCGCTCCCCCAAATTAAACCTAAGAGTGATGATCAATGCTTGGGCAACAGGAAGAGATCCCAACATGTGGGAAGAAGCAGATGAGTTTAGACCACAGAGGTTCCTGGAAAGTTCAATAGATTTCAAGGGACAAGACTTCCAACTCATTCCATTCGGTTCTGGTAGGAGGGGTTGTCCTGGAATTACGTTCGCCACTGCGACTTTAGAAATTGTTTTGGCAAGCATTTTAGACAAGTTTGATTGGGAAATTCCTGGTGGATCAAAACCAGGGGACTTGGAGGTAGCAGAAGCGTTGGACGCAACATTGCGTCGAAAACTACCTCTTCTCGTCGTTGCTACCCATCACTCTGCTTAGCTCCAAAGTTTCAGTTCTTACATGAACTTACAAAAAGCAGGATTTGGCATTTGCTAAAGGAAAAAAAAGGTATCTTTTAAAAATAATATGCCAATAAATCATTGCATAAAACTCATAAATAAATGCAAATTATTTATCACAAACTGAACTTTTAATCATTGAATCACAGTCTTAATTTTACTTTGATTCCTGTAGTTCTTTTATTGTTTTCAATACAGTTGCTATAACGATATACTTTTAAATTAATCACATAATATCTTGAATTGAGGCAGTTGGCATCCATTGTTCTTGGATTTCTTAACATTCAACATCTTCCTCTTCATTTTAAAAAGAAAACCCCAAAAACCTTCTAAGCGGGGCAGAGGCAAGTGCTCAAATCCTTATCCCGCGTTAACCCTCTCTAAACTCACAAGTGCTTTGTCTCTCTCACTCTCGTTAACACGGGGAGACTTTGTTTTCGTTTCGCCATTGCGGAAGGAAACCTATTGGAGTTATTGTTTTGTCCCTTTGTTTTCTGATATGTTTTATAATGAGCAACCCAAATGAACAATCTAATCACCCTAACCACTGCTATAATTAAATTTATCGTCAACAATATTTTTCTTTCTCTATCATCTATCAAATAAATTATTATTTGTTGATAACCCGGGTGAACTTCAATCCATTTAACCAAAACATAAAAAGGCCCAATTATCATAAGTTTCAAGAGTTAATTAGATTACTTGAGAATTCTTAGATGTAGGAACTAGTCAGAAAGCTGAAAATGTGAGAGGCAGGATAGTTGAGACATAACGGACGTGTGATGGGCAATTAGTTAGAGTGTGAACACGATGAGGTAGAAGCTTGAAGTTGAAAAGTTAATGAGAACTGTTTGAGACAGTTACATAGGTGAAGATGTATAAAGACACCAACAAGGGAAAGAAAAGGGCACAATATCATAACAAAAACAATTAAACCCTATCGTTATCTCAATTTCTCTTTGTATTTTGTAATTTTCTTTCACCTAAATCAAATAATCTCTTTAATTTAATGTTTTAAAAACTAGACCAGATATTAAATCGGATAAAGGAGAGGTTTAAAATTTAGAGGCTTAATCGGTATTAAACCGTCATAAAAAACCGGTATATAATAAATAAGAAATAAAAATTATAAGAGTAAGTAAAAAAAAGTATTTTGTTTTAAATTTTGTTCAACAAATATTAATATTCTTGACATCATAAAAAATTAAATTTTGTATCTTATTATTTTAAAATTTTACTATTTATTTCAAGTATAATATATACTAATATTTAAAAATTGAAAAGCGAGAACATAACAAAATTCATCCATGTGTTATTAAATTTTCTTGTCCAAAATACCAAAAGCTTAAGGATTATCTCTTTCTTCTCTCGTCTTTATCTTTTATAATCTCTGTTCCCTACTTCTCTTAGACTTGGTACACTAAGAGTGAAAATGCTGGACAATCATAAATGTTGTTTGAAAATTTAACTACAATTACACTCGTAAACAAAAGAAAGAGTGAATTGGTCAACCTTAGCCAAATTGCTGGAATTATAGAAATTCTCATCTTCCCAAGATTGGACATATTTGAGAGTCTAGTTCTCTTCGAATCTTTTTGTTTCAAAAGCATATTTGAAAAATTATTAAATAGATTTTTATTGTTCTCGAAATTTACAGGTAGAACTGTAGAAGCGATCTTTATGTGTGGAAAGAAGAGAAAAAAGGACGCAAACAAGATTAGTAAAATATCCTAAATTTTTTTAGAAGGTAAAGAATTCATTAATGAAAGTTTCCAAAGAAAATTAAGGATGGTTTCTGTAAAATAAAAAAGAATCAAAAGATACCAAACTGGAAGTGGTCATTAATTACAGAAGAAAAGACAACTCCATTAATTAAACCTGCCATCTATTAGCTAGTTACTGGCTTAATTCGTGAGTTAACCCTTTGGCAACTATGATTTAAACCAAGTACAAATGTTAGCTTCTTGTTAGTTTTTACGTCATTACCCCTTTCAAGATGTCTCAATTAACAAATATAACTTCTTCCAAGCAAAAAGTCAGGAAGCACAGACGAGGAATAACAATGAAAAAGAGGGTAATAACTTGTCAAAGTTGTGCACAAAGCAGAGTGTGAGGATGGCATCCCTCCAGAGGTAAAGCCGCCCAAAAGATCCGTTTTACAAGTGATTTTCACGGCATTGGTTCATTGCCTTCATTGATTTGTTACTATAGGCCTGCAATCTTAAAATCCACTTTTTGCCTTGCGATGAAGCCAATCCCTTCATCAAACCCAAGAATGAGTTTGTCAAAAATCTGTAAACACTGCAAGTTAGGTTTCAAGTTTTGGGATTTCTATAACAGGGATAGAAAAATGAAAGTTGTGTGTTGCAGAGAAGTTTAGTTCTGGGACTAGGAAGCAGAGAGTTGAAGGATAAAGAGTTAAAAAGAAGGGTTCTTGAATGTTAAAGAATCCATAGAAGTGACAATGTGTTGGAGTTGAGATAACATTTCAAGGAAAGGGTCCAGGGTTAGAGAGAGAGAAGATGTTTTGTGTTACGAGACACACGAGTAGACCAAATACTCGATGTTAGGAGAAGATAAAGACGGGTTTTTCACTGTTCAGAAGAAATCGGCCGATTTAATATTAAACTGTATAAACTAGCCAGTTTATATTCAAAGAGGTTAAAAATAAAAATTGAACTGGAAACCAATCCAGTTAGTACTTAATCTTATCGATCCGACCTGTCCGATTCAGTTTTTAAAACATTGCTTTAATTTAAATCTTATTTCCAATACTCTTTATTCTTTTCGTAGCTTATAATTCTATACTATAAGTTTTCGAAAGCCCATATATATTGTCAATAAGAAGGCAAGTATAAATTATGAGAGAATTCCTCTTTGGCATTCTGAATCCCATCTTGATCATAAAGGTGATCAATAATTTGGCAAGCTTAGTAAGGCCATGCTACGACTTATAAGAAATGAAAAAGAAATACTATGGTTCTAGCCCTAGAGGAAAAAGTCCTCACTGCAATAGGAAATGAAGGCTTTGTATCCTAAATGAAATTTTGTCACATCTATCAATAAGAAATAATGTTGTTTATGAAAATGATATTTCGAAGTTGAAATCCAATTCGACCTCTACGACTGAAGCAATCAAAATGTTGACATAAAAGATAGATAAACTATTTACCGTGCTGGTTCAAGTAGGGATGGCAATGGCCCGAACCGGGCCCTAGTCGAGGGGGCCGGCTAGTGGCCCTCGCAGGCCGAGATTGGCTAGCCCACAGCCCGGCTCGGCCCACCGACGGGCCTACCTGTCCGTGGTCGGCCCGGCCCATGTATATTTTTTAAATAAAAAATTATACAAAACGGCATCGTTTTGGACAAAACGATGCCATTTTGTCCAAAATAGGTGGGCCGCGGGTCGGGTAGGGCCGGCCTACTACCCACAGGGGCTGACCCATGGCCCAACCTGAGTGGACCATGGTCAGCCCGTGGCCAGACCAACCCGAGCCAAAAATCGGGCTAGGCCAGGCCGAAATTGCCAACCTTAGGTGCAAGTCACTCGACATAATTCTCCTTCTCTAGCAAGACAAAATTTTGAAGGATTTAAAGGGCAAGTTGCACTAAATGCAATATAAGTTGGCTATTAGGCCTTAAGCTCCTAGCAGATAGGGACCCAATTTCGAATTAAAATTTAAAGCTAGTGGACCAAATTATTGCTTAAGGGACATCCTTTGAATTGTCAGTCATAATTTTGTTATTGATCATTTGCAAATGAGGCTTCAGGTTGATGTGAAAGCTATTATAGAAGTTGTTTAAGAATTGTATAATCCTGGCTTGAGACAGACTGACTACCCTCCATAAGCCTTATTAAAAGCATGATGACCACGAGAATACTCATCTCCGTGGCTATGAAATTTCAAGTTTACATGGTTTTCTGGTGAAGATGGTTAGTCAAGCATTAAACACATTGTTAAATTCACTATCTAGTATAGTGAATTGGCTAATTACAAGAATTTCAACAATTTTAAGCTTAGGCTATATCCAAATTCTTTGACAGGTGCGACCTTCTCCTGGTGTGCTTTATTGCCAAAAATTTCTATCATATCATGGACTGGAATGAAAAAAACTTTTTTATACTCAGTTTTTCTAAATTAAACCTAAAATCAATATGGTCGAATTATTTAAAAAAAGTGACTGAGAAAAGTAACAAGAATATAGACATATTCATCATGTGATTCAAGAGACGACAAGTCAATGTTAGATTACACTCCAAGAGACTGAATATGTGAAGTTAGCTCATAGGGGCCTTGATATTGAACTAAAAATATCAAGGTATAAAATTTTATGATTTTCATAAATTGACAGCTAAAGTGTTTGAATATAAAGAGCTTCTTAAAAAGAAGGACACTAAAAAAGAGTTTAATTGATACTTACTTTATGGAAACAAATCCATATAATTTGGTAATGGTTGAGATTAATATCCTTATAACTTTTGTTTTCCTACTCTAGAATAGAAATCACTCAAAGCTAGAAGGAAAGTACAAGCGCCAAATATTTAGATGCAATCAATGTTTAATATCTTCAAATAGAAGAAATTTTTTTTTAGTTATATTTGAAGTTTGTTACTTTACCAAAAAAATATATATGATTGCCACAAAGGAAGAGATTCAAGGAAGGGACTACTATAAGTACCACAATATATGGAGTCATCATACGAATTAATTCTGGAATTCATGATTGTGATTCAATATTGGATTAACCAGGGATTCTATTGTTTATTGAAGCTGATCAGACCATATTGATAGGTTAATATCTATTTCCATCGATTGCAACTATTGCTGCTACTGTCACAGTAAAGGGAAGTCTTCAATGGCAACTTTCTTTATTATGGATACATATGCAAGCTATCTGGCCTTTTTGGAGAGAGAATGAATCCATTCTAATTTTTGTATTCCTTTTTCTCTCCAATTTTTTTTTTTAAAAGTGATGAGGTAGAAATTGTTTGTTTTGATTCTCAACCTTTTCGTTCTAAAGTTAATGCAGTAGAGGCAAAATTCCATAATGTTCGAAAGTGATATGGTGGAGAGTGTTCAAAAAGCAAGGGTTAGGAAAATATAAGGTCAGAGTCAAAAATATTAGTAAAGTCAACTTTCATCATCCTTGCTAATAGGTAGATGAAGGTTCCAATTATGGAGGAACTTGATGAATAGATTATCATAAAGCGATGTTGTAATAGGTGTAACCGTAGAAGTTAAATTATGAATGCAATAAATTATAGAGAATTTTGAGGAGCTAGAAGGATGAAAGAATGTCGAGCTGATTTTTGAGGAGGAAGAATTCTCATTAATAGAGAATAATGGTCAATTTGAAGATTTGAAATCTACTCTTGCAAAGATTGATAACTTTAAAAGTAAGAATCAATAACTGCTAGAGAAAAATAAAATTCAATACCATATATTTGGTTTACTATACCAAATATATGCGAAGGGCAATTTTTGATAGCCTGAGTAAAATTCAACTCATTTGGCCCAAGAGTGAGAAAGTCCAAAATGTGGGAGGTAGGACATTTGAGACATGATAGACATGTGATGAGTAGTTAATCAAAACGTGGAGGTGATGGAGAAAAAGTTTGAAGTTGAGAGTTACATGAAAACTATTTGAGGCAGTTATATTTATAAAGATGCATAAAGAAACCTATAAAAGAAAAACAACTGAACATAATCACATAACAAAAACAATCAAGCTTTATTATTGCCTCAAATTCTCTTTGTATTTCGTACATTTCTTTTGTCTAAATCAAATCATCTCTTTAATTTAAACCTTATTCCAACCCTCTTTAGCCTTTTGGTAACTTAGGATTCTATTTTTTAAGGTTTTCAAAGCTTATCTATATCATTAATAAGAAGTAAGGCACAAATTTTATGAGAATTCCTCCTTGACACAATCAAATCTAGGATTAATCATAAAAATGATCAACACCATTCTTTCTAGAATTTTTAATCAAATATTAGACAATAACTAAGTGGGGTTGAAAAAAAAAAGAGTTGTTAATCAATATTGTTCTTGTCATATTTAAACCACCACTGACAGTAGTACTATGAAATATTTATTTATTGGACTATGTAAATTATGTGAAAGTAAAAATACTCTAAATTTAAGAGTCAAAGAAATTTACAAAATATGTTTAATAAAAAATGTGAATGAATAATTTCACTTAATTGAATGGAGTTTATGAATTTTAGAAAATAAGGGCCCAATCGATCAAGTTTTGATGTAGAATTAAGATTTACAATTTGTCAAACTTAGATAATTTAATAGAAATGACATCTTGAATTAATAAAATTCCACGTAAGATATTTAATGACCATGAATCTCTCTATTTAAAAACTATCATAGATCCAATTTTACAAAAAATATGTTAAAAATCCACCTTAATTCCCATACTTTTAGTAGGTCTTTTGGTTCCTAAAAAGTATACAAAGCTAAGTAGTAAATATTAACTAAATAAAAATTATAAATATATATAACCATTTTTTTTCATAATACTTATCTAGGAAAGTTATGGTACAAGTATTCAACATAAGTAATTTAATGAACATGACTCAACTAATAAGTTCTACTGTATAGAAGGTTCGACTGTTCTAAAGCAAGAAGTTCGAAATTTGTGATACTCCCAAAAATTTTTAAACCATTATTATCCATATCGTTCCCAAAAACTAATATTAATTACTAAAATCATCATTAGCTCTAAAAAAGAGATGTTTTTCATATACAAAAATATAAAATATTCTATACAACACAACTACTTGAGCTATCATATAAAAAATATAATAGAGCAACTTTATTTAATTAATATGCTAGCCTAACCTAAACTTTACTCTATTAGTCTCGTACATTGAGATTATTGGCAATCTCTCGATCTCCAAATAAAAAAGGTGACAAGGGGTGAGCTATCTATTTAGTAAGGATATTTGACTGTACCTCTAAAATCAAATAACTCAATATATAACTATAAAGCTTAATCAAGAGATTAAACATTCATATAACACGAAGATACACAATATTATTCAATCTAATCCGAAAAATTAACAAACATCTCAAAACTTTACCAAACAATAATTAATATAAATATTAATTTATAACTGTCATCTATGCTTTATCTGATAATTGACTAAACTGCCTAGGCCTTATTAGGCTTATATTCAATGAGCTGTCGGCTCATCTCATCTCATCTCTTCTTAATTTCTCACTAAGTGGAAACGTAATTAAACGTATAAATATCGACACAAGGTACCTCAATTTCTTAATCTCTCTTGATACTCCGGTACTATTTCAGTACCTAGCCATCAGTATAAGACATCACCGGGACTCAAGATGTCCGGTATATGCTCCACGGAGAGATATCTAACCACCTTTGCTCATCTCTAAGCAACTTATCAATCTATGATTGTTAAATGTAGTCTATCCTAGGCAAGCCACCGATTCTTCATTTTTACCAATTGTTGACAATATATTATCAATCAGTCTCTATTTAATTAACATATTTTTCATCGAATCAACAAGAAATACATCTTATAAATCGTAACAAAATATAAAAGTGAAACACCATATACTTCATTAATTATTTAATAAATAAAATAAACATAATTCATGTACATACCTATTAATCATTAATTTAATTAATGATTAATTTAAAACATCAATTACTATAAAATAATTTATGAACAACAAAATGGTACATTATTTTAAGAGTATAGTCCAAAGTTATCCTTACCTTAATTTCGGGCTCAACTAATTAATAGTTCAATTAAATCCTTAATCGAACCTTTAGACCTAGTAATTACAAAATTCTATTAAATTTATTTAAGAAAATTTCCAACTCAATTATACGTAATAATCTAACATTATTCTCTTTTTGACCTTATTCTTAATTGTAAAAATAATATTCTTACTAACCTAACCATCCTAATTACTACATGATCCTTAACTAATTAAAATTCATATTTTATCCTCATTCATTTCAGTTAATACCAAAAATGCCCTTCTTGGAAGTAAATTCTAGATTTATCCCGTAACTCTTTGCATTTCCTAATATGCCCTTTCATGCAACTTAATTTTTTTAAAAAAAAGTCATCTGCTTCACCCTCTCCTCTTTTCCTTTCTCCTCTTTTTTCCCCTCTCATTTTCAACCAAATTTTCTCCATTATTTCATCTCTTTCCATGACTTCAATTTGCCTCAAACAACCATAACTTGCAATCCAACTATAAACTAGTGTAGGATGATAAAAAATCACAAAAAGGACATAACATAGCAACTAAAAATTTAGCTAAGTGTTAAGAGATTTTGAGGTTGTTAACCTCCATAACTTCCTCTAAATTTCTGCAAATCAAACACAATGAGAGAACCTATAAGAGAAGTGTCATATGCAAGAGAAAAATGGCACATCAAGGCACAGGCCAGCTAGAAATAGTTGAGAGAAAGATGAAGACGGAAATGACTGTGTTGGTCTTTCTCTATTTTCCAACTACTAGTTTTTGTATGTGACTAATAGATTATAGGCTGGGTTGTTTTATTTTATGGACTTTACAGATCAATCCCGACATGATAATTATCTTAGACTCTTTCTTCGCTTCGACTATCATGAGGTCATTCTTCAGTTTTTAACAGTTTTGCATGCTGAGTCCTTATAAAAAATGTTGCTGACATGTCCTATACCTGTTAGTGTCTTCACATTATGAAATTAAAGAATGTTGTCTTCAATTGTCATAGGATCTTGTTGGATGTTTAATTGGACTTCTAAAAGCATGAAAAACTCTTTACATCACTTCTTTATAGCTAACCTCTCTCTTCTCCTTTTTCTTTTCTTTTCTTTTTCTCTTCTTTTCTTTTTCTCTCTTTTTCTAAGAGATGAAAAATTTTCTTAATCACACTTTTTGCTTACCATTTTCATTAATAACATCTCATAATTACACCTTTACCAAAACTTCTCATTTTTATACTTTAACCCGTGCCGCTTGTCACCATTCAATTGGTTTCTTTCCAAACTAATTAATTCATGCTTATCTCATGGAAATCTTCACATGTAATGCACATATGAAATTTGGAAGCATTTGGTTTGATAAAAAGACTATTTTGCCCTTTTTAAATTTAATGCACTTTATGCCCAAATAAATTCCAAAAATATTCTATGGTCATCCTAACTTCAAATTGACCATTAAATAATCTAATTGGGCACAAAACCTTTAAAGTGGGTGCTTAAAAAATTTAAATGAGAGAAAATCACTAATTCTCATTATTTTCAATAAAGGGCATTTTAGTCCAATAATTTCAAATCTCTTGAAATCTATCTGAATTGACTTATTTTTACTCCAATACAGTCCTTTTTAAGACTCTATACGTATTTTTTATAGTTTCTGATCATTAGTGTCCTCTCGTCAAAAATTTACTATTCACAAATACTATTCATCAAAACACTATTCAGTCGGGATTTTTTTAATTGACTCAACACTTTCCTCCTAAGGTACATCTAGGGTTTCACACATATAAACATCTTTAAATCTCAAAATGACCATTTTACCCTTTATCGAATTAAACCAATAAAATTTTCTAAATAAATTCAAAAAATATTCTATATAATTCTAAACCTCAAATTGACCTCAATATACTCTAATTAAACCTAAAAACCTTCAATTGCATGCTTAGAACAATTTAATTGGGCACATTACCCTTACAATCCATTATTTTTTAAATGAATTATTTTGTCCGAAAATTTTCATATTACCCAAGTTCTATTTAAAAAGCATCCGTTTTGATTCATTTTAGTCCCTTGGGAATCCAATCCTAATTCAAAGCTTTTCATCATATTTCAAAATTGTTCGGTAACTTTTTTGATTGCCTGGAAGAATTTTCGAATTGAATATGAAAATTACCAAATGTCATCGAAATCATCTGGATTTCATTCAAAAGTGTCACCTAAATCTCCAAGGCACATTTTGGGTCTTTTAAAGCTTGTTCAGATTCATTTTGTAGATTTTTAGAGTTTTCTTAAAAATTTCAAAAAATTCCTAGTTGAGTTTAGAACCATCTCTGGTCAATTTGTGATATTTGTTATAACTTCAATAGTAAATTTAAATACTTAAATTACTCTAGTATACCATAAATAGAGCATACTTTATAAAATGCATATACGATGCATTACACAATACAATAATCGAAATAATATATTACAAACACTACTAAAAAATCCATCAAAAATTTTCTCCCACTTTCACAACAGAATGGATAAGGGTCTTAATTTCCCTGCTAGTGCCTGATGCTTTGCCTTTACTTACTGGCAGGTCAAACACCTCGACATAAACTCTGTTACATCTTTCTTCATTGTTAGCCATTAGTAATAAGGCCTTAGGTTTCGATACATTTTGTAGTACCAAGATGCATAGCATATGGTGCAATATAAACACCTTTCAAAATCTCCTCTCGTAATCCATTTGCATTTGACACACAAACTTGCCTCCTAATCACCCACGCTCCATTTGCTCATACTGAATCCCCCTACCTTGTTACACTCTCCCTTTCATCGACATCATATAAGAATCTTGAGTTTGTGCCTCTCGAATCCTATCTCCCAAATTTGGTTAGACTTGTAATGTCACCAACAAACCACTCACATAATCAATCTCCAATTTCATATCCAATGCCCTCAACTCCACCAATGGTGTCATACTGTGTCCTCTCAAACTAGACAATATGCTTGAGCTTTTCCTACTTAAAGCATCTACCACTATATTAGCTTTCCGCAGATAGTAATCAATAGAAAAAAATCATAATTCTTCAATAACTCAATCTATCTTCTCTACCTTAAGTTTAACTCCCTTTGACTTAAGATATACTTAGGGCTCTTATGATCAGTAAGGCTTCGAAATGTCTATTTATACAAATAATATCTCCAAATCCTAATAGCATGCACAATCACTGCTAACTCCAGATCATGGGTGGGATAATTCAACTGGCGAGAGGAATAAGCTATCACTTTTCCATACTACATCAATACATACCCCAAACCTACTCTCGAAGCATCGATATATACCTCAATACCTCCATCAGTCAATGGTAGCACCAAAATTAGACTAGAAGTCAATCTCTACTTAAGCTCCTTAAAACTCTCTTGATACTGATTGGTCCACTCAAACTGAACTCCTTTCTTCAGCAGCTTGGTTAGTGAGCTAATTATTATAATAAATCCTTCTATAAATCTCCGATAATACCTAGCAAGTCCTAGAAAACTCGATATCTTTGACATATTTCTAGGCATCTCCCACTCCGTATTTGCCTTTAACTTAGAAGGACTAAGCATCATTTCCTTTTGGGACACCACATATCCAAGAAAAACTACCTGCTCCATCTAAAAATCACACTTACTCAACTTCGCATACAATTGTCTCTCCTTCAGAATATGTAACATAATCCTCAAATGTTGCTCATGCTTCTCTTACTCCTCGAATACACTAATATATCATCAATGAACATTATCACAAACTAATCCAGATATTCCTAAAAACTTTTGTTCATCATTGTCATGAATGCGGCTGGTGCATTAGTCAACCCAAAAGGCATCACTAAGAACTTATAGTGGCTATACTAAGTACAAAAATATTTCTTGGGAATACTTGACTCAGTTATCCTTAACTGCCAATATCCCAATCTCAAGTCAATCTTGGAGAATATGATAGCTCCCCTTAGCTGATCTAAAAGATCATCTATCCTCTGCCCTCTGAAACGGGTACTTATTCTTCATTATCACCTTGTTTAGCTTATGGTAATCTGTGCATACTCTCACACGACCATCCTTTTTCTTCACAAAAAACACCGGAACTGCCCAAGGTGAGGTGCTCGGTCTAATAAAATCATTTTCTAATAACTCCTTTAATTTCCTTTTTAACTCATGTAACTCAACAGTAGCTATCCTGTATGGTGCAATGGAAATTGGTGGAACTTCAAGCATAATCTCAATGATGAAATCTCTCGTTGAGGCGATAAACCTAGCAAATCATTTAAGAATAACTTCAAAAATTCCCTCATTACAAAAATATCTTTTAATCTAGGACTCACATTCCTCGTATCTATAATATGAACTAGACATACCTCAAACTCATCCAATATCAACCATCTAGTAGTCACGACTGAGATCATACATGCCGGAACTACTCTGCAATCCTCCACAAATATCACTTTCGAGTTATCTAAAGACTCTATTATCACCTCCTTCACATAACAATTCCTCTACCACCACCTCTACTACCAGTTCTACCCGAACCTCTACCCAAACCAAAAACTCCACTCTAGCCATGTATTGTCTCCTCTACCCTCTCTCCTCCTTATTGTAGGACAACTCCACTGTAAATGCCCCCACTCTCTGTAAATATAACATGCCTGACTAATCCCAGTGGGTCCCCAATATTGTTCTCTATGAACTCTCTCGTAGGTAGCATAACTATGTAATCCTCCAACTCCTCAATTAAAAGATTAGTTGAACCTCTGACTAACCCCTTTATTAACTCCTATTGATAATGCACTAGCAGTGCTATGCTATATTGAATCATTGACAGTTTCTCGATCTCCACCAGATCAGTAGAAACTACCACTCCTGCTTGATGTGACATCAGCTCTCTTAGATCCTCCAGCATCAGTAGATCATAAATGAGTAGCTCCTCTTTTAATAGGCCGACTCCCCCCTCCATGATGACTTTTTGATCACCTTTTTAGCTCCACTCTCCTTTTGCCTTATTCTATTATATCCTATATTCTAAATGTAGTCTCTAGTAACTTTTTGAAATCAGAAGTAGCAACTCCTAAACTCAAACAAATATCTGTCCTCAGACCCTGCCCAAATTGTTAACATTTGACTTTTGGATTTGCCATAGCCTCCAATGCATACTTAGATAATGTTGTAAAACGAGCCTTATGGTCTGCCACAAACATCTCCTCTATCTAAACTAAACTTATGAACTCCATCTTCTTTCGATCCCAACATATCTATGAAGAGTATTTTTCTCTAAACTCTCTCTAGTACTCCTGCCAAGTCATCTCTCGGGTCTCATCATATCTCTTCATTGACTTCCACCAAGTTAGTGTATTGCCCTAGAATAAGGAAACAATGTACTACAACCTTCTTTCCAAGGTACAGTCTAGGTGGTCTAAATTTATCTCTGCCTACTCCCACCATGCCTCAGCCTCCTTAGGATCAGTAGTACCTCAAAACTCTACACCCATCTTACGGATCCACTCAGAGTTATGATCCATCCTAGAATTACCTTGGGTTAGAGCCGTTAGTAATAGCCTTCTGCATCATCTAAAAGAACTATGTCATCTATAGTGGATCTCTCCTGCTACTCAATCCATTCTAGCATCCCCCTACTGAGGCACATCTAGAGCATGAATCAAATTACCCGATTCTCTAGTCAACTCTAGGTAGTAAGATCCTCTCCTAAAACTATCCTAGATAAGATAATAACATATCATTAGTTTTTTTTACTTAATACGTCCCTAAAAAGTAAACCCACTTTGATGCCACTAATGTGACGCTCTAAAAAAATTTTAAACCATAATTATCCAAATCTTTCACAAACCATAATATTAATTACTAAAATCATCATTAGCTCTAAAAGAGAGATGTTTTCAGATATAAAAATATTCTATATAACAAAACTATCCGAGCTGTCACATAAAAAAATTCAATAGAGTAACTTTATTTAATTAATTTGTTGGCCCCACTTAAACTATACTCTGTCACTCCCATATATTAGGGCTATTGGCAATCTCTCGATCTCCTAAAAAATGGTAGCAAGGGGTGAGTTGCCTACTCAATAAGGATAACTGACCATACCTTTAAAATAAAATAACTCAATATATAACTATAAAGCTTAGTTAAGAGATTAAACGTACGAAGATGTACAACATTACTCAGTCTAATAAGAACAATTAACAAACATCTCAAAATTTTAACAAACAATGATTCACATAAATATTAATTTATAACTACCATTTATGCTTTATCTTATAATTAACTAAATTACCTAGGCCTTGTTTAAGCTAGTAGGCTTACATTTAATGATTTGCCGATCATCTCATCTTATCTCATCATAATCTCTCACAGGGTACCTTAATTTCTCAATCGTTTTTAGTACCCATATATTACTTTAGTACCTAGTCATCGTTTCAGGATATCCCTAAGACTAAGGATATTTTGGTACCACTCCCATACTTAACCATCAGCACAGGACATTCACAGGACTTAAGATGCCTAGGTATCTACTCAGCCACCGTTGCTCATCTCTGATCAACCTATCAATCTACAATCGTTGAATGTAGTCTATACTAGGCAAGCCACCGATTCTCCATTTTCACTAATTATTCACAACATATATTCAACCAGTCTTTATTTAATTAACACATTTTCTATCAAATTAACAAGTAATGTACCTTATAAAACGTAACAAAATATAAAGTGAAACACCTTATACTTCATTAATTATTTGATAAATAAAATAAACATAATTCATGTATGTAACTATTAATCATTAATTGATTAATGATTAATTCAAAATATCAATCACTATAAAATAATTTATGAATAATAAAATGGTACGCTATTCTAAGATTATAATATAAAGTTATCCTTACCTCAATTTCGGACTCAACTAATTAATAGTTCAATCAATTCCTTAGTTAGACCTTCGAACTTAAAAATTACAAAATTCTATTAGATTAATTTAATAAAATTTCAACCCAAGTATACTTAATAATCCAACATTATTCTCTTTCTCATGTTATTCTTAATTATAAAAGTAATATCCTTACTAACTTAACCACCTTAATTACTACAATACCTTTAACTAATTAAAAGTCTTATTTTACCCTCATTCATTTCAATTAATACCAAAAATGCCCTTCTTAGAAGTAAATTCTAGATTTACTCCTTCACTCTTTGCATTTCCTATTATGTCCTTTCATACAACTTAAATTTTAAAAAAATACCCTCTCCTCTTCTCCTATCTGCATTTTTTCCTGCTATTTTCTAGCCATTTTTTCTCTATTATTTCATCTCTTTCCATGACTTCAATTTGTCTAACAACTACAACTTGCAATCAAACTATAAACTAGTATAGGGTGATCAAAAATCACAAAAAAAGACATAACAAAGTACTTGGAAATTTAGTTAAGTGTTAAGAGATTTTGAGGTTGTTAACCTTCATAACTTCCTCTAAATTTTTGCAAAATAAACACAATGAGGGAACTTATGAGAGAAGTGTCACATGCAGGAGAAAAGTGGCACATTAAGAAACATACCAGCTAGAAATAGATAGTTGAGAGAAAGATGAAGAAGGAAGATGATTTCGTTGGTCTTTCTCTATTTTCCAACTCCTGGTTTTTATATATGTTTAAGAGATTATGGGCTGGGTTGTTTTACTTTGTGGGCTTTACAGATCAATCCTGACATGATCATTGTCTTAGTCTCTTTCTTCGCTTCGACTATCATGAGGTCATTCTTTAGTTTTTAATAGTTTTGCATGATTAGGCCATCTCCAATGAAGGCATCAAAGCACCAAATTCGATGTTTTGGTGCAATAAATTCACTCCAAGGAAGACACCAAAATCCAACACCAAAATAGTGTAACGAATAGTAATACACTAAATTTGGTGTGTTAATATTCATGCACTAAAAGTTGTAAAAAGACAACTTTTTCTATTTTCTTTTTAACAATTCCTTCTGTGTGCTTCTCACAATTTGATTTATTTACATAATTTACTAAGCAATTAAATTTTAAATATATATTACTTTATAAAAAATATATCATTACAAAGATCTCATTGAGACATTTAAAATGACACTAATATTGAATATAATATTAAATGTATTTTTAATATTTATTTATAATTCTTATTTATGTGTTATAAATTCATTAATAAAATATGTTAAGAATAAAAAATAAATTTGAAATAAAAGGTGCATAAATTTAGACCACAACATTGATTTAAAAAATTAAAACTAAACGAAAATATTTGAAATTACAACAAAACTAAAATAATGTACAATTACAATCAGACTTGAGATTACAATCAAACTAAACTTACAACAATCAAATTAAAAGTAAAACTAAAGCACTTGAGGATGTTATTCGAGAAAAGTGTATGATACTGAATATTATTTAGCTGATAGTATTTATCCAAAATGGCCTATCTTGGTGAAAACCATTCATAATCTTCAAGGCCCAAAAAAGAAGTTATTCGCGAAGATGCAAGAAACATGTAGGAAGGATGTAAAGCGTGCATTTGGAGTTTCCTAGTAATGATTTGTAATTATCAATGGACTGGCACGTTTTTGGAAAAAAATTCATATTACATGATATTATATCAGCATGCATTATAATGTACAATATGATTATTAAGGAGAAACGTGATACTCAAGCAGCCATACAAGATTGGAGTGAAACGTCAGCCCCTGAAATTAATATTAACAGAGACTATACAATTATATTTCAAAATTTTCTTGTTATACATAAACAAATTAAAGATAAAGAAGTTCATTATGAACTTCGTTCAGATGATTACAGGTTAAATGTGCAATAAAAATATTATATTTGTGTATGTTACTAATTTGTTGTTGCAATAATATTAATTATATTTGTTAAATAATATTAATTTAATATAAAGTATATATTAATTAATTAAGAAAAATGATTTTATTTTAATTTTTATAAATAAAGAAAAAATCATTGTATAAATGTAAATTAATTTAGTTAATAACTAAATTATTGTGGAATGTTCTTTAAAAAAATTTGGTATAGAGTGGATAGAGTAACACTAAATTTGGTGTAAAAAGATTCTTGAAATATTTTCTTTTACACTAAATTTAGTGTAAAATTTTAGTAGAATGGTTGGAGATACCTTAGTCCTCGTAAAAAAGTGTTGCCGACATGTCCCGTGCCTGTTGGTGTCTTCACATTATGAAATTAAAGAATGTTGTCATCAACTGTCATGGAAAGCACGACACATTGCCTTTACCTTCCGTTTTGACAACTCATAGGAATTTGTTATGTGACCTAATAAATATAGGCACGTTATCTGACTTATATTTTCCAAGTCGACTGTTTGTTGCTAGAGATCTCTAACATAAACTCAAAACAAATAACCGACTTGATGAGTCGGCTATAAAGCTATAGAAAGTCCAGAGAGAGTCGGCGTTTTATCAACAATTAATGATTGGACACTAGGGAAGAGTCTTACAATGCGGTAAGATGCACCCCTAAAGAATAATTCAACTCGAGAGAGGAATTTGAGTTACATAACTTTTTTAAGGATCAAGTGTTTTAGATCCCAAGTGTTCGACTTCAAACAACCACTTGAAGTTTGTCTTTTTGTTAACTTATTAATTAATTAATTTGTAATATGAAAATTTATTTGATATTAAATGTTTGAATTTTTTTTAAATTCTGAAAATTTAAACTTTCAAATAGTAAATTAAATTGAGTTTACATTGATTTATTAATTAACATACTTAGAGTACCAAATTTATGAATTATTAGACAAATACTTAAAACAAAATCAAATAGTAATAACTGTCAATATTTTTATTATTAAAGAAAGTAACAACTGAGAATTTTTCATTATTAAAAAAAATACAGAAAGATGCAGAGCAGCCAGACGTAAAATTGAAAGGGCATACTCTTAGTTAGTTTCGTTTGGAGCTAATAGTTTTACTAAAACTACATTTGCTATCGTATATTTATAGTAATGGAGAAAATTAAAATTATAAAAATGAATATTATTTACTTTATTATAATTATCTATGAAGCTTTCCATGATATACAGAAAGAAAAATAATTAGAGAGAGCAAAATTATTACGGTTGAGTAAATATAACATATAAATTAATTGCTAAAATATGACGATCCCTTATCCTTTTCATTAAATAGCATTCATTTGCATAATTTATAGAAAATGCTATATAAAACCATTATAGATTATAACCTACAAAAACACGTTCTATATATATATATATTATAATTTCTCTTTTCAAAGTAGAGGAAACACTAAAAGACAATTTAACTTTGTTCAGACGAAATTGTTTATTTGCATAAACTAGCTAATTTTTTATTTGATACATACTGTCACATGGTCACCAACATATAAAAAAAATTATATAATCAAGGCAACTTGAAACTATTGCACCACCTTAATAATTATTATATGTATATGCCTAGGCATATACAATGTACAATATCTTATCTAGTCAATAAATTTTTTGCTTCAATTGCAAGCAAACCAATTCATGAAATAACATATATGTAAGTAAACTGATTCTTTTACTCAATTGCAAACAAATGTATTTAAAATCTAGCCGTTAGTCAACCATATCAGGTACTTTTTATAGGGGTGACAATTTTAACCCGACTTTTTTTTTGGCCAAGGTTGGCTTCGTTTGGATTTTTTTCTTTAAAAAATTCATGAACGATAGGATGGGCCATAAGCCGGTCAGCCCATTGGTAGGCCGGGCCATGAGCTGGCCCATCTTGGCCAGCCATGACCGAGCCCATTGCCATACCTAGCTTTTTAGATTCACAATTAAATCATATCACAATTTTAGACTTTTTTGTATACAACTATAGACAAAAAGCAATTATATTATTCTCTTATTCTTTCCATATTAAAAAAGACTAGAATACTCATCTTTGTGAATTTTATTATTTTTAAAAATCTTATGATTTAATATTTTTAAAAAAGGTAAAATATGAGACTTCCATATAGTAAAAATACTTATTAATCTTTAAAATTTTCGAAAAGGTTTCTTATAATTTTTATTTTTAAAAAACTCTTTCTTTTACCAAGCACATATGGTGTGAAATGTACAAATTGATTAATTTAATGTAATTAGAATGCCGATTCAATTTAATTTTTAAATTCCACGCAAACTAATAATTTAGTAATAATATAATAAATTTATTAATTTATATTATATTTAATTAATTCATATTGAATTTAAGAGTTGGATTAAATTGTTATATCAACAAGATTTGATTAGTCGTAATATTTATATTAGGTATGTTTTGTCATTCTCTAACAAAAATTTAAAAGAAAGTGTTTTTTTAATTAGAAAATAGAAAATTTTCAGAGAATTTTAAGAATAAAAAATTTCTTAAAATTATTTAATTCATAAGAAATTCCCATATCATTTTTTTTGTTACCCTATGAGGTGTTTTAGGAGGGTCTCAACTATAAGAAGTCGCCTTTAAGCCATCTATACTCAGACTAATCTCCGCTCGCACCAGATCAGTCCGTAAGGGTAAAGTACTAGCCAAACAGGTCTCTCTATTCTCAGAACTCGAGCTCGAGACCTCTGATTAAAGGATGAGAGTACTGAACCACTCACACCAATCATATTTGGTTAATTCCAATATCTTTTTAGTCTTTAAAAAAGTTCTCTTCTTTGTTTTTATAATCCTCATAATTCTTACTGTTAAATTATTGAACTTAGCATGAGAACCTTTTTTTAATATTAAATTATACGAAATTTTTAACAGACACAAAACCATATAAAATGTCTCTTAAAAATTTTCGCGTGAAAAGAATATTTCTTCCTCTGTGGAAGAAAGAATACATTCCGCCCTCATTTTCTTTTGTATAGAAAATAAAAGTATTGAAGTCTAATCTAGAGACAAAGTCAACAACTTCCCCTTATACAATTGGGATTACCTCCCCTTTTTGTTCTTGTACCTTCTGATCATGAATCCTGTCCCAATTGTCCCTTTTGTTCTCTTCGTCATCTTTATCGCCAAATGGCTTTACGTAAATGTTAGAAGTGGCCGCAAAAACTTCCCACCTTCACCCCCAAAGCTTCCAATCCTGGGAAATCTTCTCCAACTGAGCTCGTTAGTCCACCGATCACTCCATTCCTTGGCTCAACGTCACGGTCCTCTCATGCTCGTGCACTTTGGCAGTTGGCGGACCATCG
>JANZXR010000007.1:25942997-25956877 GCA_027575705.1 Erythroxylum echinodendron
TTATTATTACTTAATAGGTTTGAGAGATGTGTTTTGTTTTAGGTTTTAAGGGGAGGGTATTTTTGACATTTCACCAATGTCTTTGGTTTCTGTCTCCTTCCCCTTATTTCCGTGCCACAGTCATGGAAGTCACGAGAATTTAATGTCCCTGTCTCCGGAGTCGGGACAAAATTAGGAAGAAACAGCAACCAAACAGGTTAGGGGACAGGACTTTTATGTCTCTGTCATCCGTCTCCACCCTTGGAGACGCTAACCAAACACTACGTTAGTAAACAAGTCAAATTCTTCATGGGAATCAAATTGAAAGGTGCTATAAAATTTGTGTTTCAATTCAACATAAGCAGGACAGTCAACTTTAACAAATGCGTTCCAACAAATTTGCCCAACTAATTGCTCAAAGAAATCACAAATTGTAAAGCATCAATAGTGTCAGTCAGAATATACTTACATGGGTAAATTTTGCATTGGCTTAACTATTGAAATCTCTGATTGTCCTCTGGTATTTGAAAAGAAGTGAAAGCCCCACTTCGTGAGTTCCATTGGCTTCTCCTTTCGATTTGCTTAACTTTCTGAGTTCGATTCCTAGCTATAGGACCTTGGATCTATTCAGAAATTAGAGGAATGGAGGCAGTCAATGTCGTAGCTGTGGTATCCTATAGAGATTAGGTGTGAACCAATTAATATCGAGACTGCTTAAGCTAACTGGCGTTAGTCACTCTTCTTGCTTAGTATGGTCCCAATCTCTATGATTTTACAGTCCTGAATCACAAAATGACAGCACAAAACTAACAAAAATTTTAGACTGGTGGCAATGTTGGTTACGTTAGAAAGGAGAGTAAAAGGTTGGGGAGTTTCATTGGAATGATATGGTTGTGGGATAACTTTGTAGTGATGAGTGAAATTTCAGTGGGTAAACGAAGTTGGAGTGGATGAAGGCAATTGGAAAGGATGAATGAAATTATAAGGTTGAAAACATATTGGGCGGTGAAATGACAATGGCTGGGCAGGAAAGTAAATTTTGTTATAATTAAATTAAAATTAAAAATATTAATATGTGAAAATACTAAAGGGAATGGGATAAATTAATAGCTAGAAAGAAACAAATTAAACAAAATAAAGAATGAGAAATACTGAGAAATAGAAATAAAATTGAACATGAAATTTTGGGTTGCCCTCAAATACGCTTCTTTTAAGTCGTTAGCTGGATGTATTCATCGACTTACATGATCAGAGATAGATTGGGGCTACCAGTTCTATCTCTTCCACATTCTCAACTGAAAAATTCTCATAGTATGATTTTAGGCGGTGTCCATTAACCTTAAACACCTTGGAAGTGTCTAGACTTTGAATTTCTACCACACAAAAAGAGAAAATACATTAGTAACAATAAATGGTCAGAGCTAGTGAGATCATAATTTTCCTAAAAATAACTTTATCTTTGAATGATAAAGAAGAACATTTTATCCTACTGAAAATTGCTTCCTATAAATCATTTTATCATTAAAAAATCTTTAGTTTTTTCCTTATAAATTTTTACTTTTTCAAAAGCCTCATTACGGATCTCTTTTAACTCTTGCAATTGCAATTCCTATTGTTACTAGCCTCTACCAAATCCATATTTAACTGGCTCACAACCTAATAGACTCTATGTTCTATTTTCACAGGCAAATGACAAGGTTTACCAAAAACTAACTTGTATGACAACATGCCTATTAGGGTATTTATTAAGTTTTCAATTTTTGTACTAATTTTGGGATAAATTTCTTTAATATGTTGAAATTATTGTGCAAAATTGATGGACTTGTTTCTAAATTTTTTTCAAGTGGTTTTCAACACATGGAAGATGAAATTGGATCAAAAAGATGGAAATAAAAGAAAGATAAAATGAATTCCCAGCTGGTAGAAAAATAGATGACTAAGCGTGGGCACGTATAAGGGAAAAAAGTATATACAGAATCTGATTTCAAATCAGATTTGATTCATTCAAAATTTTTATGATTTTGAAATTCAAATGTTGCCTTATGGATGGGGATTTAAAACCTGAAGATCTAGGATCGTATCTGCTAAAGATTACAAGAAGATGGAAGAGAGAGAGGATCGAAAATGATTAAAAACATTCACTATTCATGAAAAACACTGTTCATGCATAAAATAGGCTAGGTTTTCTAATTTTTATGTTTCTTTTTTGCATAAAGTTCTTATTAGATTTTTCTTGTTTTAGGCTAGAATTTTGGTATTTTTTATAAAGGACCAGGGATGGAGACTTTATTTTTTGTTTTTTTTCTACTTGTTCTTACTTTTGTTATGAAGAACTAAACTTTTCTTCTTGGTTGAAGGGAACCTCGTGATCATCCATTATGGTGAGATGCTAAATAAAAGTTTCTTTCATTGATAAATATTAAGTGCCCTCCAAATTCTTTTTCACGATTAAATTGATTGATTTCTAGAGCGCGCAACTAGGAATTTATTTGTGTAATTTATAGCTAGATTAGTAGGATATGACGTTCAGTCTTGCTAATCACAAGTAGCAATTAGGATTGCCATTTTTACGTTAGATTTGGAAATTCTAAGAAGACACTTAACTAGCTTAAACGCATGTCGTACATATGTTGTCTTGTTCAATGGTTTCTTAGTTCTTAAAGCTATTAATCAATTAAACTTAAAACCGTATATAAGTTTTTGACAAACAAGGATGATTAGAATACATGTTTCTATTTATTTAATATTAAGAGAGAACAACCCCTAATTAATGTTTGTTAATGGACTAAGTTTATATCAAGGATCCATATCAATTTGATAACGTAGGTGACCTGAAACTAAGATTTGTTCACTGAATTTTCAGATTTGGATATTTTGTTATTTTCAGTTTTAGCCAATTTTAATTTCTTATAATTTACATTAAATCAACCCCCCCCCCCCCAATTTCGTTTTCAAATCTTTTAACATTTTCCGTTAAAGTTCCTCGTGGGAACAATCTCAACTCTTCGCTATCTACATTTTTATTGCTAGAGTTAATATTAAGTTGGTTACAGGCGACAGCAGTACTTAATTTTGGTGCCATTGTCGGGGACCTTTTTAATAGTTTATGTATGTTACACGAGTAGACAAGCCAACTCAGCTGTAATTTGATTCAGAGATCAAGAAGACAACCAGGAGACTACAAAAATAGACGAATTAATATAAAAAAGCGTAGAATTTGGAAAGAATGGCTGCAAATTGCACTCTTCATGAACTAGCCGCTCCCACAGACGGTCAACAGCTCCACTGCATCAGCTTTCCAAATTTAGATGACAACAATACTTTTGAATTAAAATCTGGGCTGATCCATTTATTGCCTATTTTTAGGGGTTTACCGTAAGAGCATCCCTACAAACAATTGAAAAAGTTCGACGTGGTTTGTATGGGAATGAAACCAACAAACGTGACAGAAGAGCAAATCAAATTAAGAGCATTCCCATTTTCTCTCAAGGATGATGCTCAAGATTGGTTATGCTATTCAGCTGGTGAAAATGTGCAAACATAGGGTGAAATGAAAAAACTTTTCTTTGAGAAGTATTTTCCAGCATCGAGAGCTTCCAACATTCGAAAAGAAATTTGTGGCATTTGACAACACACGCGGGAGACACTTTATGAATATTGGAAAAGATTCAAGAAACTTTGTGCTAGCTGTCCCCGTCACCAAATAACTGACCAGTTATTGATTCAATATTTTTGTGAAGGACTTTTGCTCATAGATAGGAGTATGATAGATGCTACAAGTGGTAGAGTTCTAGTTGACAAAACACCGACAGCTACAAGGGACTTAATAACAAATATGGCTTCCAACACACAACAATTCGGTATCTGTTCTGGCTATAGTTCCAAACACGTTAATGAAGTGAATGTCACAGCATTGGAGAAAAGATTGGACGACCTTACATCCTTGGTGCGACAACTTACGGTTACAAAGAAAGAAGAAGCAAAAGTATATGGAATTTGTTTAATGTTAGGACACCACTGACGCATGTCCGATTTTGCAGGAAGAAAAAGCAGAATAGGTTAATATTATAGGAGGTTTTGCTGGACCAAGTCAGAGAAAATATGACTCATTTTCTAATACCTACAATTTAGGTTGGTGAGATCATCCAAATTTAAGGGAACTCATAAGGACAGTAAAATACAATAAATTTCTGGAAATTTAGACAACCGTATGTGCCTAAATAACATCAACAAATGACATCCAATCCTGAAGGTACGTCTTTTTTGGAAGATATAATTCAATCTTTGGCTACTAACACCTTGACATTTTAGCGGGATACTCAAGCTAGTATCCGGGATACTCAAACTAGTATCCGAAACCTTGAAAATCGAATGAGCCAAATGGAAACTACCATTAATAGATTGGAGGCACAAAGTTCTGAAAATTTTCCAGCCCAATCAGAAATCAACCCCAAACTTAGTGCTAAAGCTATCACATTACAGAGTGAGAAGGAATTGAAGGAACCACCACCGAAAATCTCCAAGAGAGAAATTAAGGAAGAAGCAACAAAGGAGGAAATCGAACAGCAAGAAAAAATGCAGACAATCCTAAAAAATCTGGTTGTGTAGCCCCCTTTTCCTAATCGATTCAACAAGGCAAGGAAGGAGGAGAAAAAGAAGGAAATATGGGATACTTTCAGGAAAGTCTAGGTAAATATTCCTTTACTTGATGCAATAAAACATATTCCACATTATACTAAATTCCTTTAGAATCTTTACATTTCAAAACGAAAGTTGAAATTTGATGAGAAATTGCAATTAGGGAAGAATGTTTCAGCTATTTTGTATAAGAAAAGCCTTCCACCTAAGTGTCAAGAAGGTATGTTCACTATCCTATGTAAAATTGGTAATTTGAGAATTGAAAAAGCTATGTTAGATTTGGGTGCTTCCATAAATGTTATGCCTTATAATGTTTATAAGTCTTTAAATATGGCACTTCTCAAAGAAACTAATGTAGTGATTCAATTAGCAGATCGTTCTAATGCTTAATCAAAGGGTGTGTTAGAGGACATTTTAGTTTAAGTAGGGGATATGCTTTTTCCAGTAGACTTTTACATTTTACAGATGGGGAGAGATGATGTATTTTCTTCAACCTCGATTTTGTTTGGAAGGCCATTCCTAAAAACTATAAGAACGAAAATTGATGTTCATGATGGATCATTAACTATGGAATTTGATGGTGAACTGATTGAATTATATATATACAACATCATGAAAATTCTGGATGATGAACAACCTATTGTTTATATGGATTTTATTGACACATAGTTGCAGGAAAATTCATTATTAAGTGGAAAGGATACATTTGAAACACTTTTGGGGTTAGGAGATGCATCACAGTGTTAAAGCCTTAAAGATTCGTTGCTTCCCAACAACGGCCTTGAAGTGTTGTGTAATCATTTGGAGAAAACCAAGCAAGTGATGAAGGAATTGTCGTATGTAGAGTTATCCAAAAACAACACCAAACTGCTGTCATCCTTGCTCTAAGCTCCAATGTTGGAATTGAAGAGTTTGTCTAGCCATTTAAAATATACCTTTTCAAGTGAGAAAGATACGTTACTTGTTATAATTTCTAATAAACTTACTCTTTTGTAGGAACAATAATTGGTTCAAGTGTTAAAGGAGCATAAGGAAGCTCTCGGTTGGACAATGGCAGAGAGAAGATGCTATATTGTCAAAATAATCTATTGAAGGTGGAAGTGACAGATTTAAGAGAGAATGTAGTAGAAATTGTGCAAGCTCAAAGGATTGCAGAAAAGTTGAAGTTGAAGAATGAGTTAATTGCTATGACGACTAGTTATGAAACACAATCAGTAAAATTTTAGAAATGAAGTGCTTGTTTAAGCTTATGTTTAGCATTGTTGCTTATGTTTGTTAGTCTAAATAATGCAAAATAGGTAATAGTTGTACCTATAAAGCCTTACCTGGAAATGGTTTCATATACTAGAACAATGTGTAAATGTTCTTCACCTAAGTTGATATTGGAAAGTGCAAAGTGTTAGATATTTGAACATCTGTTGCATTACTAATTTGATGTTCTTGCCTAAGCAGGTTTGATGTTTTATGTAGTAGTCTGAACATGTTTGATGTACTAGGCAGAAGATGTTTGATGTTTCAACATTTGGTAAGGAATATTAGTTACAAAATAGGATGTTTAATCAAAAAAGTAGCACATAGTTGAAATAACTTCAATTTTGAGTTTTTAGAAGTTGCTCAAGTTCAATATATGAAATAATTGAGAATAATCATAAGTGAACATTGCCCCTACCAAGTACAATGAATAGTAAATCTGTTGTATGATAGAAGAAACAAATAGTTACATGCCAAATATATAGTATAGCTTATACTATGATTCTATAGAGAAAACCTGACATAAAATGCTAGGAAACCACAATTTAAAATCTATATAACAATGAAATGGAGTCCAAATAAAAAATGTTGTAGTGTGCATTATATTTCCATCCATAATACTTTAAGCTTCCCCTGAAAAATACAAAATATTGTAGACAATGTTCACAATTCCAACCAAACTTCCATCTCCATCACTCTTTAGCCACCTTCTTACCATTCATAATGTTCAACTAAAAGGGAAAAATGAACAAGAAATGAAATTGAAAAGGTAATGAGAGTCATCACTAATAATCATTGCTTAATAAAATTATTACAATCTATTGTTGTTCAGTTCACTAATAGTTATTTCTTAATAAAACATCATAACCCTTGCATAGTTCACTAACAATGAAATGTTAAGTTTGTAATTTTTCTTTCCCTTTCCTTTTGAAGATGTAGTCTCAGCACATATCTGTTCTGTACATGATCAATCTCATACCCTCCTTCTCCATCATAATGCACTGAACAATGTTGAACAATCATGGCACTTTTCTCAATTACTTCCCATATTCTTGGTCCTAAATTACCCTTCCACTTTATGGCCGCTTTCCTTTTTCTTACAATTATTTTCATTAATTCTCTTCTAAGATGCTCAAATAGCCCTAAACTTAACATTTTTCTTACATCAGCCAAAGTCTTCCCTTTGTAAAGCCTGGCACCATTACTGAACTGGTGCATAACTCTCAATATCTTCTACTGCACTTTGGTTCTCGGCTCTGAGCTTATCCAAATTTTTTTCATATTCCCTTACTGTGAAAGATTTAGCAATTTTCTAAAAATGTTCCTTCATCTCTTCCCTTTTATGTCCTCTTCCATTCCAATTGACATAACCATGTCTAGCATAAAACATATGCTCAGCATCTGGACACAAATCGGCAATGACTCTATCAAGTCCCTACAATGGAAAACATAACCATATCATAACAGTTACACTCTCTATGAAAGTAAAAACAAGCTTAATATGAAACTTTTACCTTTTATTAGTTAGTCATTATAGTCCAACCAATTCCGGAGCCAAAGTGAGGTAAATTTTCTTTCACCCTTTCAATAAACCACTTCCATGTGACTGTCGACTCAACTTCAATCATAGCCCAAGCAACAGGAAACATTTGATTGTTTCCATCTCTTCCCACAGCATGTAAAAGTTTACCTTTAGTTTTAGTTTTCAGCCAACATCCATCTAGGCCAAGAAAAAGCCTGCATCTATCCCTAAACCCATGTTTAATAGCTTCTAGGCATATATACATTCTTTCAAATACAGGTGGAGATGTTGGAATTGGTTGAGACAATGTCAAAGTAACATTGCTTCCTGGGTTGGTCTGCCTAATCACTTCAACCTAAGACCAAAGCTTCCCGAACTCCTCTTCAATGTTGATCACAACATTGTCTACAATCTTTTTCTTTGCTCTTCTCACCATACTCATGGACACTTAACACCTAAACAATCCTTAACGTAAAATTTTATATCATCATTCTTCATAAATGGATCCCTTTTAAGCTTATCCATTAACAAGTCAGCTAAGACACTGATGTTCATCATAGGATTTGTATATATCCTATTACAATCATAATTGTTCCTGAATTTCCTAATGTGAAATGACTGTAGCTTCCTATCAAATGCTTCCTATCAAATGCTTCATATATATATTAAGGACAGTTCTCATTCCTACATTTACCTTGGACAAACTTGGGCTTATTTTTAGTAAACATGACAACCCTCTTTGTTTTAATGGACAACAAACTCACTGCATGCTTAAATTGCAAATGATTAAGAAAAATCATACCTAATTCAATGTAAGGCTCAGCTACATTTTCATCATAAACTGGGTATTTCATTTTCCTCCTAGTAACATCATCTACCATTTCATCTACATCACTAACAAGTTCTCCATACTCATCACTATCATACTATTCAGAAAAAACTACCTCATCTTCATCTTCATCATTTACATCAGCTTCATCTGGTCCATTATCTTCATTCGGACCATTACCTTCATCTCCTTGCTCTAAACCCTCTTCAACACCTTCATCCAAACCATTACCTTCATCTCATTACTCTAATTCATCTTCAACATCTTCGTCTGGACCATTACTTTCATTTGGTGGCTCTAAATCGTCTTCATCCTTTTCAACCTCCATGTTTGTATCAACTTCATTCTCCATATCTACATCATTTTCATTTTCATCCTCCATATTTGGTGTAACATCCCATTACCCATGTTAAGGCTATAATAAATAATTATGAGTACTACCTCTAATCTTATGATACAAATACCTTTCAACTTTATTTTTTACAAAGTCAAATATTACCATATCAAATTTCAATAACCATTGTTTGGAAGCTTATTTTAGTTTATATAATGATTTCCTTACTTTGTAAACTAGATAACTATTGTTATCTTCCTGAAACCCTTTAGGTTACACAGTATAGACTTCCTCATAAAGGTTCCCATTAAAGAAGTGATTTTAATATTCATATAATGTAGCTAGATATCATAATGAGCTATTAATATCATAATCACTCTAAATGCATCTTAGGAGAAACAGGAGAGGAAGTGACATAAATTATATTGCTTCTCTCTGAGTGATACCTTTAGCAAGCAATATGGCTTTAAACCACTCAAGCTTACCTTGGGAGTCATTCTTGGTCTCTTATAAGCATTTACAGCTAATATGTTTACTATTTTAAGGTAAATCAACAAGTTCTTATACATGATTATAGTTTATGGATTGCATTTTATCTTTCATTGCATCTTACTATAAATTTGTATAAGGACTACAAACATTTGAAAAAGTAATTGGATCAATAACTTGCCTACTATTATAACCATTCTCACCTATATAGACTATATAATTAGATGATACAATAGGCTTCCTCACCCTATTGGATCTTTCTAACTTACTCTTAGTCCATGAGAATTTCTTTTTATACATGTATTGGTTTTTATTCTTCCATTAAAATGGCACTATGTTTAGAATCCACTAACCATAAATGAACGAGTGAAGGATATGAAACTATAGTAGTATTACCTCTATTATCATCTAAAATGTGAGAAGGATTAATCTCTTTGCAGACATTATATTCCAAAAAATTAGCTATATGTAATTATATATTTTTAGGTATTTCTTCTATATAATAAAATCTGTAACCTTTAAATAGTTTAGATACCCTATGAAATAACGAGTAGAGAGAGAGAGTTTAGTTTATTTTAATTAGGACCATGCATACTTACCTCAGCGGGATAACCCTAAATATGAAGATGAGTGAGACTAGGTTGTCATCTTTCAAAACTCAAAAAGTTGTTTTAGGTACTAATTTTCTTGGGAATTTATTAAAATGTACAAAGTAGTCTTAATAGCCTCACTCGAAGGTAGAAAGTTAATCCTGCTCAATATGCTCCTCATCGTATCCTTCAATGTACGATTTTGCATTTTGGTCACATCATTTTATTCAAGACTACCTAACACAGTAAACTGAGCTACTACTCCACATTTTTTTTGAGTATTTGGCAGTCATACCTTTTTCTTGTTCGAAAATCCCATATTTGCCATAATCACCTTCATTTTTAGGCTTGAAAATCTTAATAAATATTTTCAATTAGTTTTTAATTTTAGTCTTAAAGATCTTGAACTTGTCAAGAACTTCAAAATTTTCTCTAATCAAAAGCAAATATCCATATTGACGATAATAATTATTAAAGGTTAGAACATATCTTAAATTATAGATACTAGATGAATGAGGTCCGTATAAATCAGGATGAAAAATCCCTTGCAAAATAAAATTGTGAGTTAACCTCTTTTTCTTTATTTTGGTCAATTTACTTATACTATAATCAATATATGTCTCGAGATCATTAAAATCAAAATTTGGAAGAATGTTTGCATATTAATCTTTTAACTCTTTCTCTAAAGATGTGACCTAGTCTTCTATGCGAAAACAAAAATGATTTGTCCATTATTAAAGATATTTTATTAAATATCTTTTAACAATACCCGAAGAAGCATATATTTCATCAAAAGTTAAACATATTTGATATAAATCATATGATAAGAAAGTTGTATCAATATTTTTTACATCAAAAGATAACCGTATACTAGATTTGATGACAAAACTATGACCTTCTTTATCCAATACGAATACAAAGATTAAGTTTCTTCTGAAAGACTTTGTGTAGAATGTGTTAGATTTAACAAGTTTAAAACTAAGGTTTAAAAAAACTCTTGTAAAATATACTCAAATTCTTTGTTATTGCCAATTATCAATTTTGACTTATCCTTATTGGCTATCTCTATGGATCTTTGTATTGTGGAAATAACATGATTAGAAGCTCCGATATCTAGCCACTAGGGACTTGATGTGACTATACTAATATTAGATTCATGAACGATATAAGTTAAAGAGTTACCTGATAATTCTTATTTTTCCTTTCAAGCTCCTGATTGTTCCATATATCCTTTTAGGCGTTATCCTTTATGCAATTCTATTTTTTATGACCCTTCTTCTTATAAAATAAGTATTTCATACTCTTTATGATATCTGTGGGATCCCTTATAACATTAATATAATGTTATTCTTTAATTGGAGGATTTTACAGTAGCCTTACCTTTGAGTTTTTTAGGTTTTACTTTAGGTTTTGCTCAATGGCTATTATGACTGCTTTTAAAGTGTCCCTTTATGTTCTTTGGGTACATAATGGTTAATTAAAGAATAAATATCGCCGAGCCTCTTCTTATAATTTATTGGTAGTAATAAGAATACCAGAATTTGAGGCTAATATATATAGAGTGTAGTGAACAATGCGAGCATAAGGATTACAATGTTTAGAGCTTTAAATCTACTTTGTAAAGGGATCATCCTGAGGATATATTCTCTCACTCTCCCAACTAGAGTATATCCCAGAAAATAAAGTTCTTTTAGTAAACTTCCAATTTTAGCATTGGAAGAAATTATGTGCATTTGAGAAATATTATTAAAAAAGTCATTTACTATGTTTTAATGATCCATTAAGTAGATAGTTAAGTATGAATATTTTGATGGTTAAATAACACATTCTATTTGACCTTTCTTAAGCTTTATAGGCTACTTTTTTAGCTTTTATAATGATGGTAAAATGGCATATTTACCATCTCCCACTTTTTTATAATTCTCAAAAAAGAAATTGCACAACAAATACACTACTTATTTAAACAAAAACAAATTAATTTCTCTAATGATGTTATGATTTAATTATGAAAATACCATGATACTATGTGTTAAATATAACACAAATTTTATTAATTAACCAACAATTGACAATAAATTTGTATAAACGGGAAAAAATACAGGAATATACATATTTTGATATCCAATTCTATTTAAGCTGGTTGTTGAAGACTCGGAGTAAGTTTGACATTCTTTAAACAAGTTTTTGAAACTCTTGATGGGTCTTAACAAAAAGTTGCTTGAAAGTAAGTATGCAAGATCTTTCTACACCTATTTTAATGCAAGGATCTTTCTACACCTATTTTAGTGCATGGATCCCCTAACGAGAAAATTTTATATCTGTAAAACTGACTTGAAAGAGACCTAACAACTATTTATACAGTCTTCCCATTATAGGCTCAACAAAGATCCAACTCGCACTAATAAAGGGTCATGTTTTTCATTCGACTTTGATTCACTTAACAAGATCATTTATTATATCTAATAGAAACAAAATTCCAACAATTCATTCTCTTGAATTTTCTTGTTCCTTGATTTTCTTGCCTAACATTAATTGCCGAAATACTATTAATGGAAGCATCTTTCTTGTAAACTAGGATAAAATTATCTATTATTGGCAAAAGAACTCCAAATTAACAAGTATGAGATTGAAATAGTGGTCGATACTCAATTTTGCATTTTATGTTTAACACAGTATGAAATATCATATTATCGTATAAAAAATATGTCAAATAACTATTGGTTTCGATGATGTGACATCTTGTGACAATCTTGAAATAATAAGGCAAAATAGAACTATAAGACATAATATAACCGGGCCGCCTGTATATAGCTAATTATTGTGAATGATTTACTTCCTTAACTGAATTAATAATGCATTGAAAATTTGATAATGTCATGATGCCATCAAATATAGCTTTCCAAAATTTGTAAAAAATAATGTTATGTATCATATCTTTGATAATATTATAATAACTCATATGGCATCGGTATTATTATAAAATTCGTACGACTTAGCAATCATGCGCGATGTTATGTTATTAAAATATTATACTTCTATTATTTTATTATAATACATCATAATGATTAGGTATTTATGACTCATTATGCTATTAATTATAATATTATAATATGAATATATTACTCCAAATGTTGATGTGTTGGAGAGCCATGGCCTGATGGCACAAGTTTGTTCGGTTTTGATCGAATTCATGTAAGAAATGATGCAGCTCCCGGGAATTCGACATATTATATTACAATATAATATACGTATATCAAAACTTATTTTCCCCAAGCTTTATATTTTTCTTACATTATACTTAATATTACTCTATTTTTTTCTCACAAGCTTTATTTGTTATAGCTTAGGAAGTTCTCTGGTACGCAGAAATTACCATTTTGAATGGCTATTTAACTTTTTTTTTTTGGGGGGTAGCAAGATGGTGTTCAAATCAGTGATTATATGTTCACAACTTAGGACTCCCAACTTACTATCTTAACCCATTTCTACTAGTCTACTACTTAGTCCCTTGTTCTATATTTATAACTTATATAACCGCTATGGAGAAATAATCATTCTGCCTAACTTATTACAACTCGTTTCTTTGATTCAGTCCTTTGGAGAATCATTTGAAAAGGAATTCCCAAAAAATATGGCGTTTAGTGTGATATTTATGTGGAATTCTAGAAGAAATTATAAACATACGACTATAATATCATTTTGTATGTGTCAATGTGTATTTTACCCCTCCATCTTTTTCATGAACACTAGAATAATGCCCCAAATTTGTCCCTCGTAATTCATCCATTCCAAGAACTTGAACTGCTTAGAAAAGAAGCTGATTCCTCGCAAAAAGTAATCAACTTTGACATTTGGAAAGATACAACAGATTTTGGTTAATCTTTTCGCTTAAACATGGCATAGATAACTCGATATCTTCTATAAATTAGTGAAATCAGGACATCCATATAAAACATGCATTATAAGTTGCTCTGATATTACATATGCATTGATATTCCAACAACACACACGGCCTCCTAGAAGAAAGAAACATCAATGGCTCTCCTTCAGTTGCTGAAGCAAAGTTCAGAACTTTTCTATCTTTCCTAATCTTTTTTGTTACTAGCACTACTATCCCTGAAGTTTGTCTTCAGGACCGAAAGCTGAATTATCCACCGAGCCCTCCAAAGCCACCCTTCATCGGAAACCTCCACCAGCTTGGTGCCATGCCTCACCTGTCTCTCCAGCGCTTGGCAGAGAAGTATGGTC
>JANZXR010000007.1:25968432-26001389 GCA_027575705.1 Erythroxylum echinodendron
TTTGTCAGAGAAGAAGAAGTAGCTCGATTGGTTAATCGGGTTGCAGAGTCCTTTCCGGGAACTACCAACCTGAGCAAGTTGCTTGGGCTGTATGGAAATGATATCATCTGCAGAGTTGTACTAGGCAAGACTTACTCTGACGGTGGAAAATATGATCGACACAGTTTCAAAAAGACGCTTGATGATTTCCAGGAATTGCTTGGAGGGTTCAGTCTTGGAGACTACTTTCCTTCCTTAGAGTTCGTTCACAACTTTACCAGCATGAAATCAAAACTCGTCAGCACTTCCAAGCGATTCGACAATTTTGTTGATGAGGTCATCAGTGAACACCAGAGTCCTGGCAGGAAAACGGCTGAGAACAAGGATCTAGTGGACGTTTTGCTCGATATACAGTTGAGTGAATCTGCTGAAACTCCTCTTACATTGGATAACGTTAAAGCCATCATGCTGGTCCGTGTCCGTGTGATTGTCTGCTTTTTATTCGAAAATTGAGTTTCATCAGCTTTGTTCTGGATGATAATTTTTTTAGTCTCCGTCTCCATCTTGCAGGATATGTTCGCTGCTGGAAATGATACAACTTCCATAACACTTGATTGGGCTATGACTGAGCTGATGATGAATACCAAAATCATGGAAAAAGCAAAAGCTGAAGTTAGGAATGTTGTTGGGGAAAAAAGGTTTGTGCAAGAGAGTGATCTTCATCATATGCACTATATGAAAGCTATTATCAAAGAGGTCCTTCGATTACATCCTCCTGCTCCAGTTTCAGTTCCTAGAGAATCCCTGGAAGATGTTACAATGGAAGGGTACAAAATTCCAGCTAAGACAAGGATTTACGTCAACGTCTATGCCATAGCGAGAGACCCAACAGTCTGGGAAAATCCTGATAAATTTGATCCAGAAAGATTTATGGGCAGTAGCATAGACTATAAAGGCCAGGATTTTGAGCTGCTACCATTTGGAGCAGGTAGAAGAATCTGTCCAGGACTAATGTTTGCAGCAGCAGCTGTAGAGCTTGCTTTTGCTCACCTACTCCATAGCTTTGACTGGGAGCTCCCTCCTGGTGTCACACCTGAGGACATTGACAATACAGAAGCTTTCGGGATCGTTACGCACAGGATAGTACCACTGCAAGTGATTTCCAGACCACGCTTTTGGTGAAGCCAGGATTTTTAAGGCCTTCATGTCCATTTAGATCCTTAGTATCTCCCTTTGAGATGGAAGGTCGCTCGAAATGTTCTATTAATAATTAGTCCTCGTTTCGATGAGTGATCCAACACCAGTGATAAGTACACATGAATTCAATCTTCCGCTAATAATATTGTGATGCCCACTTTGTAGCTTTTTCTGTGCTTGCTTGATATAGAACAATTGTGTCAGTAAATTTTTTAACACAAACAAAAATAAAAAATTAAATGCAAAATAAATAAATTAACACTTAAAAATTTGATAACGCAGTTCGGCATATCTTATCTACGTTTGCGGAGTTTTCACTCAACTTGACCATTTTCACCAAATAACAACAACAGTTTTACTCAAGTTATTACAGAGTTGACTCACCCAACTCTTGATACTATCCATCGTCCTCACAACCCGTAAAAGTACATTACTCTCAGTTGAATATTTTCACGTTTGACAGTACAAATAAGAATTAAACAACTTAAGTGATTTAAACAACAAAGACATAAACAACCACAACGTATGAGAAAAAAAATAAAAATACAACTTCATCAATTGAAAGTTTGAGCAGTGGTGGAACAATATTTGTTATGAATCTCTGAAAATAATCAGCAAGCAAACTACGCCAATGTGGTTAATATCGTACCGGCCCAGTTATTGAATTGGATTCTGGTGTGGTACTACACCAGTACCAGTCAATATTGAGTACCGTTTTGGGTAGTTTTTTAAATTTATGAAATAGTCCCTAAATTTTTTTAAAAAATGCTAAATAGTCAATTGTCATATTGTTCGGTTTATACTGTATACTTTATAAGTTTATGTCAACCATGTCTCAAAAAAATCACAATAATAAAAAATAACCACAATTAATATCAAATAACAATAATTTTCAGATATTTTACATATAAATAATGATCATAATTAATATGAAAAAAGACATTCATCATCATACAAATATAAAATTAAGCACAATACAAAGTATTAAAAAGATTACAATGTCATCATATAATAAATAATAATTCAATCAAAAAATTTAATAAAAAAATAATATCTTTGACTCTCAAACTATTACAAGTTACGACAAGAGTTTGTGATGAGGAAATAACAAAGTAGATGTAAAACCTGAAACAAAGTCATTTATAATTACATTACATATGTAGACTTTAACATATACATCAAATATGAGTAAAATTAAAAGAAGAGGAAAAGCAAAATGTTGGAACTTCAACGAGAGGATATTCGCTATAACTGCACTGATCCTGGTTATTATTTGGTTCAAAATCCTCATCATTGAAAATAGTCTCATCATCATCATCATTCAAATTCAATGCACTAAATAATATGTCAATGCTTTCCCATCCAAGATTATCTTCTAAGTCATCCACATTTACATAACTCGGTTCCTCAAAAGCTCAATTTGCCAAAAGATCGATATTATCAATGAAAATTGGATATGTTGCATTACTTGTGCTATTAAGAGTACTAGTAAACAATACAATTTAATTATTAGAAAATTATAAGAAATTATATCAAAATTAATAATGATAATAACATACCTTTCCTGAAGCTTTAAATTGTAAAGAATGAATACTAAGTCATTTGATCTTTTGTGCTCCAATCTATTCCTTTTATTGGAATGGATTAATTCAAATGTGCTCTAGTTCTATTCACAACCAGTTGCACTTGCAAATTGACTTTAAATAAAAATTGCAAATCTTTACAATTCTGGAACAACACTTCCAAATTAATCCCACTAAGAAACTGTAAGTCGTAAGATAATAAAAGTAGCGTTACAAACAAAATACAATGATAATTAATTTTCAACAAGTAAGAAAAAGAAAACTATAAATACTGAGAGAAAGTTTTGCTCTTTGTTGAATAACAATCGGCAATCCAAATTCCCCAGAATATAGATTATAATGCTTCATGTGTGAGCTTAAGAGATCTTACATCATTTCATGGGCAACAATTATTGTAATAGTGAATAGCATTCTTCTACTAACTTTAACTTTCTTTATAAAATCCGGTATGGAATATATACTAGGATTCAAAAATGCCTCATCTACAAACAACAGAGAAGAAAGTTGTCTTTCCCATCTCTAATTGATGATTGCAAGATACGACATGTACAAAAAAGACTCATGTTTCATATTGACCTTGATTGCTTCCTTCACCCTTTCCATGACGTAAAAAAACTCATTGTTGACTTTTCTTCATTATGAGCCAAGAAAGGTAGCCTTACCAAAGGCTCACAAACTCAAATAACAAATTGATATTGAGACTAAAATTCTCCATCTTCCAGTATAATGCTAGAAATCTCCAATCTAACATTAGACCTAGCATGTTTAGATGCAACCCACTTATCACTTGCAAACATTTGTTTTAACTCTTTCTTCATTGAAACAAAAGACCGAAGTGATAAAAAATTCGTTACAAATCTTGTCACATCAGGACGACATAAATTCTTACCATTGATAAATTCCTTTCTCATTAAATTCAATACCTATGCACGATTATAGATTAACTTGGTCAATTTTTTAGCCTATTACATAGTCTCATCAATAATAGGAAAATACCTAAGATCCAATATATTCTCTAACATTAAGTCAATGCAATATGCAACAAAAGGAGTCCAAAAAAATTATACTTATTATGTAAACTTCTTCCTGTCGCTTTATAAGTGAAATTATTGTTAGTAATGAATATGACAATGTTTTTTGGATCCACTTCATTCACAACTTCATCAAATATCTCAAATAAAGTATCAATATTTCTACTAAGGCCGGATGCATCAATAGACTTCAAAAACATTGAGCCATTTGCAAAATAAATAAAAAATTAATAATAGACTTTTGTTTCCTATTTGTCCAACCATCACAAATGATTGAACACCCAAAAGTAGCCAATTCAATCTTCTTTCTGCTAATAACTTTTAATTTTATAAATTGAGCAACTTAAAAGTTTACCTCTTAAGTCATCAATCGAAGGAGCCTTGTATCTCAAACCATAAAAGGCTATTACATCTACCATAGGTTGGTAATAATAAGACTGAGAAGCATTGAATGATAAACCTGTATCATACCACTATCTAGCTACTACCATATCAGCATTATGAGTCACATCTCTTAATTGCGTTACATTACGAATTGAAGGTTGGGCTTTGGGAGTTGCTCATGGTACAAAAAAAACTAGTCACCTGGCTTTTTCTTTTCCTCACATTAGGTCCAAGTATAACATCCACTTCTTCCTAGGTCTGGGATGGAGCATTATCACTACCACTACCACTACCACTGCCACCTTCAACATTTCCATAATCACTACGAAAACCAGTAAAAAACCTTCTACCGCTAATTTCAAAATTTAACCTTCCCCTTTTATTTTTGTCATGTTAATATTCTTCAACCAATGTTTTAATTTGCCATTTCACATCATGATTTACTTTTTTACAGGGTTCCAAATATTCTTTAACCCTAGCTAAATGCTTCTTTAATCCTTCACCTTTTAAATGCTTGTTACAAAACAAGTAAATGGTATGGTTCCTCATACCGGAAACCAAAAAAGCGTGAGCCCAAGCTAGATCATTGTATCTATCTAAAGTGGTTTGATTAAGAGTACCTGAACTTCTTTCCATTTATCTATAAAAATTAAATGAATGCATATATCAAACATTAAAAACAAACACATAATTTCATTACAAAATGTGCATGTCCATCTTATATAATATAACTCATTTTATATGATTATATCACACACAATTTAATTTCATCAAATATAATTCACCATAAGTCAAAAAATAATAATTCAATTATTCAACATATATCATTACATAAAATATACATAAAGAATTTCTATTTCCAATAATCACAAAACATACATAAACAATTTCCATTTCAAACAATCACAGTCACAAAACATACATAAATAATTTTTATTTTTAACAATTTGAATCAATTTCAATTCAAACATCACAAAACATACATAAACAATTTCTATTTCCAATAATTTCATTTCTAGCATTTTCCAACAATTTCAATTCAACAATTACAAAACATTCATAAACAATTTCCATTTCCAACAATTCCATTTCTTACAATTTCAATTCAAATTTTCAAACATCACAAAACATAAATAAACAATTTCCATTTCAAATAATCATTGTCAAAATACATACACAAACAATTTCTATTTCCATTAATCACAAAACATACATAAAACAATCTCCATTTACAAAAATCACAAAACAAATATAAACAATTTTCATTTCCAACAATTTTCAACAATTTCCATTTTCAATAATCACAAAACATACATAAAACAATTTCTAATTTTAACAATCATAAAACATGATAAACAAATTCCATTTTTAACAATTTTCAACAATTTTCATTTCCAATAATCATTAAACATACATAAAACAATTTCAATTTCCAACAATCACAAAACATATATAAACAAATTCCATTTCCCACACTTTTCAACAATTTCCATTTCCAATAATCACAAAATATACATAAATAATTTTCATTTTCAACAATTTCAACCATTACAAAACATACATAAACAATTTCTATTTCTGACAATTTCAAAATTTGCTATCAATAGTCAATACTTATAATAAACTTGTAACAATTATATAGTTAATACATTAATAATGTAATTTAAAATAATTGGCAAGCTAATAATTGAAAGTCAAACCATAGATTCAAACTATCTAATCTTGGTAAACTCACACATCTTCACCTTCCTACCAATAACTCCAACGTATAGGAAAGAGTTATTAAAAAATTGTTTACTCATAATTAAAATGTGTTACTCAATGTATATAGTGTTTACTTTTTTGTAAACTTATAATTTTATTAGGCAACAAACAAAGTCAATGCTAATCATGTTTTACTAAAACTTGTTTAGATTATGACTTTTTTTTTGTTAAGTTTAAGTCTAATATTTTAAAAGGTCTAAACTTCAAAACTTAATAGTAAAAGTAATTATATTAAATGTTTTAATTTTTAATCTCGTATAAATAAAGATGTAATTATCTTATAAACATAAGATAAGACAAACATAAGATAAGATAATTAAGCTTTCAGTTCCTGGAGACAAAATTCAGGGATATTATTGCTAGCAACAAAGGATGAGGAAAGGTAGAAATGTTTCGAACTTTGCTTCAGCAACTGAGGGAGAGCAATCGGTGTTTCTTTCTTCTAACAGGCCATGTATGTTGTTGGAATATTAATGTATATATAATATCAGAGCAACTTATAATGGATGTTTTAATGAAATCAGGACATCCATAAATATTAAATATACGTTGAGATTATCATCTATAAATTAATGAAATCAGGACGTCCACATAAAACACGCATTATCAATGCTAACTTTTTATTAACGTCGTTTACGTGGCTCACTATGTCAGATTTTTGTATTTTCTATGTGGCTACTATGCGTCAATTATTTATCTAACTAATTATTAATTATTTAATTAAATTTTAAAACATACAACCTAATTACCTTCCTTGTCCATTAACCCATTTGCTTCTATCTCTGGTATATCTTCTCTCGTAACCCATTTTCCATTTGCTTTAATGTTTTTGAGAGACTAAATGAATCTCCCCGTAAAGAGCCTAACACAAGTACTTTAATCTGTAAAGTTTTATTCCTCGAAGGCCCGAGAATAATCTCAAGTTAGTTCTTTCCCCGTGATTCAAACAAACTACTGTTCCAAATAGTTAATGACCCTGTAGCTGACAAGTCCAAAATTGAATTCTACCTTGAAAACCAAAATGATCATTATAAAATAGAATTTGATTAGAGACAACTATTATTTGTTTTATTAGACATCTTAGGCACTGAACTAAGACGCCAACTATGTTTTACAACATTTACCTATTGGTTTTGGCTTCTTAATTTGCCACATATTAGTTGGGAAGCACATTTAGGGCAAAAATCTTGCCAATTTAAGGAGGATACTACCTCCTTAGTTAAGTGTACCAATACAAAGTCAAAGATTTATATAGCAAATTTTGACCCTAGTTAAATTCCTTTTTTGAGGTGAGAGTTGGAGAGTTTGTTTTGAGCATTTCTTTATGAGTATATTAGGGTGAAAAATTATATAATTGTAAGAATTTTCATATAGTGAATTTTCTTCTCGGTGCCTGTAGTTGTTTCTCCGATTTGAGAGTTTCCATGGTAAAATTCATCAAGGCAGAAATGCAAAAAAAAGTAAGAAAATAGAGCTTCGAATCTTATCAGATTTGAGGTGGAGAAATTTGACGAGATAATCAATTTTGGCTTTTGGCAAGTGCAAGTCAGAGACATTTTGATTTAATCGGAGTTACACAAGGCATTGAAAGGCAGGCAAATCCCTGATATTAGCACTGCTACTAGTGATACTGGCAAAATGACTAATACGAACAAATCTGGTATTAGCGATGAAGATTGGGAGGATCTAGATTTGAGAGCGGTAATTGAGATAGAACTGTGTTTGGCCAAGAATGTCCTTGCGAATGTGCATGGAATATCTGAAGCAAAGGAGCTCTGGGAAAAGCTCAAAGAGTTGTATCAAACAAAGGGCATCTCAAATCGGGTGTACTTGAAGAAGCAGTTTCATCCACTATAGAGGAGGGAAGATACTACAATTTCAAATCATTTAATTATTCTCAATGAGATTGTCTCTGAACTAAAGACAATTGGAGTCAATATAGATGATAAGGATCAAGCTTCGAGACTCACTTGGTCTCTTCCACTTTCCTATAAGCACATGAAACCCATTTTGATTCATGGGAAGGAGAAGATAGTTTTTTTTGAAGTTATCGAAAAGAACTTTTCAAAAGAGAGAGGCCTGGGTGGTGGAAGACATATTCCTCCTGAAGATTCAGCTCTGGTGGTAGCTGGATATAAGAAGAAGTGGAACTTTATGAAGAAAAATATAATATACCGGACGTTTGGACATTCTAGGCACGTGAAGAAAAATTATCCGAATGGTGGAGCGGGTTCAGCAAGAGGCTTTGGGTCAATTAATGGAGAGAGTCAAAATGTCGCTAATATTGTCTCCATGGATGATTGTTTTACTCTCTAAAAGGGGGCATGTATATCCTCATAGCTTGCTGCTAATCCCAAAGTTGCCATGATAGAGGATGTGTTACTGTTAACAGGTCCACAAGTTTACACACAGACATTGGTTTGGCATTGATGCAAGGTGTGTGGTAGAATTTATGTCAATAGCTGGTGAACTTCTAGGAAAGCCAAATATGGGAGTTGCACTACAATTTTTCAGTAAGGTTATTTTTGACATGTGCCAAAGTGAAAGGCTTGGAATTGGTTTGTTTTGAGTGGGTATACTTTTATCCCAAACCAATGGAGCATGATGCTGTGAAGCGTGATAATTCTCTAAATTGAGAGTTATGTTATTTTCAAGAGATCTTCATTGAGGTAGAGTATAGTTGTCGAATCAGCCAAAGTTGCCAAGGTGGAGATTGTTAAGTTTGGCTCCTTAATTTGTCCCACATTAGTTGGGGAGCACATTTGGGGCAAGACTCTTGCCTATATAAGGAGGGTGCTACCTCCTTAGTTAAGTGTACTAATACAAAGTCAAAGATTTGTACAACAAATTTTGACTCTAGTTAAATTCCTCTTTTGAGGTGAGAGTTGAAGAGTTTGTTTTGAGTATTTCTTTGTGGGTGCATTAGGGTATTAGGTAAGAGAAAAAATTGTGTGATTGTAAGAAATTTTCACATAGTGAATTTTCTTCTCAGTGCTCGTGGTTTTTTCTCTAGTTTGAGAGTTTTTGCATAAATTTCTTGTGTTGTTATTATTTCTTTGTTTTCTGATAATTTTTTCTATGAAATATCCTTGGGTGTGGAGAGTAAGAATTTCCAACATTACCTCTATTCAAATTCAACAAGGAAAATTTCACCTTAGATCTCTAGGGTACCTACTAAGTTTCAAGAATAACTTCTTCTTTCTCTATTTTTGTTACCGGTACTGCCTCTATTTTCATTCTTGTTTCCCTATCCTATATGTCCAGATCATAGGGAGAAAAAACAAAGAAACTAAGGGGTAAAGCCAAGTGCTTTAATGGATTAGATAACAATAACATGCCCTTGAAACAGAACACTGAGAAGAACTATAAGTTGATCAGATTGAACCAAAAACATTAAGAAAAGCCAAAAACATTCAAACTTTAATTTCCAGTCCTTATCAAAGATTCCTTAAGAGTTAAAAATTGAACACGACCCAGCTGTTTACACAATATCAAAACATTGTCGCCCACAATTTTTGCAAGGATTTATGATGAACGCCAATGGTAACCATAATCCACCTCACTGACCGGCAACTGTAAATTACCAGGGAAATGGGATATAAGGTAAGACTTAAATATTGGAGATAGAAGCAAATGGGTTTTCGAGAACAAAGGTTTTATGTTTTAAAATTAAATAAAATAATTAATAAATAATTGACACATTGTAGCTATGTAGAAAATACAAAATTTTGACGTGGTATGCCATATTATTGACGTTAATGGAAAACTTAACGTCGGACAACTTTTGCAATAAATTGAAAGGTTGACATGCCACTTTTTAAATTTTGAGTTATTATTGCAAAATTGAGATAAATTTGAATTTTTAACAATTTACCCTTAATAAAATTAGGAAATACATATAAACATGCATTATAAGTTATATATATATTTAAAATATTAAATTTGAAAATTTCTAAAATGTGATACATGGGATAGTTTGATCTTAAAAATAATGTGAATTAATTTAAGAGTTTTCTTGTAACCACAAAATTCTTCCAATAGTAAGTAAATCATTTATATTGTATTTATGATCTTTCAGTAAATAAATGATGAACACCTCTATAACATCATAATCTATTTTGTAGTTGGTGTCATGAAATTAAAAAATTATTTTTATTCTCTATTCTCTATTCTCTCTGCTCTTAACAAAGTGGTACTAAAGTTATGTTTCTTAAATTTTATAGTCCAGCCTTAGTAGGAAAATAAGAAATGGCAAGTACTATACTCACTTCTTTCCATTTCCTCGTCTTATAAAGAAAAATTATGAGACATGCTGTCTACATATGAAAGTTTTTCTTGTATTTTGAGATGTATGAGAGGTTGTAGAAAAGGCTACAAGAAGACTTAAAATAAAGAATGCTTATATCAAAATGATGAAGATGCTTTGTCTAAGATAAAAAAGGATCAAGAAGTGCTTACTCTCATCCATGTATATTTGAATGATTCAATACTTGAGAAGGTACCTTATGCTACTAGTTTGCAGGAAGCATAAAATATTTTAAAAAAGTCATTTAAAGGTGTTAATAAAGTAAAGAAAAAAAGATTTCAAACACCAAAAAATGATTTTAAAGTTTTGAATAGGAAGGAATTCAAGTCAATTTCGGATTATTTTAAAGAGTGAAGTTTTGAAGAAGTAATTTTGAAGATTTGAATATAAAGAAAGATGCCAACCATCACAAAAAGGGCATTGAAGAATAAGAGAAAGAGGACAATGCTACTATTAAAATATAAATAAAAGGAGGTATGACAAATCTAAAGTTACATGTTTTAATTGTCATAAAGTTACTCATTATTCTTGAAAAATATTGCCACTAAAAATATTAAAAAAGATAATATTATTAATGATAATCAAGAAGTTGAAAATTCAACTTTGTTGCTAACAAATAAGGAAGAAGACAATGATGTTGGCAGTATGTGTCACTTGGATAATGGTCAAACAATCACATGTGTGAATATAAAAGTAAATTTTTAGAGCTTGATGAGAAGATGAGAGGCAATTTTGCTTTCTAAGACTTTTCAAAAATACAACTTGAAAAATAGTACAATTCTCATTTCTTCCAAAGATTGCAGTCGCAAGTTGATTGTTGATGTTCATTATGTACCCAAGTTAAAATGTAATAATTTAAGTTTAGACCAATCATTTGAAAAAGGGTATAAAATTATTATAAAAATAAAATTATTTGGCTTTAAGTTGTAATATGATGTTTGTAAATAAAATTTAGCTATGTTAAATAATATGATGTTTAAATTGAACATCAAAATAATTGAAGCAAAATATGTAAAAGTTGATTTGCAAGATGAAGCATGGTATTGACATGTAAGATTTAACCATTTAAATTTTGAAGCTCTCAAGGTCATGGAAAAAAAAGAAGTTGACAAAAAGGATTCCTTCAATTTGCCATTATAGTTAATTATATGAAGTATTCCTAAAGAAGTAACAACAAGAGCAACAAGTCCTCTTCAACTTATGCATGTTAATGTGAGTAGACCAATTAATCTAACTTCATTTAGTAAAAAAAAATAGTTACTTATTTTTTTAAGTGATTTTAGTAGGAAAACATGGGTTTATTTACTCTAGAAAAAATTAGAATATTTTGTTACTTTAAAGAATTTTAACATACTTGTAGAAAAAGAGAGTGACTATAAAATTAAAGCTTTGAAATTCGATTGAGGAGGTGAATTTACTTCTAAACAATTTAACAATTTTTGCATGACTCATGAAATCTTTCATCTTTTGATAGTTTTTATATCACTATAACAAATGTAGTAGTGGAGGAAGAGAATAAAACCATCCTTAATATGTCAAGATGTATATTGAAAGAAAAAAATATGGCTAGAGATCTTCGGCTAAATCTGTTTCATATGAAGTGTATTTGTCTGACCACTCTCCAACATTAAATGTCAAGGATCAAGCCTGCAAAGAAGCATAGAGTAGAACAAAGCCTAGTGCCTATTATTTACAAATTTTTGGAATTATTGCATATGCTCAAACGTTACACCAAGAAAGATCCAAGCTTGATGATTAAAGTGTTAAACATGTTCTTTATTAAACATTATTCACATTCTAAAAGCTACATATAATACAGTCCAAATAGTGATGAAATGGTTATAACTCAAAATTTGATGAGAGAGTTATAAGGAATTAAGGGGCTCGTAAAGAAATTAATTATATTTTTATCTATATTTTAAACTGGATAAGAAGAAGAAATCATAGTGCTCATTCAAAAAATAACTCCACCTCCTTCATCGCTTTTATTACTTCATAAAGAAAGTTCAAATGAAAGGTTGAGAAAAATGGCAGATATAGGAGATATTTATTCATTGATCTAATGAAGTTATTCTTGGTAATGATAAACTATCTTATCTTCTTATAGATAATGAGTTATTAAATTTTGAAAATTTAATGTAAGATAAAAGGTGGAGATTAGCTATAGTTCAGGAAATCAAGGCAATTGAAAGTAAGAATACTTGGGAATTAGCAACTCTTCCTAAGGGTTATAAAGCCATTATAGTCAAATAGGTATGCAAGTTAAAGAATAATGTTAAAAAAGAGGTAGAAAATTTTAAAAAAAGCTTATTGTCAAAGGATACAAGTAAAAGTATGGAGTTGATTATGAAGATGTCTTTATACATATTGCTTAAATGGAGTGTAATCATAAACGTATCAATGTCGATATAGGGTCATGAAAAGTGATTAATTGTTAGCCTTGTTCATGCTACTTAATTGTCAGCTATATATCAAGTTTTTCTAGCTCAACCATCTGAAAATGGAGATATATTGGATACTAAGTGGAGTCTGACAATGTTTAGCTAAACCAATCCTAAAGAATGGCTTGAAACCATAGCCTTTCTCTCTTTATGAATGAGATCTTAAAATCTATAGGCAAAGAATTATACATGTAGATATTTCCATTTTCATATGGCTACATATAATACTAACTAATGAAAGTAGAAATGGACAAGAAAAAGGTAAATGAAGGTGTACCATCAGAACATGAATCTGTAATGTCATGTATATGAGCAATGTAAAAGGATAATCAACAACAACAATAACATCAACAACTTAATAAAAATTCCACTTATACACGGAATATGGAGAAATCTAATAATATGCAACTTATCCCTAACTATTAGATCATTAGCATGAATTGTACTATCAAAAGGAGGAAAATTAGAAATCAAAAGTTGGAAATGATTATTAATTTGAGCCGCAGTACTTGGAGAATATGAAGTGATATCAGATCACCTACATAAACACTAAATAGTATAAAAAGAAGATCCAATTATCAATTCTTGGGACATCTATTGACCAAAAAAACATATTATTGAGTGAAATAGCGATACAGAGTTAAAATTTCTGCTCGAACATTCAATCAAACGTTGTTTTTTGTAAACTATATAAAGGCACTAGTAGTTCTAAGGCAAATGAAACTAATAAAAAAAACTGAATGTCATATATGTGAACATTATAACTTGGTAAATTCATGTTGAGTGAAGAGACTCAAGACACATTGGGTGCACCTGTCACACTCTTTGCACCAAAGATTTGATCTTCCCATTGAAAATTTAACAATAAGTTGTTTCTTTAAACTTTATGAGATAAGAAAATTACTCATAAAATGTAAAACTAGTTTTACTCCTTCTAGCATCAATATCTTCTGCAAAATCGTTATCACAAAATCTCACAAATTTAAAATTTCCACAAGAGGAATAAAATAGTTCCAAATCAAATGCAACTTTTAGGTAGCAAGGAGTCCTCTTATCACCTTTCATATAGATGGAGGTAAGAGCTTCTATAAATTGACATATACTCCAATTGAATAAAGGATATCAAGCCTCGTTTATGTAAATATCTCAAACTTCTCATAAGACTTTTAAAAGTTGTAGAATATCTCTTTTCTCTATCTTAATAATTTGATATCTTTAGTCCAATGTCTATACTATTGGGTTTGTCCCTTCGATTTTGTGGTTTTTAATCAACTTTATCTCAAGCCTATAGTATATACTATTTGGGCCACACCTAAGTCAGTTATTCTAGGCTAGGTTATTTTGAGATACAATTGTTATAATTTAATCCCTTTTTCTACATAACAACTTTAAGAGAGATTTTTTATGCTCATCAAATTTTAGAGTGAGGATTTGTAAGTGAAATTATTTTGCTCTTCAATCCCATTAGCTACTTAGGGGATTTGCACTCTATTTATTATTTTCGTAGTGGAATTTGCTCCTCATCGTCTTGTAGGTTTTTCTCTAAGCACTCTAGTTTCCCACTTAAATTCTTGTGTCATCTTTTTTTTCTTCTCTATATTCTCTGATTGATTTGATCTTGATTTTTTCCACTATTATAAGCTCCAATAAGTGGCATCAAAGCTTCTATTCAATCGAAAATTTTTTAAGATGTCTGGTACTGCTGTCACTTGCAACCAAATTAAAAAGGAGCCAACTTTCGTTAATACAAATTAATGTAGTAGTGGAGAGTGGATATCGTTCCCACAAGGAATTTTTAGTCGCAATGATTGTATGAGTTTAACAAGAAAATAAAATAATAAAATGGTGGGGTTTCAATTCACGACAATTTAAGGAAAAAGATGACAAAAATCAAAAATCGAAAATCAATAAAAGTAATTGGATTTGAAAATTTAATAGAAAGCTTTGGTTTTTGGGTCAGCAACGTTATCACGCTAAACGGATCCTCGATATGAAATTTCAGCCATTAACAAACATTTATTAGTTGATGTTTTCTCTTAAGAGTAAATGACTAGAAACATGTATTCTAGCTTTCTTATTAATCAACAACCTAGATACGATCGTAGGTTGAATTGAATAATAGCGTTAATAATTAAGAAGCCAATGAACAAGATAATACAAGTTAATAATCAAGACGAATATCTTCTTAGAATTTTGGACTTTAATGAAAAGAAGGTAATCCTAATTGCTACTTGTGATTAACAAAACTGAATGTCATATTTCATTAATCTAGCTATTGAACAAATCAATCCATAATTGCGCACCTAGAAATCAGTCAATTCAATTAGAAAAAAGTAATTCAGAAGATATACAATGTTCATCAATAACACAAACTTTGTTGAAATATCTCACACATAATAGCGGATAATATAGTTTCCCTAAACCAAGAAAAGAAGTTTAGCTACTCATAATGGAATTGAAAATAAAAGAAATAACAAAACATATAGTCTCCATCCCTGGTGCTTTCCTAAAGAATACGAAAATATTAGAGAAATATTGCAGAAAATGAAAGCCTCCCTATGGCTACCAAAAAATAAGAAGAAAGCTAAAGAAAAATTGAAAAACGATGATGAACTATTGCTGCGTGAACAGTACCAATGTGTATTGTTCACATTTTTTCTCTTCTTAATGCCTCCTGATCCCTTCCTTTTCCTCCCTCTCTTTCAGATCATGTCTCCTATATGTTCAGATTGTGATTCTCTATCAATCTGATCTTAAAAGATCATGAGAATCTAAAACAAATCAGATTTAAATTTGAAAGTAGATTTGCAGATTTTTCCTTTTATCCTTGCACGTGGCCACGTCTAGTCACTGAATTTGCTGCCAACTAGGAATTTTGGATTTTCTTCGTTTCTTTTGTATCTTTTTGATTCAATTTCATCTCTCAGATGTTAAAAATCATCTGAGAACAATTAGAAGACAATTCCATTAATTTTGAATAACAATTTCAACATATTAAAGAAAATTAAATGCAAAATAAGCATAAATTGACAGCTTAACAATGTCTATCGTCAGCAAATTCGATATTAAGAAATTTAATGGCAAGATAATTTTTCTATACGGTGAGTTCAAGTGAAAGTTGTTTTTTTTTCAAAACGAATGCTGAATGGTTTTGAAAAAAAAAGCATAAACATCCAAGTCTATAATTGATGAGTTGTGGTAGGACTTGGATGAAAAGGCATTTTCGGCTATTCAACTTTTCCTTTTAAAGTAGGTTCTTCATAAGGTCATCCATGAGACCACCACTACGAGTTTATGGTTGAAGCTCGAGTCTCTCTATATGAACAAAAGCCTCGCCAATAAGATCTGTCTCAAAGAGCATTTGTGCATGCTCCGTATGGCCAAAGGTACTCTTATCCAAACTCATCTTAATGAGTTTAATTATATTGTTATTGATTTAGAGAATTTAGAAGTTCATATTGATGATGAGAAAAAGGTTGTGTTGTTGATTATCTCATTATTGCCTACCTATAAACAGTTCGAAGAATTTATGCTATATGGCAATAATGATGCATGGTCATTTAAGGATGCCAAATTGAATTTACTGTCCAAAGTAAAAAATTGAGCTTGAAGCGTATACTAGTGATAAAGTTGAAGGCTTGTTTGTTAGAGGTAGGGAATTTAAAAAAAGAGTACCGGTAGATACAAATCTAGATCAAAGTCTAGAGGATGAAAATCTAACAATTTTTGTTATTACTGCAAGACACCTGGGCATGTAATTGGTGATTGTTATAAATTGAAAAATAGGAGAGAGGGAAAAAGGAAGAAACAACCACAAAAAACCCACTGAAGCTAATATTACAGACTCAATTTTTAATGGTAACGTTTTGTTTGCTGCCTCTACTGAAAAGAGGGATAAAAATGTGTGGGTTCTAGATTCTAGATATACTTGTCATACATGTCCTCACAAGGATTGGTTCAGTACTTGTGAAGCTTTTGATTATAGAGTTATTTTGATGGGTAATAACACCCAATGCAGTGTTGCTGGAATTGGTACAGTTCAGACTAAGGCTGAAGATGATATTGTCTGGAAGTTCATAAAGGTCCGTCATATTCCGGACTTAAAATGCAACCTGATTTCTTCGGGCACTCTTGAGTCTCTTGGCAGTAACTTTTCGGCCAAAGGTGGAGTTTTGAAGTGTCCAAAGGTGCTCGTACTTTGTTGAAAAGTACAAGACATGGCAATCTATATTTCTTATAGGGTACTATTATGACATGTTCAACATCCATTTCTACTACCTTATCTAATGATGATAACACTCATTTATGGCATATGCGGTCACATGAGTGAGAAAGGTATGAAGCTTATGAGTAAAAGAGGTCTCTTTGGCAACAAAGGTACTGATAAATTGGAGTTATGTGAACATTGTGTCTTTAGGAAATAGAAACAAGTTAGTTTCTCCACTTATAACACACTGTACCAAGGGCATCGTTAACTACATTCATTCTGATCTTTGGGGTCCTTCTAAGGTTTAATCTTATATTAGACACTATTATATGATGACCCTCATTGATGACTTCCTGTGCAAGGTCTGGGTTTATTTTCTTCATTACAAGAATGAAGCCTTTCCCACCTTTAAGAAGTGGAAAGCACTTGTTGAGAACTATATAGAACAATCAAGAAGCTCATAACTAGCAGAGGGTTAGAGTTATGTGAGTCAGATTTTAGTGAGTTATGTGAACAATATGGCATTGGCAGGCACAAGACATTGGTCAGGAAGCTCCAATAGAATGGGGTTGCAAAAAATATAAACATAACTATTATTGAGAGGGCTCACTGTATACTCTTTAATGCTGGGCTGTGGCATCGTCGTGAGTTTTAGTGTGAAGCTACTTCTAAAGCTCGTTATCTTATCAATCAATCTTCTCACTCCTTCATCAATTTGAAGATCCTAGAAGAAGAATGGTTAGTAATGCTATTGACTACTCCATTGTTAAAGTATTCAGATGTCTTATTTATGCCTATGTTAATGATAGGAAGTTAGCTTCTAGAGCTGTTAAATGCTTTTTCCTTAATTATGATTCTCAGTCTAAGGGATATTGTATATGGTCGTGATTCTAAGAAGATTTTTTTTGAGTAGAGATGTTACTTTTAATGAAAATGCAATGTTATCTTTTGAGAAAGATTCTTTTGTTTCTTCTTCTAGTATAGGTGATTAGTAGGGTGCCAGTGAGAAGGTGTAGTTGGAAGTGGGGAAAAAAACTTATAATGTGACTTCTTCCTCTTCCTCAATCCTGCAATCTAGCAGTGGTAGTCATGTTGATGAATGATCGTGAGGTTTGGTTGTGTGTAGGTCTTAATTATTAATCCTCGATAATCTGCTAGCGCACGGTTCGTTAGTGTAATACCAAAGGTGTCAATCCCTTGAGGAGAGAGTTAATCTAATCCTAAATTCTAAAGCTGGAAACAATAACAGAAATTCAAGTTTCACAAAACTAATGCGAGAATTTAATTCAATCAACCAATTTAAGAATTAAACACAAAAATACTGATTACTAAGGAATTTCCAAAACACCCAAGAATTAATCGAAAGAAATTACCGATTGAGAGAAAGAGAATTTTACCTATTCTTAATGCTAACCTAACTGATTATGAATTATTGGATTATTGGTTCTAGACTATCCTAGGGTTGATTACTCTCTCTCAAGTTATAACCATTAACCCTAAATCATAAACTGTAATCATATTATGGAATTTGCAATCTCTCAATTCACAACCTATCCAAAACCCTAGCTAGTTAGTTCTTTAATAAACTATCAAAAACTTATGCAAGATCTCTCTTCGTATAAATTCTTGATCTGATTCAATTCTTGTTTTTATTAAATCAGCTAACTCTTGTTAGTCCAATTAAATCATTTTTCATTCGATTCACCCTCTCAGTTTATTATCGTATTATTCAATCATAAAGTCAACCACAACAAAATCCAATAAACATATAACAATTCGAATTTCATTAATTCAAGAATAAATTTTCAAATTTGAGTTTAGAACGTCCTTAACATTTTAGATCCTATCATCAACTATTTAATCTAATTCTATACAATAGTAAAATTGAAAATAAATAGGAAATACAATCTAAATGGATGATGGGATCTAGCAACGTCGAGAAACCTCCTGATCTAAAAGTACATTGAGTCAACTCTTCTCCTCTTCTTTTTTCCTTCTTATCTTCCTCTATCTCTCGATGATTTTTATTTAGGGTTTCTCGCGGTGGTTGATGCAAAAACTCCCTCTTTTCCTCTTTTGTTATTCTTTAAATATCCTCTTGTGTTTTGGGTAACCTTAGAATTTTTTCAAGGTCCAAATGGTGGAAAACTTCCCTCAAAACTTAACTTTCTTAAGTGTCTGTGCATCTGCCTGACATAAGCTATGATCGTAGGATATTTCCTGGGCTTTTGTTAGGCCAATTTTGTCCTTCTGTTATGTTGATAGCTTGACATGCCATGATCGTGGTTTGTTATTTCAATCCAAATGTCTCTAAAACTTCTCCGTTCTTTGATGTTGACTTTGAAACACTGGCAAACACTTCAAGATACCTTAAAAGCATAATATTTAAGCTCAAATACTTGTACTAACCCATAAAACACTTAAAAACATAAATAATTAACAAACTAACACAATTCTAACCTAAACACATACTAAATGATTGAATTAGTGGCTAAACATATATCAAACTATGCCTTAAATATGATGTAATTTGCACTTATCAATTTCCCATACTTAAATGTTTGCTTGTCCTCAAGTAAACAAAACAACAAACACACAAAACCATAAAGCACACAATGCAGTAATGAGATAATGGATTCAATTTCATGAAATAAATTTAACTTTAAACATAATCATTCAAGTTGTTCCAAATCATTAACATGGAAAATCTGTGTCTAGGAACTCTGAACTAAATATGCATATTAATCAAGACCCAAATGTCAAGTTATTCATCCTTTTCAATTGTGCATGCACATTAATAATTATTTGGTCATTCAAACTTTGTAACTACTCCTAAGTACATTTTCATGAAAAGTCAAGCTACTTATAAGTTCGGTAGCTTTTATTAGAAACCAATTTTTTTTATTTATTTACTTTTTATGGACATGGACCTAGTCTTTTACATGCAGGCAAACATTGGTGATTAATGTTGGTCCTGTTACTTGACTAAGTCATGTTTTTATTAATCTGCTTGGTTGGAACATCATTGTAGCCTTTTGACATAAAGACATATATTTGTGATGCGTGTCGATCCAGTTACTTGGCTACATCACGTTCTCAACTGGCTACTAGCTCTATTCATAACCCCAAAGCCAGCAGAATAGTTATTTATTTAAAATTTACACAAATTTTTTTATTTAATGCCTACCTTATTGCTTTAGTTACTCATTTTCAAGAAAACAATACTAGCAAAGCTACTTTAATCAAAAGACCTAAAACTATGAATGAATGGGACAACTTATAGGGTGATAAACTAACACTAAATCCTAATTAACTTGCATATTTAGCCAAAGAACCCAGATTACTAATTTTGCGAGCTAATGACTCTTCATAAACTAATAGATTATGTTTAAAATTAAATCGATTTCATTCTATCTAAGCTATTGAAACATTCACACAATTCGCAATATATAACCTAAACAAACTATCATATAATATACAAAATTAACACTCAAAGAAAAACACATAATCCTCCCTATACTCAAAGCAAAACACGTAATCCTCACTACAGTTGAATAACACATTGTCCTTAATGTGAGGAGATAAACAAACACATATGGAAGGAAGAAATATAAAATAAAATAAAACAAAAATAAAAAAAGACTAAATTTAAATGAAAAGAGGGTAGAAACAAAGCCTCACAGTGATGAAGGTGGGGATAGTCTCGGAGGTGGTAGTTGAATGCCTTAAGCCTCAAAATATCGATGAATCCGTTGTATATCCTTACTCTGACGTCGCTGTGTGCCGGCTATCTCCTTCATCGTTCTAGAGTTCTCCCTAACTATATCTGTAATTACCTCGGTGTTAGCAGAGATTGTATCGAGCACTTTCTTCCAACCAGGTTCTTTTATGTCTTCTTCCTTTTCAGACTACTCACTAGTCGAGTCTTCTTTTGCCTGCTGAGATAGCGCTATACTAGAACTCACTTAGCTAATCCTTATCTTCATACGAGTCTTTTGGTTGATGTCCCAAAGTTCCATGTTATGGGACTTTAGGATTTTTGCACGTCACAAATGATGGTGATTTAGAAAATTCGGGAGGTAGATGGTTAAATCACTATAATCCATGCCATAATACTCAGTAATGATGGAAACCAAATACCCTATACCCAAATTGTTGCTCTTATTGCATAGAGTTGCAACAATAACATTAAGAACATGTGTGGAGGTGCATACTGGGATGTTGTGATCTATGCACCACAACAGAAAAAGTTCCTTTATTGAGCACTTGTTGGTTTCTGATTTGTCAAAAATCATTTGACACATGAATTTATGCAATAACAAGTGCTCATGGGTTCATATGTTGTTGTGGGCATTCTTAGCATCGAATCGTTCTAACCCAGTGAGTTCATTCCAATAGTGAAAAGCACAAAAAACATCTTGCTGATCCATATGAAAGATTTGAGTAACCTGCAAATATCACACATGATTTCAACGTTTAACTTATAAGTTTGTGCCCACAACCTAAACCACATTTCCTTAGGGTTACTAGGTTCGAAACGAAGGGAAGTGAAGAATTTGAGAGTGAGATCCTGGCAAACAAGATATTGGAAGTATATAAACTTTGCCCACTAAATTCTTTCTACTAAATTCTCTACCCTATATTGCAATTCTAGCCTATCAAGTATATCAAAATCAAAATATTTCAGGACTACTATTTCTTTAACATAAAGGGGTTGGAAATGAATACCTTTCTCCTCTGTGTAAATTGGAAAGGATGCTCTGAAATTCACCACCCTATTCTTTCACCCTCGTCTCGAGACTTGATTTCGTCCTACTTATTGATTATGCTTCACTTATTGCTTAATATGCAACATACTGGATTGCAAATAGGTGGAAGTTGGAATAAAATGGAAATTTGGAATTTCGTTAGAGAGAAATGAGAGTGTTTGGAGGTTCTAACTTAAAGAGATAAAGTAAAATGGAAAGTGAGTGAAAAAATGAAGTTTGAAATGAATATATAGGTGAAGGAAGGGTAAAATTGTAAAAATTTTAGCTTAAAATCGCATAGACAGTTTTAAATCGTGGCCTGTAATATTTTCACCAATTTCTGATTTTTCTTCTTTTGTCCTTCTACACATTCTTGAGATCATTTCCTACTCTTTATAACTTTTTTGTCTCCTTTTTCTCCTTACTTGCTCGATCATCTAACTCATGTCGAGGTACTATACCTTCCCGACCTTATTTGGAAACGTAATAACCTAACTACAAAATTCAAACTATCTAAAAGTCAAAGGACATAATATGGAATTAGCAATCTATGGGTTGCGTTTCTTGCAGTGCTTCTTTAAACGTCGGTAGCTCGACACTCTTCTTGTACTTAAGGTAGTTCAAATGAATCATGTAATGGTAACACAATCATAAATTTTACCATTTACACATGAGCTACTATGCCCTGAGTTCCACCTTCCTTTTTCTTCACCTTCTTTTTGTATTTAAGGTAGTTCAAATGAATTGTGTAATGGTAACACAATCATAAATTTTACCATTTGCAGATGAGCTACTATACCCTAGGTTCCACCTTCCTTTTGCTTCACCTTCCTTCGTTTTCTCCTCCACAATTGTTTCTTTCTAAAAGAATTCCCAGGATCCTTAATACCTTCCCATTGTTCTTGAGGTTCGATTTCTTTGTTGTTAGCTGGAAGTAAAGGAGAACTGTTATCATACTTCGACATAGTGAAGGTTACTTTATTCTTTCCAACCCTCATAGTTAGTTCACCCCATCATCGTCAATTATTGAAAGAGCAGTAACCAAGGATGGTCGTCCAACAACCATAGGGGTTTTCAAATCTTCTCCAATACCCAAGACAAAGAAGTCTGTGGGGAAGGTAAATGTATCGATCTGTACTTACACATCCTTAATAATACCCTTTAGCCGATAAACTGTTCTATTTGTTATCTTCACTAACATCGTAGTGGGTTCTAACTCTTCTAACCACAATTTTTGACTAAAGGTATAGGGCATCATATTAATACTCGTCCACAAATATATGAATTCCCTTAAATTTTAACTCCATCGATACTGCAAGGAGTGTAAAAATCCCTTAAGTCCTAATTCTTCTATGCCATATTAGGGTTTTCTTCCGCTATATGCTCCTTAACCTTCTTCTTGATTGCTTTCCTTAATATGAGCCTCATTTGTAGATGTTCCATTATGTCCTGAACATTGTTTGATTCAACCTCTGTATAATTCATCATCATATTACTTTAAATTGACTTCTGTTGAGCTAGAATAGGATATGAAAATTCAGGTCAATGTTCCTCAATTGGCTTCATTACGAGCTCACTTAGAAGAAATTCCATATTTGCTTATCCTTCTCTATTGTCTCCATCTTTTCTCATGTGTTAAAATTTCATTTCCTGGGTTTGAGTAACGACCATGATCCATTCCTTTGGGTTGGATTCTGTATTGCTTCAAAGGGTTCCTACATTTTGAGTTGAAATTGCCTCTACTAGTTGACCTACATAGACCTCTAAATTATGTATTGAAGAGGTGTGGTTCTTAGTGCCTTGCTCAAACTTGCTTTCAAACCTTCTATGTGCATCCTCCATACCTCCAATTTATCTAAAATCCTATCCAACTTAAATTCTATTGAGCTCATTTTATCTTGTTGGATACCTGGTTGTCCTTGGGGTCTAAACTGTCCTTCAGTATTATTCGTCTACAAGAATTTAGGGTGATTCTTCCACCCATGTTGTATATGATTGAGTAGGGATTGTTTCCCCCTTCTCGTCCATATTGAGCTCCCATATAATTAACTTACTCTGAATCATTATCCTTCAACAAGAAGTAGCTCACCGTATCATGGTCCATCTATCTATAGTGTTTACACTTTAGTTGTACGGCTTTTACCGAAGCTAAGGACAAAGCCTTCATATTGTTGAACAGTTAAGTTAAGTTGCCAATTTTAACCTACATCTCCATCATTTGATCAGCAGCTACAACTCCTTTTTTTTCTCGGAAGGTAGTGGTTTGACTACTATACTCCTTCATCCGTAAGCAACTATTACTTGCCATCTCCTTTATCAGGTCTTCTGCTTCATCTATCATCTTTCTCATCAGTGATCCTCCTGAAGATGCATAAATTGTGCCTCTCGTATGTGGGGTTACTGTTGGGTTTGCCATGGATGCATGAATCATATACATAAGATTTTAGCAGAAGTGCCGGAATCTAGATTCTGACCACATGAGAACCCAAAAAAGCTAAAACCACATATACACGTATAGACATCTATAAAAGAACATGAGATGTAAAACCTTTTACATTTTGTTTCTCCTCCTTTCTTGTTTCTTCTCCTTGTTTGCGTTGTCGCAAACACTGAACCCTTCTTTGACCACCCAAGATCACGCAAAGATGGGAAATCAAACAATGTGTAAGGGTGTTAGAACACCAAACTTAATGAATTCAAGTACATATTCAAATGGGAGATAGATCGAGATCATCATGCATGCATGTAGAGTTATATAAAAATTGTATAAATTGCATGAAGATAACTCAAGAAATCTTCTCTCTCTCTCTCTATAACTCTTTTAAAGCCATTTCTCTCTTACTTGAGTGTGTTATAAATGGTAAAAACTTCTGTACATAAGTGAAGAATTCACTTATGTATCATATGTGGAGGCTTCGGTCATGAGCCTATTTTAAAACAACCATACATACTTTGTTTTTCATTTGATCTTTTATACGTGACAGGTTCCTAATTATTTTAGACACTTGTTAGCTTTTAATTCGAGCAAATCATGAATAATTTCAAGCCACATGAATTAAATCTGAATTCAAGCAAATCATGAAGGTTTTATGATGCCAATTTACTGGAATATAAGTTGATTGACACACAAACTCTTTGATAGTTAATTATCCAACATATGAACCTTTCCATAGAAAAGTATCGTGCATTTAGTCCTTCACTATACTATACACCACTTGGTTTGGAGTGTGGGCTATGTTTCAAATCCCACTAGACTGACTAAGTCACATCTAGTCCAAGTGATATAAGTTCTTATCCTGAGATGTCATTACTCTATGTGTCATTGAATAATCTCTTCATGACACATAACTACATTGGTCAGAGACTCCTGAGTAATGACCCCAACAAGAGGTTGTTGGTATCATCTCCTTCAATTAGGAGTGATGAATCCTTTATTGGCTACCCAATTGCCTTCGAATACCAATAGCGGTACCCAATCACCACCCTAAGAGCGACCTCATCTTGAGGTAATAAGGAATGATGTCAAAGCATAGGATCAGTATCCAAAATATCCTTGAGTACCTCAAGTCTAAGGATATTTGCATCATTGTTATGATGAGATTAATCATTGACATTTGACAGATGATTCATATGATAATCTCGTTGCGGGTCATTCGATGTGCTTACTACTCTTAGTAAGCATCCACATGTTAACTCTAAACATCTCATACTTATAGTTTGTAAGATCCACTACTTGATTAAATTAAAGAGTATAATATGTGCTAGTCTATCTGGATTAATAATTTCCTGTCTTATTAATCCTATGAATAGGGATTATTTAGATACTAACATAATTGTACATGATAGGAATCTCATTATCATGATCTCATCATGATTTCCTTCATGCTATGCTTTGTATCACGGACTTCATTAATTCGATTTAAGATTAGTATCATTTCATAAGTAAATGAATATCAAATTAATGAAAAATGCCTTTTTCTTTATTAATCAAAATAAAGTTTGTACAAAAGTGCTAAAGGTGATTGCCTTTAAAGTGCTACTCTAATAATCTCCCACTTGCACTAAAGCCTATCGCCTTTGTATCAAATACCATAAGCAAGTACACAAGATACAAATTCTATTTAAGGTTGTGTCTTAGTCAAAAGATCAGCAATGCTCTGATCTATGGGAACTCTCTCTATCTTCACATAACCTCTATCAATTTTCTCCCTGATCAGGTCATATCTCCTAAGTACGTGCTTAGACCTCAGATATGACCTTGGTTCTTTGGCTTGAGCAATAGCCCCATTATTGTCTGATTGTAAGTTCCTATATGACAAAGTTTTAATATTTTTAACCTTGATAATACTGCAAGCACACAAGTTGTTCACATAGTACCTAAGGTGTCGATCCCACGAGGAGGAATAATCTAATCCTAAAATTTGAGGTCGAAAACAAATTGCAATAACTGAAAATGAATAACACTAAAATAAGGAATTAATTCCAATAATCAAAATAAAAAATATAATCAAGATAGAAATTGCACAACCAAATCAATAATCAACCTAGGAACTGCCAATTGAGAGAAAGCGGATTTTAATCCGACCTTATCAAAAACCTAATTGGTTATGAAGTTTTTGAATTACCAAGTCTAAACGGGCGTTGGATGGATTACTCTCTCTCGAGTTATAATTTTTAACCCTAATTTATAAACCCTAAATTAAATTATGGAGTTGCAACCTCTTGATTTACAATTTACCCAAAACCTAAATTAGATATGAATTTGTCTAATAACTTACCGAAAACCTATGCACAATCTCTCGTTACACAATTTTATCGGTTTGATTTAATTCTTAATCTATTAAATTACCTAACTTTTGTTAGCCCAATTTAATAATTTTCACTCGGTTGACTCTCTCAGTTTGTTATCGAATTATGAAGTGCAGAAATCAAATCGTAAATAACTCAATAAAAATGCAATCAATAAACTTTCATTAATACCAAAGAAAAAATTCCCAAAGGTGAGTATAGGCATATCTCAATATTTAACAAATCTATTCTTAACAACTATCTCAATTCTATACATCAATAAAATTGAAAAGAAAGTTGAAAAATATGATCAGAATGGATGGCGAAGACAGCAACGGTGGGAAACCTTTTGTTCCGAGAAGTACTTCGCGTAGACTTCTTCTCGATGTCTCTCTTCCTTCATCTCCTTCCTCAATCTCTCGATAAAACTCTCCAGAGTTTCGGAATTTGGTTTATGCAAAAAGCTCCTTCTCTATATTCATCATGTTCTTTAAATACCTTGGCAGCCTTAAGGTTTGTCTGGAGTCAAAACGGTCCTAAAAGTTTCTCAAAACTTGATGTTTTCACCTGTTTTCTCATCTACCTGATGCAAGACATGATCGTGGCCCTGCCTGCAATAATCGTAGGCAACATCTACCCCTCTCTGTCACGAGTATGGCCTAAGTGCCATGGCCCAAATGCCACGATCATGGCCTAGGGCATAGAGGCACACCTGTTTCTGTCACGATCGTGGCCTATTATGCTATGATCATGGCCTATAGTTTCGACCCAACAGTCTCCAAAACTTCTCCATTCTTCTTTATTGGCCCTGAAACACTAACAAACTCATCAAATTAACTCAAAACATAACATTTAAGGTCAAAGACTTATACTAGCCCATAAAAACACTTAAAACATACAAACTAACAAAATTTAAATCTAAACATATGCTAAACACTCAAATTAATGCTAAATACATAATAAATTAAATCCTAAAACATGATGAAAATTACAACTATCAACATTCCCATACTTAAATGTTTGCTTGAGGAAAGAAAAAAACATATAAGCAACACACAACATACAATACAGTAATGAGGCAATGACTTCAACTTCATGAAATACATTTAATCTTAAACACAATCATTCGAGTTACATCAAATCATTAACATGCCAAATCTGTGTTTAAAGGTTTTGAACTAAATATTCAAATTAGTTGAGATCTAAGTATTAATTTATTTACCCTTTTCAATTGCCCACATGCATTAATAATTCTTTGGTCCTTTGGACTCTGTCACTTTTCCTAAGTATATTTTCATGAAAATTCTAGCTTATTACAAGTCTGCTAGGGTTTTATTAAGATCACTTTATTTATTTATTTATTTAAATAAGAACTTAGTCTTTTACTCAGAGGCAACCATTAGTGATGAATGTCGATCCGGTTAATTGACTAAGTTATTTTTATTAAATAGCTTGGTTAAAAGGCACACATTTGTGTTGCATGTCGATTTGGTTACTCATCTATATCACGTTTTCAACTAGTTACTAGCTCTATTTATAACCCAAAGGCCAGCAGAATAGTTATTTATTTAACAAACACCTTTGTATTTTATTTTATTGCTTACCTTGTTATTTTAGCGACTCATTTTCATGAAAAATACTACTAAGAAAGACATCAAATTATGAATGAATGTGACAATCTATAAGGTGTAACTTACACTAAATCCTAATTAAGCTATATATTTATCCAAAGACCCCGATTCACTAATTTTGCGAGCTAATGATTATGCACAACCTAATAGACTATGTTAAAAATTAAGTAAATTTCAATCCATCTAAGCAATTGACACATTCAAATAATTCACAAAATGCAACCTAAAACTTTCATACCATATATAAAATCACATACAAATCAAAACACATAACCATCCCCATACTTAAAAAAAAAATTGTCCTTAATGTGAGAAAGGTATACAAACACACTAAAGGGGGAAAATACAATATATAAAAAAAAACATAAGAAGAACATACTAAGAAAAATGAAAATAAAAGGTTAGAAAACGAAACCATTTATGGTGATAGAGGTGGTGATGGTGATAGTGTTAAGACCAAATCCGCTTGACATTAAGAGTGTTTTCCTATCTTATAAGTGATTCAAAAGAGTAAAAGAATTAGCAATTCAAACCATTCCAAATCATTCAAAACTTATTTTAGAATTTACAACAAACCTAACTACACAATAATTTAAATTTAACCACTAAACGTGCTAATTTATGGTCATTAGCTTGACCTTATATCATTGAAAACTCATTCAGGATCAATTATAAGTGGCTTGTTTCGTCATTTCTCATTCAACATCCATTTTGTAGCCTGTAAGTAAACTACAAATTACAAAATGATCACAAGGAAAATATTGATAAAGTTGAGAAAAATAATTAATATCAGTAATGTCCTTTTCATTAAGAATCTGTCAATAAAATAGGGAATAATGAAACTCCCTAAATCTTCCATCGAATTCAATAATTTGTCCTGTAAGAAGGTGAGTTGCTTTCTTTCTTAATTAATCACCTTCATCTCCTTGGTTGTTTTCGCTTCAAGAATAGAGACTTTCAACACTTCTGTAAGCTCGATGCCTGTTGTCATCTATTCTTATTCCTTTTCTTCTTTAGAACATTCAAACACATCAATCATTCTAAATGAGCTACACTCCTTCAGATTCTTTAATACATCATTCATGTTGAATGTCACCTGGTCATTATTAATCGGAAGGATAAGGTTCTTTTCATGGACATCTACTAAAGATTTTTTGATGTTCACACATGGTATATCAAAAACTGGTGAAGAATAGGGAGGGTTGACATTCTTTTCTTCATCCTTTTTCTTTGACTCTTGGCCTTCAATAAGGTGGGGTTCAACTTGGTACTCCACAGGTTCTTCTAGCTCTTCCCCATTCTTAAGGGAGATAGCCTTATATTGCTCCCGTTGGTATAATTCCATATTTCTTAGAGAGTCTTCCACACTTCTCATACAAAATTCACAGGAAAGTTGTCTCACTCAAATCTCTGGATTGTGAATAAACAAGGTATGATTTTATGTTACTTACTCAATTTGCCTTTCTAGTATCTTCTATCCCTCTATCTTATCCGTGAGCTTATCCAGGATCTTGTCTTATTTAGAATCCCATAAACTGGACTCATCTTGCTAAAATCCTAATAGGTCTTGACGTCCTAAATGAGTCCTTAAATTATTGGACCAATAGAAATCGGGGTGGTTTTGCAAACCTGGAGTGTACCTATTATAATAAGAATCATTACATCCCCAATCATACTGTGCCTCAATGTAATTTGCAAAAGTTCCTTGCTCTCTATAATATCTATCTTCCATCATTGTTCTTTCCATTTCTTTTTAGCATCTAACTCTTCAGGTGTCTCATTTCTCATTCTAAGATGTCTTGTTGTGTCTATACTTTATGCCCCAAACTTCTTTCTCTCTCTTATTTTTAAACAAAAAATAGTGAAAAAACCTTAGACTAAAGAACTAAACTAATTGCCTCCCCAGCAACAGTGCCAAAAACTTGATCACAGGTTTCTATATAACAAAGTTTAAATATTTTTAACCTTAATAATACCGTAAACACACGGGTCGTTTGTGTTGAGCCCCCGGTCTCTTGTGAGACACGTGGCGGACATCCTAAGTGACATCTGGACGTGCATCACACAAGGGCAGAGTGCCCTCACCAGGACAAACCTTAACCACATACTTCATTTTGATCACTTCTTACCATCATGTCCCACGACTTGTACTTGGTCTAAGTCTTTAACTGATTCATGATCTTTGAGTAGTGAATTTTGTGTTTAATTCCAAGTAAGTGACTGCTCAATTATACTGACTTAACTTCATCTTTATATCATCTATGGTCAGCCCATCGTTTGTGTTTACTTATGGCCTAAGTTCTATCATATGAGTTTGACCGTCTGTAGTTGACTTTTATCATCTGGGTTGACCCCTCTCCTTTCGTCTGTCTTTCTACTGTCTGCCTTTCTATCGTCTGCCTTATGACGTGTCATCATAGACGATTCCTTACGTCTATATTATGACATGTCATCTGGGTTCTTTCTTTGCATCTGGATGTGACGTCAGCACAAACGATTCCTTTAGTCTGCGCTCCTTCCTTTGCGTCTGTGTTGTGATGTCAGCACAGATGATTCCTTTTGTCTGTGTTCTTCCTTTGCGTCTGCCTCACTTAATGCAAACCTAACTCCTTCCAGATACCCTCATCATCCATATCCAAGGTCAGAAATACACAAACATAAACCTCAACTGCTTCTCAAAGCCTCAAATTCATTAAATCAACTCATGCAACATGAAAACTTAGCAGTGATCATAATTATACACAGAACAAACATATATTTCATTCATCCTTGAAAAGATGTTGATTTTACAAAGTTTTAATAACCTTACAAGCCACAATACATCAATATACATGAATCGGTAAAGCTTGAAAGGTGTCTAAAGCCTTAAGTTCTCCAAAAATCTAACTTAAGAGTATAAAAGAATATGTGCAGACTGGATTGCTGCATTGACTCTTGATTATTCACTCTCTTGTTCTTTACCTGAATGGGAAAGAATTGGGAGGGGGTGAGCTTAAAGCTCGTGGGTAGCAGGTTTATCATCAAGAAATAAGCAGAAACGTTTTTCAAAACTCATTGAAATATTCAATTTAGAAAACAACTTGGCAAATCAGAACTTTGTTGTTTCTTAAAAACGATATTCAGACAACAAATCATTTTCAGCTATAAGTCATGTATGCATCAAACTTGATAACACAAAATCACATCACAATAGTCTGGTTTGGTCCATAAACAGAACGAACTAACACAGTCCATATACTGATCTTATGAAGTCGTAAACAGAACGAACTAAGACAATCCCACTTAGTGGTTTTGTGTAGTAGTAAACATGAGGGAATCCATGAAGGAGCTCCATGCTAGTAGCGGGCAAGTGGGAGAAGCCTTTAGTTTAAGTGCACTTGACATCAAAATGGACCAAACTAAACCCACATAACATGTAATTCATGATCTTGTAAACTTGATTGCCTATGATGGCAAGTTTTCGAAACTTGGTCTTTTTCAAACAAAAATCTCTTTTCAGAAACATTTTCATGTTCATGTCACACTCATCAACACAAAAACTTCATGCAAATCACATAACACTTTTCAAAGCATTCAAAGAGTTATAATGCATGTTCATGAAGTAGTTTAAATCGTTTTTTTTCTTCCATGTAAAAGATCACTTTAATAGCCTATTGCTTAATCATAAAACTGTAACTCACCTTGAAATCCTTGCTTGCTAAGGTATTGGATTTAAAGAAGTCTTTCTTCTTGTTCCTTTTGTCTCTCTCGAACCCCTCCTTGTTTTCCTTCATAAAAGGCACAACTCCCATTCAATAAAAATTCAGACTTGAGTATACCCATAAGGCACATTCACTAAAATAGATCCTAGAATACTTAGCTCCACATATTTCTTAAGCTCTTTAAACTAAAAACCTTTCAAAACTCCAAAATATTCAACATCCACATACCTTGAATCTTCACCGCCCCATGAGATTCTTAGCTCTATAGAAGGCTCTTCTCTTCTTCTTTCTTTTTCCTTTCTTAAGTAAGCTCAGATTCTCTCTTTAAGACTAAGAGAGATCATGACCTAGTTTAAAGCTCTATTCTTTAACTCCACTGAAATTTCTCTTCTTCTTTTTCTCTCTTCTTCACTTTTTTGTCTTCTTATTTACAAGACAATATTTTCCCTCTTCCCATTCTACCCTCAATTAGTGCTAAAAGTCCAATTTCCTTTAATGCCTTAATGCTTCTAACGTTAGTAATTTACCCAAAATACCCTTATGCATTCTTAATTCTTCAATTTAACTCTTCCAATTCCCATCAATACATGAAATAAGTCTTCTTAAGCTTGATTTAATAATTAAACTCCAATAAAAAAATGATTTATCCATAGGATCACCAATTTATCTAATTCATGTTTACTAAAAAGATTCGGGATCCAACATTTCTCTCCCTCTTAAAAGAATTTCGTCCTCGAAATTATTACCTGAGTCATCGAAAAGATGTGGGTACTTCTCCTTCATGGCTTCTAAGGGCTCCCATCTGGCCTCTTCCACCGAATGGTTTCTCTACAGGACTTTGACTAGTAGAACCATCTTATTCAAGAGAACTTTCTCCTTGGTATCCAAAATCTACACTGGAATCTCCTCATAACTGAGATCATCCCTCAATTGAACCTCATTGGTCTAAATGATGTGAGAAGGATCCAACCTGTACCTCCTCAGCATGGAAACATGAAAGTCATTATGAATTGGTGACAGCTCTGGGGGCAATGCCAACCTATAGGCTAATGGCCCAATTCTCTCAAGAATTTCATAAGGACCCAGATATCTTAGACTTAACTTGCCTTTCTTGACAAACCTCATGACTCCTTTCCATGGAGATGTCTTGAGAAACACTTTCTCACCGACTTCATACTCCATCTCCTTTCGGTGTGC
>JANZXR010000007.1:26001489-26033358 GCA_027575705.1 Erythroxylum echinodendron
GAGATTAAATTGAATTTTTTTATAATTTACCCTTAATAAAATTAGGACATCCATATAAACATGCATTATATATATATATATATATATATATATTGAAGATAGTACATTTGAAAATTTCTAAAATGTATATATATATTGAAAAAAGTAAATTTGAAAATTTCTAAAATGTGACCCATGGGATAGTTTGATATTAAAAATAATATGAGTTAATTTAAGAGTTCTCTTTTAATGACAAAAGTCTTCCAATATTAAGTAAATCATTATATTGTATTTATGATCTTTTAGTAGATAAATGATGAACACCTCTATAAACATCATAATCTATTTTGTAATAGTGAGGATGAAATTAAAAAAATATTTTTATTCTCCATTCTCCATTCTCTCTGCTTTCAACAAAGTGGTATTAAAGTTATGTTTCTTAATGTTTAGAATCAAGTCTTGTGAGGAAAGTAAGAAATGGCAATTAATATTCTCACTTCTTTCCATTTCCTTGTCTCATAAAGAAAAATTATGAGACATGATGTCTACATCTGAAAGTTTTCCTTGACTTTTAAGATGTGTGGGAGGTTGAAGAAAGGGCTACAAGAAGACTTAAAATAAAGAAAGCTTATTCAAAATGATGAAGGAGCTTTGTCCAAGATAAAAAGGATCAACAAATGCTCACTCTTATCCATGTATATTTGAATAATTCAATACTTGAGAAGGCACCTTATGCTACTAGTTTGAAGTAAGCACAAAATATTTTAGAAAAGTCATTTCAAGGTGATAATAAAGTAAAGAAAATAAGACTTCAAACGCCAAAAAATGATTTTGAAGTTTTGAATAGGAAGGAATTCAATTCAATTTTGGATTATTTTACAAGAGTGAAGTTTTGAAGAAGTAATTTTGAAGATTTCAAGATGAAGAAAGATGTCAACCATCATAAAAAGGGCATTGAAGAATAAGAGAAAGAGGACAAGGCTACTATTAAAATATAAATAAAAGGCAGTATGACTACATGTTTTAATTGTAATAAAGTTAGTCATTATTCTTGAAAATATCATATTGCCACTAACAATATTGAAGAAAAAGATAATATTGTTGATGATAATCAAGAATTTGAAGATTCAACTTTGTTGGTAACAAATAAGGAAGAAGAGAATGATGTTGGCAGTATGTGTCACTTATATAATGGTCAAACAATCACATGTGTGAATATAAAAGTAAATTTTTAGAGGTTGATGAGAAGATGAGAGGCAATTTTGCCTTTTAAGACTTGTCAAAAATACAACTTGAAAAAAAGTACAATTCTCAATTCTTCCAAAGATTGAAGTCACAAGTTAATTGTTGATGTTTATTATGTACCCAAGTTAAAAAGTAATAATTTAAGTTTAGTCCAATCCCCTAAAAAGGGAATAAAATTATTTGGCTTCAAAATCAAAAGTCTAATTTGATTTGTAAGTTAGCTATGTTAAATAGTATGATGATTAAATTGAACATCAAAATAATTGAAGCAAAATGTGTCAAATTAGTTGATTTGCAAGATGAAGCATGGTATTGACATGTAAGATTTAACCACATAAATTTTGGAGCTCTCAAGGTTATGGGAAAAAAAAGTTTTTTTTTTGGTGAATGGAAAAAAAAGAAGTTAACAAAAAGGATTCCTTCAATTTGCCATCATAATCAATTATGTGAAGTAGTCCTAAAGAAGTAACATCAAGAGCAACAAGTCCTCTTCAACTAGTGCATGTTAATGTGAGTAGACCAATTAATCTAACTTCATTTGGTTAGGAAAATATTTACTTACTTTTTATTAAGTGATTTTAATAGGAAAACATGGGTTTATTTACTAAAAAAAATTAGAATCTTTTGTTACTTTCAAGAATTTTAAGATGCTTGTAGAAAAATAGAGTGACTATAAAATTAAAGCTTTGAAATTCAATTCAGGAGGCGAACTTACTTCCAGAGAATTCAACAATTTTGTATGATTCATGGCATCTTTGCTTCTTTAATTGTTTTTAAATCACTATAACAAATGGAGTAGTCTAGAGAAAGAATGAAACCATCCTTAATATGTCAAGATGTATATTGAAAGAAAAAAATGCCTAGGCATTTTAAGCTGAAGCTATTTCATATGAAGTGTATTGGTCTAACCACTTTCCAACATTAAATGTCAAAGATCAAGCTCGTCAAGAAGCATGGAGTAAAACAAAGCGTAGTGCCTATTATTTACAAAATTTTGGAATTATTGTATATGCTCAAATGTTACACGAGGCAAGATCCAAGCTTGATGATTAAAGTGTTAAACATGTTCTTTATTAAAAATGATTCGCATTCTAAAAGCTACATATAATATAATCCAAATAATGGTGAAATGGTTATAACTCGAGATATTGAATTTGATGAGAGAGCTATATGGAATTAGGAGGCTCACGAAGAGAATAATTATATTGTTTTCTCTATATTTTAAACTAGAGAAGAAGAAGAGATCATGGTGCGTATACAAGAAATAACTCCACCTCCGTTACCACTTTTATTACCTTATAAAGAAAGTTCAAGTGAAAGGTTGAGAAAAATGGCAGATATAGGAGATATTTATTCATTGATCTAATGAAGTTATTCTTGGTAATGATAAACTATATTATCTTCATATAGATAATGAGTTATTAAATTTTGAAAATTTAATGTAAGATAAAAGGCAGAGATTAGTTATGGTTGAGGAAATCAAGGTAACTGAAAAGAACAGTACTTGAGAATTAGCAATTCTTCCTAAGGGTATAAAGCCACTGGAGTCTAATAGGTATACAAGTTAAAGAATAATGTCAACAAAGAGGTAGAAAATTAAAAAAAGGCTTATTGTCAAAGGATACAAGTAAAAGTATAGATTTGATTATGAAGATGTCTTTATATATGTTGCTCAAATAGAGTGTAATCATAAACGTATCAACGTCAATATAGGGTCATGAAAAGTGATTACTTGTTAGTCTTGTTCATGCTACTTAGTTTTCTGCTGCATATCAAGTTTTCCTAGCTCAACCATCTGAAAATGGAGATATATTGGATACTAAGTAGAGTCTAACAATGTTTAGCTAAACCAATCCCAAAGAAAGGCCTGAAACCATGGCCTTTCTCTTTTTATATATAGGCAAAGCATTATACATATAGATATTTCCATTTTCAAATAGCTACATATAATTTTAACTAATGAAAGTAGAAATGGACAAGAAAAAGGTAAATGAAGGTGTACTATCAAAACATAAATATGTAATGTCACCTATATGAGCAATGTAAAAGGATAATCAACGACAATAATAACAAGAACCTAATAAAAATTCCACCTATACACAGAATATGGAGAAATCTAATAATATACCTTATCCCTAACTAGTAGATCATAAGCATGAGTTGTCCTTTCAAAAGGTGGAAAATTAGAAATCAAAACTTGGAAATGACAATTAATTTGAGCCACAGTACTTGGAGAATATGAAGTGATATCATATCACCTACACAAACACTAAATAGTACAAAAAAATATCCAAGCATCAATTCCTGGGACATCTATTATCCAAAACAACATATTTTTGAGAGAAATAGGGATACGAAGTTAAAATTTTTTCTTCAAAGTTCAATCAAGCTTTTTTTTTTTGTAAACTATATAGAGGCAATAATAGTTCTAAGGAAAATGAAACTAGTAAACTACTGATATTTCATATAAATGAACATCATAACTTGGTAAATTCATATCGGGTGAAGAGACTCAAGACACATTAGGTGCACTTGTCACACTATTTACACCATCTTCCTATTGAAAGTTTAACAATAAGTTGTTTCTTTAAACTTTATGAGATAACACAATTACCAATAAAAATGCAAAACTAGTTGTACTCCTTCTAGCATCAATGTCTTCTGCAAAATCAGTGTCACAAAATCTTAAAAGTTTAAAATTTACACAAGAGGAACAAATTAGTCCCAAATCAAATTCAACTTTTAGGAAACAAAGAGTCCTCTTATCACCTTTCATATAGATGGAGGTAAGAGCTTCCATAAATTGACATATACTCCAATTGAATGAAGGATATCAAGCCTCGTACATGTAAATATCTCAAACTTCTCATTAGACTTTTAAAAATAGTAGAATATTTCTTTTCTCTATCTTCATAATTTGATATCTTTATTCCAATGTCCATATTATTGGGTTAATGCCTCAAATTCTGTGGTTTTTAATCAATTTTATCTCAAGCCTATAGTATATACTATTTAGGCACACCTAAGTCAGTTATTCTAGGCCAGGTTATTTTAAGATACAATTGTTATAAATCAATCCCTTTTTCTACATAGCAGTTTCAAGAGAGAGTTTTTAGGCTCGTTGAGTGAACTTATTTTGCTCTTCAATCCCATCAGCTACTTAGGGGATTTTTACTCTTTTTATTATTTTCATAATGGAATTTACTCCTCGTTATCTTGTAGGTTTTTCTCTAGGCACTCTAGTTTCCCAAGTAAAATCTTGTGTCATCTATTTATTTTGCTTCCTATATTCTCCGATTGATTTAATCTTGATTGCTTCCACTATTATAAGCTCCAACAAGTGGTATAAGAGCTTCTAATCAATTGGGAATTTTTTAAAGATGTTTATCATCACCAAATTCGACATTATGAAGTTTGATGGCAAGATAATTTTTATATATATGGTGAGTTTAGATGAAAGCTATTCTTTTTCAAAACAGATGCAAAATGGATTTAGATGGAAAGGTGCAAAAGTTCATGTCCATAACTGATGAGCTGTGGGAGGACTTGGATGAAAAGGCATTTTTGGCTATTCAACTTTGCCTTTCAAAGGAGGTTCTTCGTAAGGTCATCCATGAGACCACCACTACAAGTTTATGGTTGAAGCTTGAGTCTCTCTTTATGAACAAAAGCCTAACCAATAAGAACTGTCTTAAAGAGCATTTGTACACACTTCGTATGGTCGAAGATGCTATTATCCAAACTCATCTTAATGATTTTAATTAAATTATTACTGATATGGATAATTTTTCAGTTCATATTGATGATGAGTATAAGGCTGTGTTGTTGGTTGTCTCATTACCACTATCTATGAACAATTTAAAGAATTTATGCCAATAATGATGCATTTTCTTTTGATGATGTCAAATCGAATTTACTGTCCAAATAAAAAATTAATCTTGAAGTGTATGCTAGAGATAAAGCTGAAGGCTTGTTTGTTAGAGGTAGGAAATTTAAAATAGGGAGTACCAGTAGATACAAATCTAAATCAAAGTCTAGAGGATGGAAATCAAATAATTTCTATTATTATTGCAAGACACCTAGGCATATAATTGATGATATTTATAAATTGAAAAATAAAAAGGAGAGAGAAGAAAAGAAGAAACGAGCACAAAAACCCACTAAAGCTAATATTGCGGATTAAAATTTTGATGGTAACATTTTGTTTACTGCCTCTACTGAAAAGAGGGATAAAACTGAGTGGTTTTAGAATCTGGATGTACCTATCGTATGCGTCCTTGCAAGGATTGGTTTAGTACTTATAAGTCTTTTGATTCCAATGTTATTTTGATGGGTAATAATACCAAATGCAGTGTTGCTGGAATTATTACAGTTTATATTAAGGCCAATAATGGTACCATCTGGAAGTTCACAAAAGTCTGTCATATTCCTGACTTGAAACGTAACCTGATTTCTTTGAACACTCTTTAGTCTCTTGTGTGTAATCTTTCAGCTAAAGGTGGAGTTTTTAAAGTGTCCAGAGGTGCTCGTACTTTGTTGAAAAGTATCAGACATGGCAATATATATTTCTTATAGGGTACTGTTATGACAGGTTCAGCGGTCGTTTCTATAACCTTATCTGATGATGATAACACTCATTTGTAGCATATGTGATCATATGAGTGAGAAAGGTATGAAGCTTCTGAGCAAGAGAGGTCTCTTTGGTGACAAAGGTATTGATAAATTGGAGTTATGTGAACATTGTGTCTTAAGGAAATAGAAGAAAGTTAGCTTCTGAGGGCATCCTTGACTACATTCATTCTAATCTTTAGGGTCCTTCTAATGTTCAATCTTATATTAGAAGCCATTATATGATGACCCCCATTAATGAATTCTCGCACAAGGTCTGGGTTTATTTTCTTCGTTACAAAAATAAAGCCTTTCCCACCTTTAAGAAGTGGAAAGCACTTGTTGAGAACCAGATAGTTAGAAAAATCAAGAAGCTCAGAACTAACAAAGGTTTAGAGTTTTGTGAGTCAAATTTCACTAAGTTCTATGAACAACATGGCATTGGTAGACACAAGATATTGGTTAGGAAGCCCCAATAGAATGGGGTTGCAAAACGTATAAACAAAACTATTAATGAGAGGGCTCAGTGTATACTTTCTAATGCTAGACTGTGGCATCGTCATTAGTTTGGTGTTAAGTTACTTCTATAACTTGTTATTTTGTCAATCGATCCCCTCACTCCTCCATCGATTTCAAGATCTTAGAAGAAGAATGGTTAAGTATTCTTGTTGAGCACTCCATTATTAAAGTATTAGGATGTCCTATTTATACCATGTTAATGATAAGAAGTTAGCTCCTAAAGCTCTTAAATACATTTTCCATGGTTATGACTATGAGCCTAAGGGATATCGTATATGGTTTCTTGATTTTAAGAAGATTATTTTGAGAAGAGATGTTACTTTTAATGAAAATGCAATGTTATCTTTTGGGAAAGATTCTTCTATTTCTTCTTCTAGTATAGGTGATTAATAGGGTGCTAGTGAGAAAGTGGAGTTGGAAGTGGGAACCAAAACTTATGATGTGACTTCTTCCTCTTCCTCAATCCTACAATTTAGTAGTAGTAGTCATCTTAGTGAATGATCGTAAGGTTTGGTTGTGTGTAAGTTTCAATTATTGATCTTCGATAATCTGTAAGCGCACTATTCATTAGTGTAGTACCAAAGGTGTCGACTCCATGAGGAGGGAGTTATCTAATCATAAATTCTAAGGCTAGAAATAATAACAAAAATTCAAGTTGTATAAACTAATATGAGAATTTAATTCAATAAACTAATTTAAGAATGAAACATGAAAATACTGATTACTAAGCAATTTCCAACACACCCAAGAATCAACCGAAAAAAATTACTAATTGAGAGAATGAGAATTTACCTATCCTTAATGTTAACCTAACTGATTATGAATTACTGGATTGTTGGTTCTAGACTATCCTTGGGTTGATTACTCTCTCTCAAGTTATAACCATTAACCCTAAATCATAAACCCTAATCAGATTGTGGAAGTTGCAATCTCTCAATTTACAACCTATCCAAAACCCTAATTAGTTCTAAAGTTCTCTAATAAACTATCGAAAACCTATGTAAGATCTCTTTTCGCACAAATTCTCGATCTGATTTAATTCTTATTTTTATTAAGTCACATAACTCTCGTTAGTCTAAGTTAATAGTTTTTTATTTGATTCACCCTCTCAGTTTATTGTCGAATGATGCAATCATAGAGTCAACCACAACAAAATCCAATAAATAATAATAATCAGATTTTCGTCAATTGTTCAATCCAATTCTATATAATAATAAAACTGAAAATAAAAAGAAAACACAATCTAAATGGATGATGAGAGGTAGCGACATCGGGAAACCTCCTGATCCAGTAAGTACCTCGAGCCAACTTCTTCCCCTCTTCTCTCTTTCTTCTTCTCTTCCTCTATCTCTCGATGATTTCTCTCTGGGGTTTCTCAAGGTGGCTGATGAAAAAGCTCCCTCTCTACCTCTTTTTTTGTTATTTAAATATCCTCTTGTGTTTTAGATAACCCTAGGGTTTTTCTGGGGTGTGAAAGGTCTAAAAAGTCCTTCAAAACTTGATATTCTTGAGTGTTTGCTGTCTGCCCGACGTAGGTCACGAACATTGGATATTTCCTAGGCTTCTATCACAATCATGGCATATATTCTAGGCTAAATTTGATGCTTCTATCATGATCATGGCCTAACATTCCATGATTGTGGGCTGTTGTTTCGGCCTGAATGTTTCTAAAACTTCTCCGTTTTTCGATGTTGACCTTGAAACACTAGCAATTATGTCAAGGTACCCCAAAAACATAATATTTAAGCTCAAAGACTTGTACTAACCTATAAAACACTTAAAACCTAAATAATTAACATACTAACACAATTAAAACCTAACCACATACTAAATGATTTAATTAATGGCTAAACACATTCTAACTATGCCTTAAAACATGATGTAATTTACGCTTATCAATATCTACACACTTAAATATTTGCTTGTTCTCAAGCAAATAAAAGAAGAAACACACAAAATCACAAAGTACACAATGCATTAATAAGACAATGGCTTCAACTTTATGAAATAAATTTAGTGAACATAATCATTCAAGTCGCTCTAAATCATTAGCATACAAAATCTGCATTTGGGAACTCTGGACTAAATATGCATATTAATCGAGACCCAAACGTCAAATTATTCATCCTTTTCAATTGTACACATACATTAATAATTATTTGATCATTCAAACTTTGTAACTACTCCTAAGTACATTTTCATGAAAAGTCAAGCTGCTTATAAGTTCTATAGGTTTTATTAGAAACCAAAATTTAAATTTATTTACCTTTTGTGGACATGAACCTAGTCTTTTACACGAAAGTGAACATTGGTGATGAATGTCAATCTGGTTACTTGACTAAGTCATATTTTTATTAAGCTACTCGGTTGGAACGTCATTATAGCCTTTTGACATGAAGGCACACAATTGTGATGCGTGTCAATCGAGTTACTCAGCTACATCACGTTCTTAATTGGCCACTAGCTTTATTCATATCACAAAGGTTAGCGAATAGTTATTTATTTAAAATTTACAAACTTTTTTTATTTAATTCCTACCTTGTTGCTTTAGCTACTCATTTTCTGAAAAAATACTAGCAAAGCTATTTTAGTCGAAAGACCTAAAATTATGAATGAATGTGATAACTTATAGGGTGATAAACTAACACTAAATCCTAATTAACTTGCATATTTAGCCAGAGAACCCAGATTACTAATTTTGTAAGTTAATGACACTTCACAATCTAATAGATTATGTTCAAATTTAAATCGATTTCTTTCTATCTAAGCCAATGACACATTCACATAATTTATAATATGAAACATAAACAAACTATCATACAATATGAAAAATTCACACTCAAAGCAAAACACATAACCCTCCCCACAGTTGAACAACATATTGTCCTGAATGTGAGAAGGAAACAAACAAACACACATGGAAGGAAGAACATAAAATAAAATAAAACACAAAATGAAAATAAATACTAAATTTAAAAGAAAAAGGGTAGAAACAAAGCCTCACAGTGATGGAGGCATGGATGGTGTCAAAGGTGGAAATTGAATGCCTTAAGCCTCAAAATATCGATGAATTGGGCGTATATCCCAACTCTGACGTCATTATGTGCCGACCATCTCCTTCATCCTTTTAGAGTTCTCTACAAGTATATCTATAATTACCTTAACATTGGTGGAGATTGTATCAAGAACTTCCTTCCAACAAGGTTCTTTTGTGTCTTCTTCCTCTTTGGACTCCTCACTAGTCGAGTCCTCTTCTATTTGCTAAGTGGGTGTTGTGCTAGAACTCGCTTGGCTAAACTTGGTCTTCACATGGGTCTTTTGGCTGATGTACCAAAGTTCCATGTTGTGGGACTTTAGGATTTCAACATGTAACAAATGATGGTGATTTAGAAAATTTGGGAGGCAGACGGTTAAACCAGTATAATCCATGCTAGAGTACTCAACAATAATGGAAACCAAATACCTCATACCCAAATTGTTTCTCCTATTACGTATATTTGCAACAATAGCATTAAGAACACGTGTGGAAGTGCACACTGTGATGCTGTGATGCTTGCACCATAATAGAAAATGTCCCTTTATTAAGCACTTGTTGGTTTTTGATTTGTCGAAAACCATTTGGCACATGAATTTAAGCAATAACAAGTGCTTATTGGTTCGTATGATGTTGTTGTAGGCATTCTTAGCATTGAGTCACTCTAACCTAGTGTGTTCATTCCAATAGCGAAAAGCACGAAAATCATCTTCTGATCAATAATGGAAGATTCGAGGAACTTGCAAACATCACACATGATTTCAATGTTCAACTCATAAGTTCATCCCTATAACCTAAACCACTTTTCCTTAGGGTTACTAGGTTCGAAATGAAGGGAAGTGAAGAATTCGAGAATGAGCTCCTGGTAGACAAGATACTAGAATTGCATAAACTTGGCCTACTGAATTCTTTCTGCTAGATTCTCTACCCTATCTCGTAACTCTAGCCTATCAAGTGTAATAAAATCAAAATATTTTGGAATACTATTTGTTTAACATTAAGGGATTGGAAATGAATACCTTCCTCCTCTATAAAGATTAGGAAGAGTGCTCTAAAATCCGCCGCCCTGTTCCTTAGTTAACATCAAGAGATGAATGAGCCAATGTGATATTTTGGCATTATAACCACAAGAAGGAGTTTTAATATTTTTTTGTATCTTTAGAAAAGATTGCTAAATCATACAATTAAGAAAAATATATTCCACACACATCCGTTTTAACTAGTATTTTAGTTTTTCTATTTGAACTATACGAGATGAAATTCTCATATGTGGTTCTTAGAGGGGGAGTCCCTTTTATTTACCTATCTCAATAAAGTCTATGATTGGTTCAAAGAACGTCTCAAGATTTAGGCGATTATAGATTATATAACTAGTAAATATGTTCCTCGAAATTTAAACTATCTAAAAGTTAAAGGACATAGCATGGAATTAACAATCCATGGGTTGCCTACCATGTAGTGCTTCTTTTAATGTTGGTAGCTCGATGCTCTTCTTGTGCTTAAGGGGGTTAAAATGAATTGAACAATGGTAACAAGTCACCGATTTTACCATTTCCACATGAGCTACTATGCCCTAGTTTCCACCTTCCATTTGCTTCACCTTCCTTTGTTTTCTCCTCTACAATTTGTTAATGGACATTTTATATTAATTTTAGATACATAATTTGCTAAACTCTTGTCCATTTAAGGTTTAAATTGTACTAATTAAGAATTATTTGTTTTTAAATAGGAACATATTGGATTTGGAATGTTCAAAAGAATACACCGAGAAAAGCGCTAGAAAATGTTAACGTGTTGCATGCAAGAATAGTTGGGGACTTAAAGAATAAGAAAAGAAGAAGCACTTAAAGAATAAGAAAAGAAGAAGCAGCTAGGTACTTGGGAGAAATTAAAATACAAAGATACTAAAATAGCAGCCCAAAATGGCAGTGCAAGAGGCTATGGGAAGAGAAACAAAATGCAAGCATCACTGAAGAAAAACGCTCATGACGCTGGAGACCATGCAACGCAGAAATGGGGAAGAGCAGGCTAGAAAATGGAGACAACAGCATAGGAAATAAAGAAGAGGCCATGCCAAGAAAATCATTACATCAACTAATGGAGGTGTGGGCAACATGAAAAAACTTGTAGCCTACCCCTTTTACAAGTCGAATGAAATACTAAGTATTTGATTCCTTGATTTAGGGACTTTTTTTTTATATGCTATTTTGAGATGTTTTAGAGGTACATCTACTCAGTTGTTGTTGACTTTTGCTACTTCTATCTTCTTTTATGTTTATTGTTAAAAACAAACAAAAAAAGAAAAGAAGAAAAAAAGAGAGATCAAAACAGTAGCGTTTGATAGTGATGAGTAGTTGTAGTCCAGTATTTCTGTATGTACATTTCAAAAATTCTTTTTGATTGTCCCACATTGCTTAATGCTTTGTGAATGCTTGTAAGTAGCCTTTGTCTATTTTTTTACCTCACCTTAACCTAACCCCCATTACGACCCCTAGTAAAAGCCCTTTTAATCCATGATAGTATGTATTCTACGTAGTAGAAAATAGGTGAATTTGCAAGCCTATGGTAGTGTAATCTCTTAAAGGAAGCTTTGAGTGAATCACAACCCTTATACACTTGAGTGACTTGAGTGAATATAGTGAGGAAGGTCGATTTTCATTTTATACTTGATTTTGATCAAGTAAATCTACTTTGATTTTATTTATATGTATTGATGAAAATATTATGATATGCGTGTCACTTGATACTTGAGTTGCCGAAGTTTAAGGGATTGCAAGAACTTGATTTTTGTTGAAAATAAAATGACAGAATATGCTGGTTATGATCCAAGTAAGTTGCTTAAGGACAAGCAAAAATTCAAGTGTGGGGGTGTTGTTGATGGACATTTTATATTAATTTTAGAAACATAATTTGCTAAACTCTTGTCCATTTAAGGTTTGAATTGTACTAATTAAGAGTTATTTGTTTTTAAATAGGCACATATTGGATTTGGAATGTTCAAAAGAATACACCAAGAAAAGTGCTAGAAAATGTTAACGTGTTGCATGCAAGAAAAGTTGGGGACGTAAAGAATAAGAAAAGAAGAAGCAGCCGGGTACTTAGGAGAAATTAAAATACAAAGATACAAAAATAGCAGCCTAAATTGGTAGTGCAAGAGGCTATGGAAAGAGAAACAAAATGCAAGCATCACTGAAGAAAAACTCCCACGACGCTGGAGCCTATGCAACGCAGAAATGGGGAAGAGCAGGCTGGAAAATGGAGACAACAACATGGGAAATAAAGAAGAGGCCATACCAAGAAAAATCATTATATCAGTTAATGGAGGTGTGGGCAGTGTGAAAAGAAGGAGAAAGGAAGGCAGGCGTGGGTGAGAAAAACACACAATAGAGAGTGGGGTCTTTGAGTTGTTGTTTTGAAAAAAATAAGTGTGTGCATAAGGGAGTGAGTAGTATGGGTGGTGAAAATAATAGAAGAAAGTGGAGGGATCTAGGAGGAGAAAAGAAAACAAAAATAGAAGGAGAGAAAGAGAGGACGTAGTGGTCAAAAATAAATAACAAGAAGGTGATATGGTGCATTGTTGGAGGGGAGAAGAGTGCGTGCATGGTATGGAAAATAAGAAGAGAAGTGTGCATGAGAGGTCTGAAAAAAACACGAGAGAATGGAGTAGAGACGTGAGCAGTTGGTGGAGTAGAGATGTGAGCACCTGGTGGAGTAGAGACGTAAGCAGCTGGTGGAGAATATACATACAAGAAGCTGGTGGCAAGTAATGAAATTAAAGAGAAAGCAGGAGATGGAGTAGCCACGTTGAAGGAGAAGAAAGTGACAGCTGGGGAGAAATAGAAGAACACGATGATGCTGGGCTTGAAGACGTGAGTAGCTAGGGAGAAACAACGTTGCTGGTTGGTGGAGATAAAATAAAGGTCAACTGATAGAGAAACACGTTAGAAGCTAGAAGATCAACGTGGAAGCTGGTGGAAAGGCAGCAGTTCACACAAGCCAGCAGTTCACGCAAGCTTGGAGAATTGGCTAAAACAAATTTTTTTAATCCTAGCAACCACAATTATCTTTGGGATTGAATTTACTTTTAGTCCTTATTTATTTTAATTGTGTGGGTTTAATTAATGCAACATATATTATGACCGTGATTTATGTTACATTAATAAATATGTGTGAGTAAGTTTTTCTTTTCGATTAAGGTTATGATTGATATTGGATTGGGACAATTTTTTTGGTATTGATTTTTGCTTGATTGAATGCATATTTAGTCCTAATTTAGCTTGATCACCTAGATTAAGACCTTAGATGATTGAATGCCACATCCAATAGGATTTAATTTTTCGAAAAATTAATCAAGCGACATACTTGAGACTAAAATGTAGACCAACCTTTGGATCTTGTGTGAGGATACCTAGAATTATTGAACTTTATGTTAGGCTTCTTTCATTTAACGCCTTTTATTTTGAATTATCTGTGAACCAAGTAGGTAACTCAGATTTAGAAGAGAAGGGAACACTCATGACATTAGGTTCGACTTGCTTAAGGGAAGTATTTCCTAAATCCGTCCAATATTATAATTTTATTTTTAGTGTCCAATCCAATTGAAATCTAATACCTTAACCGATTTTTGTCATTTGATTAAATCTAGTCATTTTAATTCATACCTTGCATTTTTCATATTTCCTTGATTTTCTTGTTTTAATTTATTTTATTTTCAAATCAATCAATTCTTGATCATTCGAGTAATTTTTTTTGTTTAATTTAATTTTCTTACACGTTGGAATTTCCCTTAGGTTACGATATTCGGTTCTTTCCGATCTATATTACTTATCGATGGGGTGCATTTGCCTCTAATTGGTCTAGATAGAATTTAATTTATATTGTTCTGTTTAGACCGCAATATGATTGTTTCTTTTTAAATGCATTCCCAGGATCCTCAATATCTTCCTATTATTCTAGAGGTTCAATTTCTTTGATGTTAGCTATAAGTAAGGTAAAATTGTTGTCATGCTTTGACATGGTGAAGGTTACTTTATAGTTTTTGACCTTTAAAGTTAGTTGACCCACATCAACGTCAATTATTGAGTGAGTAGTAACTAGGAATTGTCTTCCAAGGACCATAGGGGTTTCCACATCTTCTCCAATATCCAATATGAAGAAGTCAATGGGGAAGGTAAATATGTCGATCTGTACTTACACATCCTTAATAATACCCTTCAACCAATGAACTGTTCTATCCACTATCTTCACTAGCGTTGTAGTGGGTTCTAACTCTTCTAACTCTAATTTCTGAATAAAGGTATAGGGCATCATATTAATACTCACTCCCAAATCTATAAATGTCCTGTCTATTTTAACTCCATTGATATTGCAAGGAATGTAAAAATCTCCTGGGTCCTATTTCTTCTATGCTATATTATGGTTTTCTTCCACTTTGCTGTAACATCCCATTTTCATACTAATGATTAGAACCCCAAAATTTGGTACATGTGAGATCAAAGAGATATTAAGAAAAATGCATTTCATGCTCATGCATAATGTTAGCATGTACGCATATGAATTTGAATTTTTGCACACATCAGAATGACTATACATACGTTCATTGACATATTCTAGGTATAATTGATCTATAAATGTGATTATAATTGGAATTGTGAATTATATGTGTTAAAAATTGATTTGAAGAGTATATCTTTTGATTTAGATTTTTTGGTGAAATTTTGAGAATTTTCTGAAATTTTGTGGTATTTTTGGACTAGGAAAAATGTCAAGTGGCATGACAACTATTAAATGGTAGTATAAATAAATATCAAACAGTAGTAGAATTTTTAAAAAGTGATATTTGGGTTTATTGACATATGTCATTGCAATTTCGAGACAATTGGACTAGAAATTGGAAGTTGATTGGACTGGTTAATCAAATAACATCTTCTAAAGCAATAGGAATTGGACATATGGCAAGTGACATATGTCACTTGCCGCACCATGCATATAATTCACGACTCTCTTATATGAAAGACCCATTTAATTATTGCTTTTCATTCTTGTTTTTTTTATTTTCTTCGACACTCTTCTTCTCTTTTTCTTTATTCTTTTTCACTTCCACGACACTCTCTCCACCATCATCAAAATTGAAGCTCACTTTCACCCTTCATTTACTGCCATCATCTTGCACTCTCTCTCTCTCTCATTCCTCACAAAATCCCAACCCTACCACCTTGAAGTATGATGGACGTGGGTTGTATGGTGAGCTAGGGCTAAGTGTTGTTTTTCAAGATTTAAAGCTAAACCAAGTAATTTTTGCTTTAAATATCATGGGTTAGTGTAAATGGTGTATGAAAGTGTATGAAAATGGGATAAATGAATGAATGAGTTTTTTCCTTGTTATGTATTGATGATGGGTTAAAGCTAACATGATCATAAAAATTGGGTTGGAAGAGTGATGATTTATTGATAATTGATAAGTTGTTGTTGTTGAGATGATTTTTGAGATAAAAAGGTCATTATGATGAATGTGTATATGATATGTTTTGTTTTTGGTGTATATGACCCAGCATGGATTTTGAATTATGTATAGATAATATTGAATTGAAATTGGGGTAGAAATGAAGAGGAAATGATGTGGATATAAGCTAGAAATGCAAATTAAGCAAAAGAGATGAATTAGGATGAAATTGATGATGAGGAGTGCTGGATATATGTTAGATGTAGTGTTTCTACTCGACATGCCTATGAAATTTAGACATATCTTGATCTATGGATATCAAAATAGGATGATTTTTTATTTATACTAAACTAGAGATGAATTACAACAATTTTTATGAGAAATTAAGTTTGAATTCTGTCTCTAAAAGTTTGAAATTTGACTTGAAGTTAAGTTTCAAATTATGTCTCTGTTTGGGAACAGTATATAGTAAATTATGTATAACTTTCAGAATACTAAACCAAATTGTATGAACTTAGGTTATTTAGAAACTTAAGAAATATATGAATAATTGTTTAGAAGAAGGTATTGTTAAAAAAACCTCATTTTCTAGGTTATAATGGTCATAAAAAACTAACATGAAAAAACAGAGTAGGAAAATCTAGAAAAGGAGTTCTATTTGCTACTTTCTGTGAAAGTTCGCTATGGCCAACTCTCTGGTTCACCAGGGCCAACTTATAGGATTTCTCTTGGAAAACGTTATCCGCAACTAACTCCTTGGTTCTCCGTGGCCAACTTGCAAGATTTTACGAAGATTCCTCTCGGGAAAAGTTTGTCTCGACCAATTCCTCGCAGTTTAAACATACTCCGGTATTTTGATTATAACTTTTTCAATAGTTATCCGAATGGAGTGATTATTAATTTAAATAAAATAGAGACATAGGGATACAATTTTTCTAAAGAAATTGAATTTTAGTTCTATCTATAGAATTCTAGAATCTGACTTGAAGATAAGCACAGAATATTGTTTCAGTTTAAGAACAGTCTGAATTATTTAAAGTATAACTTTTGGAATACTGAACCAAATTGAATGATTTAGGTGTCATCAGAAACTTCAGAGATAGAAGAAAAATTTTCTAGAAGAAAGTGTTGCCGAATTGCTGCATTTTTCTAGTTAGAGTGATCATGGAAAATTGACCTAAAACTTTGGAATTTTGGAAATGTTATAAGAAGCAATGAGAGTTGGATACTGTCAAGAGAAATAATGCTAAAAATGAAATGACGAGTAAATGAGTTATAAAAAGAGAATGTGGGTAAAATGTGAAATTTGATTATATGCCTGGGATTTTCATTGAGCATGCATTGTACATAGTCCATATACACATTTGTGCACAAATGAATACTTAAGATTGGCAAAGTTGTAATGCGTGTGCAATGTATGTATTGCAAAATGTTGATGTGTAAGAAAAACGTCCGTATCAAGATATTTCCAGATCATGGAAGCTAATGCTAATCTGGAGTGAAATGTGAGTTGACCTAGATGGTCTTACTTACTAATTATTCTATTTATATTATGTATTGAATGATTTTGTAATGTGAATGTGATTGTTCTGATTTCTGGACATTGAATGTCTAAGGAGTTTGATAAATGTGAGAATATTGAACTGATCATTGTATGTGAATTTGATGAAATAAGTGATATCTAATTTTATTATTAAATGTTAGACCTAGCTCCGAAGAAACATGTGAATATGCATATGATTGAAAAAGTGTTTCTTAACATTTATGTTAAATGCTGGACTGTATGATGAATATGAAATTGAATGTGAATCCAAAAGCTAGTGATAGACTGAAATTATGTAAATGTGATGCATTCCATTACATAAATGCATGAAACATAAAGGAAGTTGTGACCAGAGTAGCCACTGCAAAAGAGCTAAAGGCTCACAATGTGAAAAAGAGCTTAAAGATCAGAAAGTGTATAAGAGCCAAACGCTCACTATATAAAATGAGCCCAGTATCCCCAATGAATACGGGACAGTTATTAATGAGCCCGGTATCCATAACGAATACGGGACAGTTTTAGGCACTCGATCACGACAAAGTAATAAATGAAAGTGAGTCTGATCTGCATTGCATTATAAGTGATATATGTACTTTAAATGATTAAAATGATTAATTTGAATGCCCTAAATGTGATCCTATATGTTAAATGAAGTGATGTAAATTATGTGGAAATATGTGAACTATATGTGTTATGTGATTAAGTGACCCATCGAGGATGGTCACTCATTGAGTTCGAAACTAACCCAAAATTTGCAATATTTTTTCAGGCTCCAAAAAGTCACCCTATTAGGCCAACGGGAGTATAGCCACTGAACCGAAGTAAGAAATAGAGGACGGGATCAGTTCGCGTCTACATTATTATTTCCTTATTTTTTGTATCAAAATATGTATTCACAAGTATTTTTCAATGTGTATGTAAATGATTCGTAATGTAATGGATGTGACATTATGTTTTAAAATGTTTATGAATAGAAGTGGGCTCGATTTATTTATTGATTTTTCGCAATATGCGTGCATTGTTTTAAAAGAAAAAGAAATTTCTCTATTGAATTTGATTGACTAACTAATCTAGTATGCCACCCTCGTGGGGTACGTACTCGAATATCACTCTAGATGTCGGGTACGTGTCTTACGAGAGTGGGTTACTACATTTTGGTATCAGAGCCCAGATTTAGTATCTTAGATGGGTGTTTTCTGAAATATGTGTCAAGTTACATGCATTTAAACATGTCATGGCAGGCAGTAGCAACTGATCCCTAGTCTAAGTCACATTTACTTGAGTCACACGTATGAGCATTTGTTAATTTGAGCAAATAGAAGTAGTGGGAAGAACGATGATGTTTTGTCAGAATGTGAGAAAATGAAAGTTTGTGGATATTTAGAAATATCAAATAGTATATGGTTAGATACGACAGATAAAGATTTAACACAATTTTATTGGTGGGTGTATTATGGAATACAATATCAATATTGTACTATGGTAATATATCCTCGAATGTGATATAGATGTGAATACATTGTTGTGGATTGATTAAGGAAAGAAGTGATATAAATATGAGTGACGAGATTAAAGTGTACAAGCCAAGTTGAAAGAAAATAAATTTTTCTGTGACCTTGAAAGGTTGAACTTGGATTTAAAATGGTTGGTTGAATATCGTAATAAGAGTTTATGATTCAGTATAAAAATATGTCTGTGGAATTGAGACTATAATTTCATAATGGTTATGCCTCTATAATTTTGAATTGATTGAGGATATACATAGGAAGATGAGATAGAAATGAGGAAAGAATAAAAGGGGAATGAAATAGATGTGAATGACTTTACATGATATGAATGATATGTAGTATGGAGAAAGTTAGAAATGCATATAAAATGGGATTTTATGTAGGAATGAGATATAAAAAAAAGATGATGAATCAAATGGGAAGAGTTAATGCACTCAATATGGTAGTTGAATCATTATAATATGATGTAATATTAAAAGAGATAAACTTTGGAAAATTATAGTATAATTGATGTTAGTATGTGTGTTAATGTGAGGAAGAAAGTGTAGGGCATGAGGGTGTCCTGAAAAAGAAGGGGTTTGTGTCACAATTGTGACAGGGATACCCCGATCATGGGCAAGGAGAAAGAGAGAGTTATTATTGAGGATCAATTGAGATCAAAGTATCACTAGTGTAAGATATAAATTGGTGAATTGTCAGAGATAAATCTCTGGATAGAATGAGAGGATCTTGAGAATCCAAACCTAAACTTATGCGACAGTAAACACATCTACTGCCTCATCAAGTTTTGGTAAATAGAATATTTTAAGAAATGATAAAAAGTGATCATCTTGAGGTACTAAGAATGTCTAATAAGAAATAATGGAAACAATGGATTGATAAAGGATTATATGAACAATATAGATGAATGTATCATGAAATCTTCTTTGGAAGAAGAATTTCACCGAATTAGGTTAAGTAGACCAGATGATTTATTTTAAGAATGATCAATGAATGAACAATTCAAAAATGAATATCCAATGAATCCAAAGTGAATATTGGAGTCCCATTTCTAACTGAGACTTAGGCTTAAAAGGTAGAATATGCTACTGAGAGTGTGTGCATTTTGTTTGATGTAAAGTATCCAACTACGTGAATAGATTTTTGGATTTGAGGCCATATTCTTGTTAATATGAGGAGAATATAAGTCCACATTATATTCTCTCCAAATATGTACAGGAGATACAAATTAGATATGATGAATGTGTTTCCAACACAGGAAGTCAAGTTTGTAAATAAATTGAAATGAGTGAATAAAATAGTATGAATGAACAGACATTAGAATAAGTCAATGAGAAATCAGAAGAAATCGAATTAATGGAGAAAATCATTCAAGAAAAGAAAAGAATCAATGGGGAAAACTAAAAATAATATGAGATAATATTACCTCATTGAGGAATTAGTTACTCAAGGGAATTATAAGAACTAATTATAGACACATTAGGTTTTGGCTATATCTGTTTGAGTTAACAAATAGCCTTGACAGTATTATGGTATTGAAGATCTAAGCGATCCAAGCAAAATGGGATTGATTAGTGACTATAATCATAGAGGATATATTGAATGTATTCAAAAGGTTGAGAAGAATATTTTGAATATCTTTTGAGTACTTGAGGTAAATCTTACATATCATGAAGGTAGAAATAATTAGATGCCTAGTTTAATAAGAGTGAATCTTAGCTTGATCAAATAAAATGTTGGGTTGTATAATATCTAAACATGGCATATTGGGAGACCCAAAGAAAATTGGGGTAATAATGAAGTGAGAAATTCTAAGGCATATGTATAAGAGATTTGGAGTTTTCTGGAACTAGCTGTATATTGGATACCACTAGAGATTGTTAAGGAGTTTTTATTGATCTTAGCTCTTTGACAAAAATGTCTGAGGAAAAAAATGTGTGTAAATTTTATAAGTGATTAATGTAAAGAGAATTTTGACGAATTATAAGACCAATGTTAATTATATCGTGTGGATTTGAAGATTTTGAAGTATACAATTATATCTCACACTAGGGATTCGAATGCAAATTAATGCAACATAATAAAGTGGTTTCTTATCCATTGAGACAATTCAAGTCTCATAAGTTGATTATTTGATACAATATTTTGAATGTGCTGCAATAGTGATTGCTTGAGAGCTTTGAGACATAATATGTACAGTGAAACATTTTGGACACATATAAATGTACAGATCATTAAAGTTTGAGGCACTTATTGAGTTTAAAAGAATTGAATATAAGATAGAGACAATGGATAGAATAACTGAATGATTATGGTGGCACAAATTAGTGTTATCTGGTAAAGATAGTGTTGTATTTGATGCTTGAACATAAAATTCAATAACGGAATGGCACAAATTCAAATATTGAGATTACCAAACCTAATGCAATAAAAAGAATAGAATGTCTAGTTGAATATTGGGGAAAATGAAGTAGTATTGTTTATATTGAAATTTAAGATCAGTTTTACATGAAAAGATTGACAAAGCCCGAAGTGAGGATCCAGAATTGTAAATCTTATTGAGGAATTGAAATGAATATGAATTTCTAGTTTGAATTGGAACATGATACTTGTGATTGAAATAAGAGGTATGTGTAATGATGATTGAGCAAAGAGATTATTAGAGAAAGCACTAAGAACAACCTAGGCTAAACATCATAGTAGGAATACACCGAAATAGTACTTAACGGCTATGGATGTAGAAGTAAGTGACTGTATATATGAGTTGCCAATAGTCTTAACTATTGGAGATATGCTTAAAGTTTATATTTTGGAGTACATAGAAACATGACGTCAATTTATAGTTTTAATTGACTGTAAGTATAACAATCATTATCATAGTGCTATTATTAGAATACTGTATGCGACATTATACAATAGAAAGAATCGTCCGCCTTTATATTTGGATGAATAAGGCCTAAAATAGTTGAAGGCCAGAATTGATTAGAGATGTGTTAGAAATTAAGTGATTCAAGAAAGATGAATGAGTTAAGTGGATCAACACCGAACATATGGAATATAGTAAGAATGACATATGAGTTAAGTGAATTAACGTTAAATAGATGTAATTATCAAGCAAAAGATTAAATAATTATAAGAGTATTACCATGGCAAGTTGTGCTCATGTGAGGAATAATACAAAGGAGAGCTAAGCCTGACGTAAATTGGTCCTTATGAAGTTCTTGAGCATAAGACCATTGACTTAAGAGTTAGTGTTACTAATAAAAGATGTTTCAAATTCACACAGTGTTACATGAATATGTTTAGGAAATATCATTATGATCTAATATATGTGTTATCGATATTTGAAGTGAAATTATGAGTAATCTGAGATAATTGAGGAAACAGTTATGATAGTGTGATATTAGAATAAGTACTAAAAGACCGAGTGATTCCACTGACTATAGTCAAGTGGAAGAAATTATTCGAGTGATGAAGTTAAATGGGAAATGGAAGAGCCTATAAGGAAACCATACCCTTGCCTTTCTGATCAATCAGATAAGAATTTTGAGGACAAAATTTATTAAGGGGGAGAAATGTAACATCCCGTTTCCATATTAAGGATTAGAACCCTAAAATTCGGTACATGTGAGATCAAAAAGAGATTGAGAAAAATGCATTTCATGCTCATGCATAATGTTACCATATAAGCACATGAATTTGAATTTTTTCACACATTAAAATGACTGTACATGCATTCATTGACATATTCTGGGTATAATTGATCTATAAATGTGATTATAATTGGAATTTGAATTATATGTGTTAAAAATTGATTTGGACAGTCTATCTATTGATTTATAATTTTTGGTAAAAATTTGAGAATTTTCTAGAATTTTTAGGTATTTATGGACTAGTAAAAATGTCAAGTGGCAGGACAGTTGTTAAATGGTAGTATAAATAAATATCAAATGGTGGTATAATTATTGAAAGTGATATTTGGATTTAATGACATATGTTATTGAAATTTGGAGATAATTGGACTAGAAATTGGAAGTTGATTAGACTAGTTAATGAAAGAACATCTTCTAAACCAATGGGAATTGGATATGTGGCAAGTGACATGTGTCACTTGCCACACCATGCACATAATTCACGACTCTTTTATATAAAAGACCCATTTAATTGTTGCCTTTCATTCTTTTTTTCCTTCTTTTCTTCGACTCTTTTCTTCTTTTCTTCTTTATTCTTTTTCACTTCTATGACTTTCTCTCCACCATCATCAAAGTTGAAGCTCACTTTCACCCTTCATTTGCTACCATCATCTTGCACTCTCTCTCTCTCTCTCTCTCTCATACCTTACAAAAACCCAACCCTAATACATTTAAGGATGATGGACGTGGATTGTATGGAGAGCTAGGGCTAAGTGTTTTTTTTCAAGATTTGAAGTTAAACCAAGCAAGTTATGCTTTAAATATCATGGGTTAGTGTAAATGGTGTATGAAAGTGTATGAAAATGTGATAAATGAATGAATGAGTTTTTGCCTTGTTTTGTATTGATGATGGGTTAGAGCTAACATGATCATAAAAATGGGGTTGGAAGAATGATGATTTGTTTATAATTGATAAGTTGTTGTTGAGATGATTTTTGAGATAAAAAGGTCATTATGATGAATGTGTATATGATCCAGCATAGATTTTGAATTGTTTATAGATGATATTGAACTATAAGTGGGGTATAAATCAAGAGGAAATGATATGGATATAAGTTAGAAATGATAGACTAAGCAAAAGAGATGAATTAGGATGAAATTGATGATGAGGAGTGCTGGAATATGTTAGATGTAGTGTTTCTACTGAACATGCATCTGAAACTTAGATATATCTTGATCTATAGATATAAAAATAGGATGATTGTTGATTTATATTAAATTAGATATGAATTACTACAATTGTCATGCATAAATCGAGTTTGAATTCTATCTCTAAAAGTTTTGAAATTTGTCTTGAAGTTGAGTTTCAGATTATGTCTCTGTTTGGGAACTGTATGTAGTAAATTGTGTATAACTTTCAGAAAATTGAACCAAAATTTATGAAATTAGGTTATTTAGAAACTTAAAACATAGATGAACAATTTTTTAGAAGAAGGTATTGCCAAAAAACCTCATTTTCTAGGTTATAATGGTCATAAAATACTGACCTGAAAAAACAGAGTAGGAAAATCTAGAAAAGGAGTTTTGTTTACTGCTTTCTGTGAAAATTCGCCAAAGCCAACTCTTTGGTTAGCTATGGCCAACTTGCAGGATTTCTCACAGGAAAAGTTCACTGTGGCCAACTCCTTGGTTCGTCACAGCCAACTTGCAAGATTTTACGAGGATTCCTCTCGGGAAAAGTTCGTCGCAACCAACTTTCCTGTATAGTTAAAACATGGTCCAATATTTTGATCATAAAATTTTCTATAGTTTATTGATTTTGAATAAACTAGAGACATAGAGCTATAATTTTTCTGAAGAAATGGAATTTTAATTCTTTCTCTAAAATTCCAGAATCTGAATTGAATATGGGTACAGAATACTGTTTTAGTTTAAGAACAGTATGAATTATTTGGAGTATAACTTTTGGATTACTAAACCAAATTGAATGATTTAGGTGTCATTAGAAACTTAAGAGATAGCAGAACAATTTTCTAGAAGAAAGTGTTACCGAATTATAGCATTTTTCTTGTTAGAGTGATCATGAAAAATTAACCTGAAAGTTTGGAATTTTGGAAATGTTATAAGAAGAAATGAGAGTTGGATACTGTGAAGAGCAATAATTCTAAAAATGAAATGAGAAGTAATTGAGTTATAAAAAGAGAATGTGGATAAAATGTGAAATTTGATGATATACCTGGGATTGTCATTGAGCCTGCATTGAACATAGTCCATATACACATTTGTGCATAAATGAATACTTAAGATTGTGCAAAGTTGTAATGCGTGTGCAATGTGTGTATTGTATAATGTTGATGTGCAAGACAAACGCCCACATCCAGACGTTTCTGGATCATAGAAACTAATGCTAATCTAGAACGTACTGTGAGTTGACCTAGATGGTCTTAGTTACTAATTGTTCTGTTTGTATTATGTATTGAATGATTTTGCAAAGTGAATGTGATTGTTCTGATTTTCGAACATTAAATGTCCGAGAAGTTTGATAAATGTGAGAATATTGAAGTGGTCCTTGTATGTGAATTTGATGAAATATGTGATATCTGATTTGATTATTAAATGTCAAACCTAGTTTCGAAGAAACATATGAATATGCATAATATTGAAAAAGTGTTTCTCAACATTTATGTTGAATTCCAGACCATGGTCTGATGATGAATATGAAATTGAATGTGAATCTGAAAGCAAGTGATAGATTGAAATTATATGGATGTGATGCATTCCATTACATGAATGCATGAAACATAAAGGAAGTTGTGACCGGAGTAGCCACTGCAAAAGAACATAAGACTCATAATGTCAAAAAGAGCTTAAAGCTCAGTTTGTGAAAAAGAGCTTAAAGCTCATATTGTGAAAAAGAGCCAAAGCTCACTATGTAAAATAAGCCCAGTATCCCCATAGGATACGGGACAGTTATCAATGAGCTCAGTATCTATAATAGATACGGAACAGTTATAGGCACTCGGTCACAACAAAATAATAAATGAAAGTGAGTCTCATGCGCATTGCATTATAAGTGATATGTGTATTTTAAATGATTGAAATGATTAATTTGAATGCCTTGAATGTGATCCTATATGTTAAATGAAGTGATCTAAATTATGTGAAAATATGTGAACTATATGTGTTATATGATTAAGTGAGCCATCGAGGGTGGTCACTCATTGAGTTCGTAAAACTCACCTAAAGTTCGCAATATTTTTTCAGGCTCTGAAGAGTTACCCCGTTAGGCTAACGGGAGTATAGCCACCGCACCCAAGAAAGACATAGAGGTCGGGATCAATTCACGTCTACATTATTATTTCCTTATTTTTGTATCAAAATATGTATTCACAAGTATTTTGAATTGTGTATGTAAATGATTTCGTAATGTAATGGTTATGACATTGTGTTTGAAAATGTTTATGAATAAAAGTGGGTTCGATTTATTTATTAGTTTTTCGTAATATACGTGCATTGTTTTAAAAAAAAAGAAATTTTTTTATTGAATTTGATTGACTAACTGTTTTAGCATGCCACCCTTGTGGGGTACGTACTCGAATATCACTCAGGATGTTGGGTACGTGTCTTAGGAGAGTGGGGTGCTATGTATGCGCTCCTTAACCTTTTTCTTGATTAATTCCCTTAGTGTGAGCCTAGTTTGTAGATGTTTCATTATGTTCTCAACATTGTTTAGTTCAACGTCCTTAGACTTCATCATCATCTTACTTGAAATTGAATTTTGCTGAGCTAAAATAGGATATAGAAATTCATGTCGAAGTTCCTCGATTGGATTAATTATAAGCTCACTTGGAAGGAATTCTATATTTGCTTGTCCTTCTCTATTGTCTCCATCTTCTTTCATGTGTTCAAATTTCTTGTCCTTGGTTTGAGTAATGGCCATGATCTGTTCTTTTACGTTAGATTCAGTATTACTTAGAAGGGTTCCTATATTTTGAGTTGAAATTGCCTATGCTAGTTGACCTACTTGGACCTCTAAATTGTGTATTGAAGAGGCATGGTTCTTAGTGACTTGCTTAAAGTTGCTTTTAAGATCCTATATACATCCGTTATGACTCCAATTTTATCTAAAATCCTATCTAACTTAGATTCCATTAAGCTTGTTTTATTTTGTTGGATACCTGGTTGTCCTTAGGGTCTAAATTGTCCTTCAACATTATTCTTCCATAAGAAGTTAGGGTGATTCTTCCACAAAAAGTTAGGGTGATTCTTCCACCCAGGGTTGTATGTGTTGGATTAGGGATTATTTCCCCCTCCTCGTCCATATTGAGCTCCCATATAATTAACTTGCTCTAGATTGTTATCCTTCATCAAGAAGCAGACCACCGTATCATAGTCCATTTATTTATAGAGTTCACACTTTAGTTGCACAACTTTTATAGAAGCTGAGGATGAAGGCTTTATGTTTTTGAGCTATCAGGTTAAGTTGTCAATTTTAACCTGCATCTCCATCATTTGATCAAAAGCTACAACTCCTTTTTGTTCTTATAAGGTAGTGGTTTTTCTACTATACTCTTTCGTCCATATGCAGCTATTACTCGTCATTTCCTCTATCAGTTCTTCTACTTCATCTATCATCTTTCTCATCACTGATCCTCCTGAAGCTGCATCAATCGTGCCTCTCATATATAGGGTTACTTCATTGTAAAATGTTTGGAATAAGAACTCTTTAGGTAAGTTGTAGTGTTGGAATTTTCATTGCAAATCCTTGTATCATTCCCATGCTTCATAGATCGATTCCCCATCACTTTACATGAAGTTTGTAATCTCTTTGATAATCTTCTTAGTCATAGTAAGGGGAAAATACTTATCTAAAAAGGCACAAACTAGTTGATCCCAAGTGGTGACATTAATTAGGTTAAGAAAGTAGTGCCAGCCTTTTGCTCTATCTCTTAAGGTAAAAAGGAAAAGCCTAATTCTTACCGCATCCTCCTACATCTAATGGTACCAAAAGGTATCACAGATTTCAATGAATTTTACTATCTGTGCATTGGGATCTTCATTCTTTAATCCATAAAATTTCACATTCTATTAAGGCATATTTAGGCGGGTTATTTTAATTTCAAAAGAGGTTGCTTGTACAAATGGCCTAGCTACTCCTTGTTTAGCTGCATTGAAACCTAGTCTCATGAAATCCATAAAAGTTCTTTGTTGACAACCTTGGTTTGCTTTGTGATCCAAATATTGCTGAAATTCCTTGGCCTTTGTCACTTTTCCAATTTTTTCTTCTTCTTCGCATTGAGCTTTCCTAATTGATCATTCTAATTAAGTGATATCTAACCCTAAGTTTTCTTCTGCACAACTCGAACTTCTTGTAACTCTTATGTTCATGTAAGAGCATGGATTCAGTAATAGAGAGAAAGAAAGAACTAAACTAAAAATAACTAAAATGCCTTAGACTAAAGAACTAAACTAATTATCTGCCCGACAACGGTGCCAAAAGCATAGGATTGTTTATGTGTAATTTTTAGTTATTAGCCCTCGATAATCCCTAAGTGTACGGTTCGTTAGTGTAGTACCAAAGGTGTCAACCCCACAAAGAGGGAATTAATCTAATCTTAAATTCTAAGGCCATAAACAATAATATTCAAGTTACACGAAACTAATATGAGAATTTAATGCAATCAACTAATTTAAGAATCAAACACAAAAATACTGATTACTAAGTAATTTGCAACACACCCAAGAATCAGCCAAAAGAAAGTACCAGTTAAGAGAAAGGGAATTTTAGCTATCCTTAATGTTAACCTAACTGATTATGAATTATTAGATTTTTAGTTCTGGACTATCCTAGGGTTGATTACTCTCTGTTGAGTTATAACCATTAACCCTAAATCATACATATTATGAAAGTTGCAATCTCTCAATTCACAACCTATCCAAAACTCTAATTAGTTCTGAAGTTCTCTAATAAACTATTGAAAACCTATGAAAGATCTCTCTTTGCACAAATTATCGATCTGATTCAATTATTGTTTTTATTAATTACTTAACTCTCGTTAATCTAATTTGATCTTTTTTTCATTTGATTCACCTTCTCAGTTTATTATCGAATTACGTAATCACAGAATCAACCATAAAATAATCTAATAAACACATAACAATCAGATTATCATTAATTCAATAATAAAAATTCGAAGGTGGGTTTAGAACATCCCCAACATTCTAGATCCTATCATCAACTGTTCAATACAATTATATACAATAATAAAACTGAAAATAAATAGAAAATACAATCTAAATGGATAATGGGAGGCAGTAACATTGGGAAACCTCCTGATCAAGGAAGTACATAAAGTCAGCTTCTTCTCCTCTTCTCTCTTCCTTCTTCTCTTCCTCTATCTTTGGATGATTTCTCTCTAAGGTTTCTTAAGGTGGCTGATGCAAAAGCTCCCCCTCTGCCTCTTTTATTGTTCTTTAAATATCCTCTTGTGTTTTCGATAACCTTAGGGTTTTTTAGGGTCTAAAAAATGCCTCAAAACTTGACGTTATTAAGTGTGTATGCATTTTCCCAATATAGGCCACTATTGTAGGTCATTTCTTAGGTTCCTATCATGATTTTGGGCCAAATTTGATGCTTCTATCATAATCATGGCCTGACATGCCATGATCGTGGGTCATTGTTCTGGCCTGAATGTCTTTAAAACTTCTCCGTTCTTCGATGTTGACCGTAAAATACTGGCAAACACATTAAGGTACCTCAAAAACATATCATTTAAGCTCAAAGAATTATATTAACCCATAAAATACTTAAAACATAAATAATTAACAAACTAACATAATTCTAACCTAAACACATACTAAATGATTGAATTAATGGCTGAACACATATCAAACTATACCCTAAAACACGATGCAATTTATACTTATCAATGAACGCGATGAAGGTACCATTAGTCCCATCCATCCATAGCATGATGATTATTCTATTGCTAGCGACAAAATAAAGAGGGAAATTCCACATCGTGATGATTATTTTATTGCTAGCAATAGACCAAAGAGGGAAATTCAAAAACCTGCTAGACTCATTGAAGAAGATGACAATATGTTTGCTTATGATCTAGAGTTGCAGAAGAAATTCTTGAAGGTATTGAACCTTCCTCTTACTCTGGGGCTATTTCATGTCTTAATTCTTCATAGTGGCTCATGGCAATGAATGAAGAGATAGAGAGTCTCTATAAGAATGAACCTTAGGACTTAGTTGAGCTTCCTAAAGGTCGTTGTGCATTGACTTGTAAGTGGATGTATAAATGGAAAGATCGCATACCTGAGGTTGAAGATGCAATATGGAAAGCACGACTAGCTATTCGAGTTTGTGATCAAAAGGAAGGCATTGATTTCATGTCATTTGTCATACCTTCATTCGAGTTCTTTTTGCTTTCGTTGCTCTGTTCGATCTGGAGTTAGAGCAACTTGATGTTAAACACAACTTTTCTTCATAGCAAGCTAGAAGAAGAAATCTACTTGAAGCAACCCCAAGGTTTTGTTGTTTCAAGTAAGAAGCGTTGTGTTGATTGTTTGAAAAGATCACTATATGGCCTTAAACAAGCTCCTTGGCAGTGGTATAAAAGGTTTGACTCCTTCATGATTGGGTAAGGCTACACAAGGAGCAAACATGATAATTGTGTGTATTTTATTCAGTCTGAAAATGGTTCCTTTGTTTACTTGTTGTTATAATGATATGCTAATAGCTTCTAAGTATAAGTCGTTGATCAACAAGTTGAAATCTCAACTTAGTATCAAGTTTAAGATGAAGGATCTTAATGCAATAAAGAAGATTTTGGGAATGAACATTCACAGGGATCGACAGGTTGGTAAATTGTACTTGTTTCAAAAGAAGTACATTAAAAATGTTCTTAACAGCTTTAACATGGGGACCTGCAAACCAGTTTCTACTCCTTTAGCTGCTCACTTCAAATTATCTTCTAAACTTTGCCTAAAAACAAAGGAAGAGATTGAACATATGTCACGCATTCCGTATTCTAGTGCAGTTGACAGTCTCATGTATGTCATTATTTTCACTAGAATTGATCTAGCATATGCCGTTAGCACAGTGAGTAGGTATATCCATAATCCTAGTAAGGATCATTGGAGTGTTGTCAGTGTATCCTTCATTATTGGAAGGGAACTTTTGATTTGGGCTTAGTGTTTGATAGAAACAAAGTTACATCTAATGATGTTGTTGGGTTCATTGATTCTGACTATAGTGGTGACCTCAATCGACAAATGTCTCTCTCCAGCTACATCTTCACTCTGTGTTCTTGTGCTATTGATTGGAAGCCATCGTTGTAACCCATTTCTGCTTTATCTACTACAGAGGTAGTATATGTTGCAGCTACAGAAAGTGTGAAGGAGGCTACATGGTTACATGGTTTTGTTCTTGAACTTGGTGTTGCATAACGCACTATTATTGTGTATTCAGATTGTCAAAGCACTATTCATCTTACACTAGTGTCAAGTATCACTATATCAGATATACGATCAACGTAGGTGAAATTGTTGTGAATAAAGTTCACAAGTTAGAGAATACTATAGATATGCTTACCAAGCCACTTCCTATCGGTAAGTTTAAACGTTGTTTGGACTTAGAGGGGGTCTGCAACACTTGATTGCCCTTTAGGGCTTATATTACTGTAAGGATTATTATCAAATTTGAGCTAAGGTGGAGATTATTATATTAGTGCGTCAAATTCTATGGTTTTTAACTAATTTTATCTCAAGCCTATAGTATACTATATGGGCCACACCTAAGTCAGTTATTCTATGCTACGTTATTTTGAGATACAATTGTTATAAATCAATACATTTTTTTCTACGACAACTTTAAGAGAGACTTTTTAGGCTCGTGAAATTTTAAAGAGAGGATTTGTAAGTGAAATTATTTTGCTCTTCATCCCCATTAACTAATTAAGGGATTTGTATTCTCTTTATTATTTTCATTATGGAATTTTCTCCTCTTCGTCTTATGAGTTTTTCTCCCGGCACTTTGGTTTCCCACGTAAAATCTTCTGTCAACTATCTATTTTTCTTCTCAGTATTCACCGATTGATTTGATCTTAATTGCTTATACTATTATAAGCTCCAACACATACCTATGTTTATGGAATTACAGTCAAACATGCTTGAACTTTTTTAAGACCTCCTGTAACACCCCACTCCCGTTGGATCCGAACCTGATATCGATGGTGATACCCGAATCCGTGCCCTGCGAGAATGGCGTGTCATGTCACTTACCATTTAAAAACTCGGTATACTTTTTTTTTGAATTTAAAACTCTTATCAATGGTCATAAATGTGGGCCC
>JANZXR010000007.1:26033458-26049670 GCA_027575705.1 Erythroxylum echinodendron
AGTAAAATTAAATTATTCATAATTTATATTAATAATTAATTTAATTAATTAAACATATAATATTAAATTAAATTATTCATAATTTATATTAATAAATATTTTAATTAATTAATTATATAATATTAAATTAAATAACTCATAGTTTTTATTAATAATTAATATATTAAATAATTAAATAGTATATATTTAGTTAATAGTAAATGAAAACAACGTAAACAAAAAAACAAAAATTACCTTCTATAGTTTCTATAGTTTTTATAATGTGTATGTAAGCATTCTTATGTTTTGCTTGGTTCTCAAAATGAGTGATACCAACCTCGTGTCAAGTGATGAGTCAGTACTGCTACTGTTACTTGATAAAGTAATTGAGATGGCAGGAATAATGAAAGCGTAAGACCCTCTCACCACCACAGGAACTCGAGTACCGAAAAGTTTGCCCACTCAGCTATTGTGAATGGTGGGGTGGCCTCCCACTACATGTGGCCTGCACTGGATGACTCACCCCGTCATGGTTTGTGGCAGGATGGACATGTGTGATCATCCCGTCACTCAACATGGCGCGATGAAGTCACGGTGACCACCCCGCCAAGTGCTACGGCGGGGTGGTACCAACCCCGCCACTTCTGTTGGCGGGGTGTCCCATTTTCATACACCTTCTTTTTTTTTACCACATATCAAGGATTGAAAAAATATTTTATACCAAATAGATAATTTAGTCAAGATTCCTCTACCTCACCACTCTCTGCATTTTCTACATCAATACTACCATCTGAAGTGTTGTGTTCTACGTCATCATGGTAGATCTCAACACCACCATTCCAATCACGCGCTCCAACATTTGACTCAATATTAGCAAGGTCTTTTTTAGTAAAAGGAAATTTAGTTTCAACAAACACCACATCACGAGAAATAAAGTATTCTCCAGCATCTAAGTCATACAATTTCCAACCTTTCTTGTCAAATGGATACCCAACAAATATGCATTTTCGACTTCGACTAGCAAACTTATCCTTGTCTAGATTCAAATAATGACTATAACACAAACATCCAAAAATTCGAATATTCTGATAAGATGGTTCCTAACCAAATAAAATTTCGTATGGACTTTTACCATTTAATATCATAGATGGAGTTCTATTGATTAAATACCCTATTGTCAGAATACACTCACCCCAAAATTCAAGTGGCAAGTTTGCTTGAAATCGCAATACTCTTGCCACATTCAAAATATGACGATGCTTCCTTTCCACTCTCCCATTTTGTTGAGGAGTACCAACACATGATGTTTGATGTATAATTCCAATTTCATCAAAATATTCTTTTAGGCACAAAAACTCACTACCATTGTCACTTTGCACAATTTTGACATTTTTCTGAAATTGTCGTTGAATCATTGCCAGGAATTTCTCAAGAGGATAACCTACTTCAAGTTTTCCATTCAGCAAATATATCCAAACAGCACGAGAACAATCATCCACGATGGTCAAAAAATATTTTGCTCTACAAGAAGTTGAAACTCTATAGGGTCCTCATAAATCACTATAAATTAAATCAAAACATTCTTTCGCTTTATTCTTACTGGAAGAAAATATTTCTCTTGTTTGCTTAGCTTTAAAACAAGCATCACAAACATGAGTATCATTTTTATTCTTATTCACTACCTTAGGAATTAATTTTAAGACTTTAGATGAAGGATGTCTCATTCTCCGATGCCAAAGCGTGAAGGAATCAACTCTACCGATTTGGCATACTTGAACAGAACCTCCTCCTTTGAAGAAATACAGGTCCTCATGTTGCTCAGCCACTCCAATCACCTTCCTCGAACTTTGGTCCTGTATAACACAAGTTTTGGTAGTTAGCATCATCTTCAAACCTGAATCTCTAAGAAGTTGAGATACATATATCAAATTACATTGCAATTTTCGCACAAAGAAAACATTTTGTAGTGTCAATTTTTATCCAAGCCAAACTGTCCCTTCTTTGAACACCTTAATCTCCACTCCATCCGATAATCTCACTGGGCATGGGGGAGATATCTCTTACATGTTTCATACATGAATACACACTATTCATATGATGGGAAGCTCCTGAATCAATGATCCAAGATAATTGATTTTCCTTACCCATCAACCTCTCATTAGTACCAATCTTATTAACATCCAGCATCTCCATCAATGAGGCCCACTGTGCATCATTCAAACTCATATCGCCAATAATGTGAGCTGTATTTGCTTGAGTAGTCCTTGCTTTGTCATGTCCTCCATTAGCTCCATGTTTGTCACGTCCTCCATCAGTTTCACGTTTACGCCTACTTCCATGTCGAGATCCATTTATTCTTGGTCGATTACCCCACCACTCTGGATATCCAATTAACTGAAAACAACTCTCTGCATCATGCCCAGCTCCTTGACAATGACTGCACACCACGTCCTTATCTTTTAATTCTCCTTTTGAATTCCTATTCCCTGCTCGCATTGCAAAGCTTACTGGATGTCCTCTCTCTTCCTTTGTACGTGTCATAGTTCTCATCCTTTCCCGTTGCGCAATCATGGCATAAGCTCGATTCAAACTCGGCAAGGGTTCGGTACTAAGAATATTTGATCTCACAGTACCATAACTTTCTTCATCCAGACCCATCAGGAATTGATGCACCATTTCTTCCTCTCCATTTCTTTTCAAGACAACTGTCAAGTTGCACTTACTTCCAGCACAACTACACACCGGTATCTTATCATAATTATTCAGTTCATCCCAAATCATCTTGAGCTGACCATAATAAGCAACAACAGCCTCCCCATTCTGTTTGCAGTTCGCCAAATCTGATCTCAATTGTTGCACTCGTGGTCCATTTCCAATCGAAAATCTCTCTTTGATGTCATCCCACAAATTCTTCACGACCTCCATGTATGAGATGGTTGATCGACGTTTGAATTCAATAGTGTTAAACACCCAAAAAACCAACATCGAATTGACCATCTACCAATCTTCAATTTCAGGTGCATTCTCAACTGGTTGTTGAATCGTTCCATCAACAAATCCATATTTCTTCTTGGCACGAAGGGCAATTCTCACGGCCCATTCCCATTCATCATAATTTTCTCCTCTCAACTGGACCTGAGTAATTATATTACCAAGATTGTCATTCGAATTAAGAGAGTAAGGATTTGGAGATTTTTCCCCTTCTTTTGCCATGTCTCTAGTACCATGAAAAACACAGAGAAGTGGAAAGAAAGTCTTTATGCTGTTTTCATTATGTTTGCTAAACATATATACACAAACTTTTACATAAGGTAAACTTCTACGTAAGGTAAACTCCTAACTAAATACAACTAGAATCTTCTAATATAGGAAAATATTAACAGCAAATATACAACAGATATGTACACTTTGATACACCTGGATTTATATGCCTAATATATATATGTATATTAAAATATTTTTATTTAATCAAATATATGTGAAAAGTCATTCTTTTCTGCTTTTTAATTTTATTTTGGTAATCATTTTTTGTTACTTAATTTTATTTTGTTATGGCCACCTTCAAACAATGTTATGGGTACCGTACCCGCTAAAAAACGGAACGGTACCGACGTTTTCAGTACCGGGTATAAATACTAGCCGATACCGAAAATTTTAAAAAATATAGGGACTTTTTTGCAAAATTTTCAAATTTTTTTAAAAAATCTCTCCTCTCTCCCCCCTTCTGTTTTTCAAAGTTTTTATAATTAATTATTAGTTAAACTTTTATTGTGATTTTAAATTTTAAATTTTAAAATAAAATAAATTTTTTATTACTAATAATAATTATACATTGAATTAAACTTAAAAATAAATTATTTTATTTAAATTTATTTTAATCTTTTATATAATATTTATTAATAAAATAATAAAGTATTAATAAAAATATTTTTTTTAAAATAAATAATTTAAAAATTATTCTTTATAAACTAATATTTGTTTTATATATTTTTAATTATTATATTTGACATTTATATATTTTAAAATAATTTTAAATTTAATTATATTTATTAAATTAATTTTATAAATTAAATTAAATTAAGATATTTATAGTTTTGGTAATAATTAATTTTAATTAATTAAATATATAATATATTTAATTGACATTAAATTAAATAATATATATTTTTGTTTCATGTTTTAATTCTACTTGATTGTTTCCTTATCATGAACTCTTGTGGTAAATTATAATAATTTGAGAGTTAAAGACATTTATTGTTTTTTTTGTTAGATGTTTTGATGTAATTATTATTTATTAGATAATGAAAATTGAAATTGTAATATTTTAAATACTTTGTATTGTTTTTAATTTTATATTTGTATAATGATAATTGTTTTTTTAAATTATGGTTATTATTTATATGTGAAATATCTGAAAATTATTGTTATTTCATTTTAATTGTGATTATTATTTATTATTATGATTTTTGGAGTCAGGGTTAAAAATATACAGTACAACTGTACAATATGACATGGACTATTTTGCAAATTTTAAAAAAATTCAGGAACTATTTTATAAATATTAAAATTACCCGAAATAGTACCTAGTATTGACCAGTATGGATACAGTACCATACCAAAATTTAATCCGATACCGAATCCGATACGGTATTCGCAATGTTGCCATCAAATCTTAAGATTTTTGTGTGTTCTTTCTAGATGTCTACGTCACCTTTAGAGGAGAACAACGTATAATGTTGAGGTTAGGACTTAGGATCCCTCTTAGTTTCGATTTGTGAACTCTCAAATAAGAATAATTACTTAAAACTAACATAGAAATCCCTAGAAATTATTATAAACATTGAATATTAATGAACCGTAGTTGAACGTTAATTGCCACCATTAAGTGGTTATTAAATTAAAAGGTATCCAAATATTTCTCATTTGTTATAAATTTTAAAATAGTTTTATTTAATTCATTTTTATTAATTAAAGAGTTAAGCATGTTGAATTTCTTTATAATATATTTTTCAATTTAATTTATTAGTCATTTCTACCAAATATTATAGTTATCAACATCAATCTTTATTAATACCATATATCCAAAAGTGTTTAATCTTTTAAGATTTTTTAATTCAGTACATTAATTTGATAACTAGTAACTCTAATCAAAACATTATTTTTACTTATGGGATTAATGGATAGACATACACGCAGTATTTAATAAAGATATCGTATTAATAAAAATAATATTTTAATTTGAGTTATTTAAAAGTTAAGTAACAATAAATTTGACATTAAATTAAAAAATAGCACTATTAAATTTGATATCTCATTTTTACTAGTGAATAATTAACAAATGTAATAAAATAAATATATTTTCTTAATTTTAATACTTTTAATATTTTTTTTACTTTTATATTAAGAGATTAACATAAAATAGAAAAATAATTAAACCAAACCAAACAAAAAAAAATAATAATTCAAAATATGAAAAATAAAATAAAAATATTAAAATTTGAAAGGTTTGAAGTAATTAGCCTCTAATTAAATTTCAATATCTTAATAATTCAAAATATGATAAATAAAATAAAAATATTAAAATATAAAAGTTTTGAAGTAATTAGCCTCTAACTAAATTTCAGTATCTTCAATGTTTATGTCTCAAGTTTTTTTAATAATCTAGTTACAATTTGTTACAATTTGGAAAGAACTTGCTTGGACCGCCGCACCAAAGCTGCTTAGTTATATTAAGTGAAATTGTGAAAAGCAAACATAGGTCAAGACTAGTTATTGTACAGGGGCACACGTTACACAAAGTCGAGGATATAATAATTTCCGAGAGCCGATAACCAGAAAACTCCGCCTCCGATTTACTGCTCCTTCGACTTATGTAGGATCTCAGTTCGCTGCAAACTTCAGTCAACATTGGCAGAGTTCTGCAATTGAAGTTTGAAGCTTGAGGGCAAATTTGAACCATAGTGCAAGAACTCGAAGAAAAACTTAAGAACTAGAAAACGGCGTTCAAACGCGGAACTCCCTTTGGGTATGTAATGTCTTTAACTTATCATTTGTGGGTTTTCTTCCCCTTTACTTGTATATTGGAGTTATTTGTTTTATCTGGCTTCCAAAAGGCTCTGAAGTTCCTCTCTTTTTTATGGAAAACTTGATTTTTTAAAAAAATTTATGTCGAGCTCGGAGAGAAATTCGAATTTTGGACACACAAGCATCAAGGTGTTGAATAATACATCATAGAGAATTTGCATTCTGGTGGCTGACATGCTTTTTAGGTGTCCTTTATCAACTTAAATTAATTTCAATGAGGAATGCTGGGTTTTGGCAGATCATAATCAATTGAGTGACGATGAAAGGAGGAAGGAAGAATCTAAAGAAGGCAGCTGAGGAAGGTAATTTGATACTAGAAGATGGTCAAAGTATCATGCAAGTTGTATCTCTTAGAGGTAGCAATCTCATTGAGGTACATTTTCTTACGATATTTAGTCCTTGTTCTTTTCATACATAATCTTTCAAAGCTTGATGTTTCCCATTTTTGTCACAAAATATGTGGTTATGGTGACATTTTTGAGTGTATATTCCCTACAGCTTTGATTGATTTGAACTCTGCAACTAGGATTGGGAAGAATACACGTTTTTTGTTGGCTTTGTTTCGATTTTACTAATTCACTCTTTAACCTTCAATTGCCTCTGTAGGGAGATTTAGTGATTGTAATCATTTGTCTGTTAATACCATGTTAACGAGACTCTATTCTAGGTAATAGATCGAAAAGGTGAGAAATCATTGGCATTGTTTCCAGCTAAGTTTCAGAAGAGCATGTGGATTAAACGAGGTTTGGCCGAATTGAGATTTAACACCTTTTCTTGCTATATATTGGTTATTGTGGTGAATTGGCTTCTCTATCAGATGGCTTTTAAGTGTAACCCATCTAATTTTGGTCACTTCATTCCTACTATGCTTGAATGCATTGGAAGAGCGTTAGGTTGTTTACATTACATTATCAAAATGTGCAGGCAGTTTTGTTGTGGTTGATGAAAGTGGAAAGGAAAAGGCTTTAGAATCTGGTAGCAAGGTGGCATGTATTGTTTCTCAAGTACTCTTTTATGAACAAGTCCGGATGCTTCAGAAGTCTACTGAATGGTTTGTTCCATATCATATCTTAAAAGTAGAAGTCCCTGCAAAATCTTTCCATTACAGAATTTCTTTTATATCATTGGTTTTGCTAGCTTAAGAAGCAATAAAAAGTTGAATTTTGAAACTAAAATTAGGCCTTTTTTTGATCTCAAATTGCATTGTTGAGGTGTCCTTCTGCATGTGATTGATATGGCCATGCAGCTTCTGATCTAGTAATTCTATTAAAATATTTTTCATAATCCAGTTTAATAAAGTCAATGATTAAGTGTCTCCTAATTTAGGATGTCAAAGCTAACTTACCAAGTGATTTTAAGTGCCTTTATGAATTAGCGGTGGCATTATACTTCCAAAGCCATACATGCTTACTTCTAGCTCACACATTCTTTTATTTTTTTCCTCATGTTATTGCCAACATATGGTTATTTTGAAAATTTCATGCAATTTCAATCACAGGCCAGAAATATTTAAGTCTGCAGCATTACCAGATTCTAAAGGAAGTCCAAACAAAAGCACATCCCAGCAAGAAGATAAGAAGCTTGACTTGAATGATGGCGACGATGATAATGATGAGGATGATGATGGGCTCCCTCCATTGGAAGCTAATATGAATCGAACTAGGCCAGCGGACTTGCTAATGGATGAAGATTCAAATCCAGGATCAGATACAGATTCTTAAACTTATTATGAGATATGGAAATAACATTTGCAGCTAAGGTGAGACTGCTCAAAACATAGGTGTCTTCATTTCATAGTTTTTTCATGACTATACTCTTGTAGTGGAGCCTGTCATAGGTATATATACCTCTTTGGATTCGCAGTTATTATTATTATTATTTTGGAAAATGATTCACAGCTATGTTGCTTCCAGCCTTCATCTGTAAACGTAACAAGTTTCATTTTATTGTATAACAAAAGTTTCTTCTCTATAGTCACATTTTCTAGCAAGAGCACGTCTATGGTGCAAGCCACTATCCTATATATGAAATTGAAACATTGCTCATATGCTCAATTTAGGAAACTTAAATGATGAAATATGACTGAAGAAATGTTTATAAATTATCAAACGTGAAAACACGTACAGTTAATCCATTAAGGTAGAAAAGTAAATTAATATCTATATAATATTATTTTTATATGGTAAATTTTATAAAGTTTGTCTTGAAATGGGTGCAGTAGGAACCTTCAACTAAATTAAATAAACATAAAAATGAAAAGGGAGTATTAAATCTTAACATTGTAAAGAATTAAAAGGTTAAGGAAAATGGAAAACTTTTATCAACGTAGCTTGTATGAATTATCGTTTTAAATCAAAGAAAAGATCAAAATTTACCATTTCGTATGCAAAAGAACTCGGCTTGATCATGTTTTTTCAAATGTTATAAGTTGGTTGATATTATATTCGGTTAACAACAGGTATGTAACCCTTTCTGCAAGAGTTTTTTAAAGCTATGCTTTTTAACTTCATCGCATTGTCATCATTTTAACCTTGACATCGATGATAAACCCAGATTACTAATCTTAGCGGATTAACGTCGTTTCCGAGATGGCCAAAGTCACATCTATTAACTTCTTGAGTGGAAACAATTTGAAATATTGTTTAGTTCCAGCCTGACTACATAGTTAGGATGTCATTCACCTGACAGGGATATCAGATTGCACTCACAAGTCACAAGGAGAAACAAATGAAAATACGAAATTCCTAAAAACACTTTTATTTCATGGTATTGTTGGCTCCAAAACTGCGATTCCGCACCTAACCTCAGGCCTCGACACTTATTTACAATTGAAAAAGATCATTCAGGTGCATTAATCAAACCTCTGAGCCAAATCAATGCGACCTTATCTCTTGTATATATCGACCAATTTGCTGCGCACCGATAAACAAGGCATCAGCGACAAGGAAGACTCCGACCTGTTTTGTAAACAAGTTGTTATCGAATGAAGAAACAGTGGCATGACTTACAGACTACAGACTACAACATCTCATAGAAATAGGAAAAGTAGGTTACCAGCCGGGCGGAGAATACCAGTGAATAACCCCAACCTTCCTTGGCAGCAACAGCTCGTTGTTGGTCAGTCCAACTGCAAGTAATACAGGAAATGACAAAAGATTTAATGCCCATAACATGTCGAATCTCAATAGTTTGATATATGGTGAAATAAGTTATTGGTTATCAGTGCCTGAAGGAAAAAAGGTTAGAAGGAAAGGGAAATTAAGCTTGTTATGTATTACAAATAACTATATAGCAACTAGTTCAGTATTACACTCCTGGAGCAAACTGTCTAAAGCATTTGCCAAGACACAATGTCAGAGATTTTAAAGCAGACGCCAACATATATTCGAACAGATGACCCTAGGTTCGATTTGACATGACTGGCTCCAAATTGACAAGTGTTTCTCATCCTAGCTTGTAGAAAATATTTTTCTGGATAACTTACGGTAGTCCCTAACATGTCAGCACGAAAAAATGTTCTGTGCTGTATCCATGATTTAGTTAAGATGGAAAAGTATAATAGTAAAATTTCCATTTTCATAAGCAAGCTGAATACTGAAATGCAGCAAAGATCAGGAGCATTACCCAAGGAATTCAGAAACCCCTCCGATTCCTGCAAACTTAAGAGGCTGAGGTCCTTCTCTTACAAGTTCCTAGTCCACATAAGACACTAAATCAGTTATCGTTCTCATTCAGTTACCAAAGAAAGTATGGAAAAGAAAAGATATAAGGAAAATAGGAATCGTGAAAGGTAAATAGGATTCATGCTTTGCAATGAAAAATGCATGCACCTCTTCTTCAGCAGATTCTAGACCACCCTGGACCCAGAAAAGGTTTTTGTAGCCAGCATTTAACAGGAGTTCACAAGCAGCTAGAGATCTGCTAGCAATTGAAGTTACAATGAAGGGGCAAAAATCAAAGAAAATACATTTCATTCATCTAGCATAGCAATTCACCCACTTCACATCTATCTCTACAGAAAACCCATAAAGTTTCTGTATCTGTGAGCATTCGCAATCATATTATGTAGCAGTTTTGGTAGCTTCTTTAGAAGCCTTCACAGCTTACCGTATTCATGCTTCTTGAAAATCCCAAGTAAAGAACTATTTGATCCAAATGAACAAATTTTAAATGAAAGGCGCAAATGGAGTTCAGCCAATAACATAAGTTTGAACACAAGATGTAGATCTGATTACTTATTCATGTCGCAACACCATAACCAAATCCTGAATTAAGATTTTCTCAGAATAGTAGATAATGATAAGTTGCCACGTACATAAGAATAAATATAAACATTATGTCAGAAGCAGTTAATCATCGGTATATCCAGAGATATTAAATGCATGCCAACGACAAAGATGCTAAACTACACTAATAAACATATGAACACAGTGATAGTTCGCATTATGATCAGATTTCATTAAAAGTACACCTTAATCCTTTCTGGCATGCAACAATAAGGTCTGTGTCTTTTGGAAACTTCTCCTCAACCTGCGACAAGAATTTGCTGGCAAAGAAGGTAACTTATAAGTGTAAAAATCATTTTTTAGCATAAATGAATACAAAGGAGGACAATTTCCATTATATAGAGCATACTTGTTGAAAGATAATGTAGGCACCCCACTCCACCAACCTCCTACAGAGCACAAGCCATGTAAAGTGATTTAATAAGGAAAGCCGGAAAAGAACGAGGTCTGATAAATTGCAAGCCCAAAGAGCAAAAAAATGTTTTTAAGCTCAAACTTAGAGACTGCCATGTCAAGTCAACTAGCCATGAGGGATTGCTTCAATAGTAGATCTATTCAATGGTGACAGAAGATGAAGCATGATTTGTATTTTCTTCCTACGATTCTTTATTTTCATCTTATGAAAGCAATAATATTAATCAAAATACCCGCACAAACCAGACAACAAATCTTAGAATACCCATCATAAAGCTTGTGATTTTTCTTGAAATGTTTCCAGCTTCAAATCTATCATCCACTTCAAAAACTGGAATCCAAGTTGAGCCTTTAACCCATGCCTGAAAAAAAAAAAAGCTATTAATTAATTGGAAAATAAAATCACAGAACCCATGGATGACCAGAATATAACGAAGGAATAAAAGGGTAAATCTAATCCAGTTACCAGAATGTGAACAAAACCAAGCAGCCTAGTATATACATCAACTCTCCAATATAATACTTTCAAATGAAATTAAAGATATCATCCTTTATGCTGCATTATTCCAGAATAAGAATTTCAAGATATTAAAAGATATTGCAGGTCTATGATAAGATTAAATTATTTAAGTCTGCAAATGTTCTCTAAGCATAATAAATGAAATGCGAAATATGTTGATTGAACCTATAAATGTTCTTGACTTAGGAACTAAAGACTTCAGGAAGTAAAGAAGCTGAAAAAGTAGCTTAGTCAGAGTCCATATACGGCAGAGAATTCACCTTCTTTCGCTCAGTAAAGGGGCGAACGTCAAGTAGAATTTTGTTAGACAGTTGAATTGCGTACCCTGCTTCCCTGGGCAAAAGAACTTTGACTTTCCCTTCCCTGATCTACAAATATAAAAACAGTGACGTTCACCAACTAACAATTGTGTTCTGTGCAAACAATCCCAATTTTCAATTGTCATACTCCAGAAATTGCCCACGTAAACAATCTAAACTTGGTTTTGGTTAGAAAGAAAGCAAAATGGGCAGTTTCATTTTGTTGTCAAACGCAAAATTTGATAGCAAGATTCGAACTTGTCCTCAGTATTATCAATGATGACACTGGAGAAGCAAGAACTGGAGGAAACACCAAAATCCAAAATGTTTAAAGGATTAACACGGGTACCATCGCATCCCATCTCTTCTTTGCAGCAGACATATCTCTTATTTGCTTCAAATCATAGTCTTCGTCAACAGCTTGCATTTTTACAACATTCCCACGCTAGTAAAACAGAAAACCAGAAAAGTAGAAAAATGACAAACGATAGTCCTGTAGGAAATAACACGAAAAGAATATACAAAAGATAGGAACCCAGAAATGGAAGCTCACAGAAAAGTGAAATTGACCTACAGAACGTTTAGTTGGAGAACCGGAACTTGAACGCGGTGGCAGAGGTAGTGGCATAGAAGGGTTTAAGAAATGGCTTCTGCGTAACAACATTGCCCTACTTTGTCGTCCAAATTTAGAATGTGTAGGAGTGAACACGTTGAGGGAGGAAAGTCTCAGAGACTCCATTTTAGAACTTCAAGAGCTCTTCCAGAGAGTGAAGAGTCGAAGACACGGGAAGGAGTAGCTGAAGTCAGAACTCGCTTTATCTGCTTGTTTCTCGTGCTGATTCTTGTGGGGTTTTGCGTAATCCGAAAAAACGGTCCAAAGTTTTCGACAAGACGTCGTTTTGAGGCAGCAATTGTGTAACCAAAACTAACCTGACTCGTTGTACTCCTTAGATACACCGATGAATAATGTATTTTTATTGCGGTTTATTGCACATACACAATAGTTATTTTATTTTACGGAATATCAGTTTGTTTATTTTAAAATGTTTGATAAAATTAATCATAAACTTTAAAACGACGTCATATGGTGTTTTATATAATAACATGTGTAATATCACGTATTTAAAACAACCTTATTTTGAAATCTATAATTAAAATTTTTAACAGAAATCAATAATAGAGGGATGAATGTTATAAATTCAAAATTATAGAAAATTATCGATAATTTTTAAGAGTTAAGAATATATTAATTATATACTAAACCTCAATAGATCTAATAAATTTAATCCTAAAATAAAAGAAGACGAATATATCATAATTAAGGAAAAACAAAAAGCACTCGTCCTCAGTTATTCTATCACAGCTCACATCCCTGCAACTTCACATTATTCAATTTGTCTCGTCTGCCATATCATATTTTAGGACATTGCAATTTAACTTATAAAGGTTCAAGTCACGTCGCTTTGATTCATATATTCAAGCGAATTTAAATGGCTCTTCATCGTTTTTTAGGCTAGTGTATTACTTTTTTAATAAAAATTGTTACATGTACGGTGTATATATCTATTCATAATTTTTTGGCATAATTTTATAAATTAGGCTTATCAGATATTTTTATTAACTAGAAAATCATAGCTAATTAATAATCCTTGTTTAACTTGGAAAGAATCTCATCTTAGATTAAAGTCTATCTTGAGAGGGTGTGTGGTATATCACGTACGTGTAAAGCTTGGGGGTAGAGCTGGAAGTTGTGTCTGACCATGCGTTGATTGAATTTGGTAAACAGCTGAAGGTGTGTAGATGACGTTTTTGTTGGTTGGAAAAGATTAACGTGATGATTTTATCTTGTTGAAAAATCCACCATTCTGTTGCGTTTTTATTTAGCTTCTAGAGTTGCTCACGATTGGGTAGTTCTAATGTACTGTGTATGTTTTTTCTGGCCAAGAGATCCACAACTTTGCATTGATTTTGTAAGGTGTTGATTAAGCTAGACGTTCATCTTTGAGGAGTGGCTCTTGGGTGGATTGTTTTGTATGTTGCGTGCAACTACTGCTGTGGATTGTGTATTATGTGTGTAGCTGTAACTCGATTTAGATATCTGCGTGAATCAACCTATTGTTGTTATGATGACTTCCAGATTTATTTCGTTGTAGCTGAACCTTTCGGGAAGCTATTCTTCTCTTTTATCTTAAGTGTATTATTGTTCTATTCTTAGTTGATTGATCACTTGAGTTGTTTGTTTAATTATCTTCTATTAAAAGTTGTTTAGAAAAATCCTCTGTTGAGGTTAACTCGAGTCGGTCGTACTATTGGATGTGAAAATCTTTCATGGGAAGTGAGGTTGAGAGATAGATACAAGGATTGAGGAGTGTTGGCTCAGTGAGACCTTATGTAAATCTATTGCACTTTCATGAAATTGATTAAACTGGATAAGAGCTCCACAGACGTAGGTAATGTGTGTCAAATTGCGTTAACAAATCTCAATATTGTTTAATTTAGTGCTTTTAATTTTTCTGTTATTTGTATTTGCCAGAAACATATCAGAAAGTTTGTGAAACAATCACTTATACAGTTTTTAAAAAATGTTATGTTGTCCATAATTACTAATTATTAGATCCTAAAGACGTTAAAGAGAGGAGGGAAGGGAATTGTGTGCTTACAAAATCTAACAATTTTTCTAACTAACATACTCAATTAATAATAATTAGTATATACAAGAATGAGAAAATTGTTTAATATAAAATAATTAAATAATTGAGCAATAAATTAAAAAGGGTAGGATAGAGATAGTACAAACTGATTTATAATGATTTGACAAATAACCTTTGCCTACGTCTACTCTAAAGATTCTTCTTAGAATTTTACTATAATTATTCTTTTAAGGTAAAGAATAATCTTTGTACAATCTTTCACGATAAAGAGGAATCTTTCTTACAATCTTTTTTAAAGATGAAGAGAAACCTTAATATCACATAGAATACCTCTAAGAACAATATTCAACACTCCAATAAAGTATTACAACTCAAAAATATCTCACTTTAGTACTTAGCAATCCCAAAATGGCTCACTCACATAAATGTGACACAATAATGCTCGAATGATTGAAAAACTCGTTAAAAAGTATGAACATAATATCCAAAACCTTCTTGATGCTAAAATCAATGAGAAATATTTATAGTATTTTAAGACTCAAAATATTTGTTGGAGACAAGAATTAGCCGTTACAACGACTATATATAGTGCACTATTTGACCAGTATGCATTTATAACATTAGATTCACCGGTCATTGGAACATTGGTCGACCAGTACACCATGACACATTGATCGACCAAACATCAAACAATGTTACCATAAACTCTTGGTACCTTAAATTTTACAACATTATATTCCTCAACTACTAACCCATATAGGTTGATTAATCACCTTAAAAACATGATTTTAACAAATTCAAATGCCTATAACCAATTTGTTTAATCTAAACGTGATTAAACACTTTCCAAATTGTTCTTCAGAGAATATTTAAAAGATAAAGTCATAAAGAGGCTTTTATGTTAAAACCAAAAGCTTCGATGTCTTTTGATGAATGTAAAGGCTCATGCAATGATTATGCATAGTGAGCATTTTGGGTCATCAAATTAACAAAAGCTCTCATTTTGATCTCCATTTATCAATTATAAACTTCAACTTCATTCATTATCTTTTTGAAGTTATGACTTCATTTTATTATAATATTTCTTTACATCAAAATAATAAATACATCAGTGGTAATTATCTTTTGTTATCATTAATATATCAATTAGAACCTCCTTTGGTTCAGCGATCTCTCCCTTTTTATTGATGACAAAACATTGTAGTATTAGAGAACGATAATGAAGTTAAGAACATAAACTATAATTCAAGATTGTGATTAGCTTCCCTTTAATTCATGCATTATTCAATATGAAGAACATAATTTGAAACTAAGAGCAAAAGAGATATTCCAAATCAAAGAAATATCTATACATAAAGATAACATAAATTATTCGAGCATATTATATATAATGCAAGAAATAAAAAATGATAAAACAATCACTCCCCTTAAATTTTATTACTCTCCCTTAATGTTATCACTCTTCCTAAATCTAATATCACTAGACTTTCTTCCCCTCTTTGGAATAATAAAAAAATAAAAAAATAATATCACTCAAATTGTCAAATATTATCACTAGAGAATGCTATTGAACATTTAAAAAGTTAAAATAAAATATTGATTTTGATATAGACGTCTCTAATTATATCTAATTTAAAAATTCTCATTTTTAGTAAGATGCCTAAGTTGAAAATTTTAGTTAATACACCACAGACAAGATGTAAGACCCTACTCCTGCTGGACCCGAACCTGATATCGACGGTGATATCCGAGTCCGTGTCCCGCGAGGGTGGTGTGCCACATCACGTCACTGAACAATCAAACTTGGTATACATTTTATTTTATTTGTTTTTTCCACAAATCAATCATCAGAAAATTGTTAACCAAAACGTTCCACTTTGTTGTATAACCATTTCATACATTACAATGAAATGAACAGAAACTTTTATTAGCCACTTGGGCCCATTTCAAATTACAAAGTACAATCATTTCCAATTCAG
>JANZXR010000007.1:26051938-26063014 GCA_027575705.1 Erythroxylum echinodendron
AGAACAACCCTACTGTAAACTGCATATACAAAGCTTTCCTCATGTTCTTAACTGCCGGCTGCTTAAGAGTTGACTGCATATAATTATGTGTAAGAACATAACTTTTTCATACATTAGGAAAAAAAAATCATCTATTTATATGTATAAATGATTTGACCTGAGCTTCCGGTAACATCCCAGATGCGTTGAGGGCGACAAGCGATGAAATTGCAGTGAAAGCATTGAACATCTTTCCCACATTGGTTCCACTAACGTTGTAATTCCTGTTCGGATTTGATTTTACTTCGCAGGTGGAGAAAACCAAAACAACTAGTTAGTGTTTTATCAGGATATGGGTTAAAGCTAAAGTTGGTGGATACCAACCCCCGTCATGGATACACTGAGTCAAACTGGTGGTAATGTAAACTGCACTTAGGATAGCAGAAAGTCCCAACCAAGTTCTCATGGCTGACATGGTTGGAATGCAAACTGAAAATATGAAATATGCCACTCCAGCCACAATGATGTAGTACTGTAACCTTATAGGGGAGTTGCTTAATACAGCATTCATTTCCTGTAGAGAGAAGATAATTATTTTTTATACATACGAATAAAAAAGTCGAACTCTATATTTTTTAATCTACTCCATTTTGGATTTTATGAATTAAAAATATTAATTTTCGATAAGATTCAATCATGTGCTTACAGGAAAAGTGGCAGATTACAATATTATTTCGATAGGGTCATGATGCATCAATAAAAGAAAGTAATAAACCTAAAGGTCTTACCTCACTATCTATAATGTATTTTAAAAGAATACAAGTAAATTAAAGGTTTGAAAGTTTAGTTAAATACATCAAAACTGTAATTAACTGAAGATTTATTTCACTTATTTCTTTTCTCGTCAGCAGAAAGGAATAAATACGCAGTTGAAGATCATGTGCATGAAGGATAATTTAGATCGTAATCATCACCTTCAGTGACCTTCCGCCAAGGAGAATGAAGCCCATATTTACTAGTATGAGGGTCAAGAATTGAGCTACCCATATTAGATAGTAGCATTGCTTCCCTGTACAAAAAAACAAACCAAGTTATCGATTTTCCTCCATCTACAAAGGTCAACGGTACTTGAGACTTTATTTATTTTCATATCACAAAAAATAAAAATACACTTTAAAAATAAGTTTCAAGCATTTATTGCATATTTGCTGCAGGCATAGGATTTTTTGTAATAATAATAATCTTACAAACATAAATAAAAGTACTTAAATTTCAAGTTCCTTTCTAATTGTACAACTTGATCGAGTCAGGCAATTAAACTCAAGTTTATCTGCTTAAAAGCTGGGTACTGCAGCTATCAGCAATATCTGAGAAACTCACCTAAAGCATACCCCACAAGATCCCTGTATCTGATGAATTGTTTACCGTCAATGAAATGAAACGAAGCCAAGAGCCAATTTGCATAGGCTGAGTAGAGTCCAACGGCTATTAGGCCTATAACACCCCATGTCCAACCCAAAGGAACCATTATAATGCTCGAGTAACTCAATATGAACCCACAGTTGAACGTTGTCGCCAACATGGTCCCCACTTGCAGCCATGAATCTGCGAGTTTAATCATATAAGATACAAGTTATAGCATATGTTCAAGAAGAGAATTCAACAAATTATTTACGCCAGATCATTAAAACCTCGATGCCGGTAGACTACAACTGATGCATGGAAGTTGATCTATGGGTAAAGACTTTGAAGAAAGTTTTGCATAGAACAGCTTACACGTTTTGCAGTTGCTCTGCAATTTTTTCTTCGTTTCTTATATTTCAACTTTTTCTCAGGAAACAGAAAAGGACATATCAGTATTCATACCGTTGCCAATGACATGCACCGAACTAAAACTTTTGTCAGGATTTTGATCGTCGCCTTGTTGGACTGATTCTATACTTAGAGTTTCCAAGTCTACATCGATATTCTTTACTCTTCCCGACGTCGACATTATTGCGTTCTGTGGTGAAGCTTGTCAACAGATCACAAAACCTGATAATTTACAAAATTACAATTCCGGTATGAGTCTAAGATAAAGAGCTGCCTGTACCTGTAGTGCCAAGCAAAATGCTTCCTATTTTATAGGTCACTCCCTAACCCTATGCTCTCACTTACTCTTAAAAAGTGATATCTAGGTCCCAAAAAAAGTATAAAATAAAAACAAGTAGTCGGCCATCAAAGTCATAGATTGACTTGAGAATCCAAATTCGCTGGCAGGACAAGTAGATGATCATGGCTATGGCTTGGCTTCTAATTTCTAACGAAAAAAAGGGTGGTCCTGCCGTCAAGGAGTCCCCTTTTTTGCATGTGTGATGTGTCTTCTACTTATTGTCCGTGCTGATTAGACCTTAATCTAAGCTTGAGATTCCAAATGCAATACAATAAAACCACGATACCTACCAGTCAAACATTATAGTTAAATCAGCGCCAATGATGACTAGTAGGTTTGAAGACTTACAGTTGCCTGTGAATGTAATTCATGAACGTATTTGTTGCTGTGGAATAAGGTTAACTTATCTGAATTGACCATTTCAGTGGCATGCGTGAACATGTTAACTCAATAGAAGTGATAAAAAAAAACTAGAAGAGGCACATTAGGGGTGGAGGCGCTTCATAGGTGGTTGAGTTTGACTAGTCTAACTCGTTAAAAAACACTAATCAAATGTAGTAGTGATTGAAAGTGAGAATATGTTGAGTCTCTTAGTATCAATTGATATTAGTTTAAATTCGTCACTTAGTTAATTTATTAAATAATTTATACATATTGCGTGATTTGTGAAATACTACATAAGTTTAATTAGTGATTTATTCAATACAATTTTGAAAAAAATATTAGGAAAAAAGACATAAAAAATGATTATGTCTATGAGAACTTATTAGAAAAAAAGACGTACAAGAGATTTTCTATCAGAACTTGTTTATTTCTTGTCCTTAAAGGTCGTTTAATTTTCATCCTGTCATTCAAGGCTTAGCTTGCAAAATCACCGGATCAGGTAACTACAAAAAGACAAGGTATACAAAAAAGTTTTAGCCTCAATCACCCAGATGAATCCAAATCTATGAAATGAACAACAAATCAAACAAATTTATCATCATGATCCTTAAGTTGAAAAATCAAACATAAAATTTTGGGGACTTGAGATTTTTCTTCCACATGATAAGGTGAAGTAGCAAGTACAGGTGCTGACTGAAGAGTAGGAAAGGAATGTGATTGACAAAAGGAACAAAGGGTGACGCTGAACAGGGAGAGAAAACGAGGGATTGGACAAATTATTTGTTTATTTAAATTGGGAATTATAAGTTAGAGAGGAGTAGATTCTCCAATATATTCGGATTGTCCTTTTTTCTCATCAACAACAACAACAATAATATTTCACTAGAAGTCTCGCTGAGACATAAGGTTTGAAAAAGTTCAAAAGTATGCGACTTACTTTTAACTAATAAAAAATATAAAATAAAAGAAAGTAAAATTAGAAATAAAGAATAATAAAATAGATATTAAAATAATAAAAGTAATTAAAATTAAAATTAAAATTAAAATGAAAATAAAAGATAATAATAATAACAATAATAATAACATCAGCAACAAAAACAACGATGGTGATAATAATGATGGCAATAGTAATAATAGAATATATATATAATTAAGTATTTATAAATAAAAATAAAAATATAAACATAAATGTTAAAAATAATAGAAATACAAATATAAAAATAAACATAAAGAATAATAATAATAATAATAATAATAATAATAATAATAATAATAATAATAATAATAATAATAATAATAATAATAATTAAAAACAAATAAATAATATTATTTGTGATTATTTTATAATTTTAAATTTCAAAATGTTAGTTTAGTAAATTTAAAATATTCTCCAGTTGTCTTTTTTCCTCCATCGGATAAACAAGAGAGACGCCTGGTTTCTCCAGTTTCGTCAAAATGGATAATAAGCCTAGATGCGATTATTAGGTCACCTAAACCTCAGAATCTTCGTACATTTACTTAACCAGTTTCGATGAAATAATTGAGGCACATAGTATACAGAATAGTACAGGATAATGCTCAAGAAGCTTTATTTGAAGCTTGTTAAAGGATTGACGTCGGTACAAAAAGACAGGTAGAATACAACTCTTTAGTTATAAAATAGGAACAACTTTTCTGTCGATGCATGCAGATTGGAGAGATTATAACTAATTGCCACAAATTGTTCAAGAAAGCTAATAAGATCTATAAATGGATGAGGAGCATTGAACTAAAAGCCAAAAGATAAGTGTGCATACGGTCAGCTAATTAAATTTGCACACAAACCAAAGGCATAATACATATGTCACTTAACCCTTGGTACACGTTAGGCAATTTTCATATATATATATGTCCAATCAATACATATTTTTCTTGGTAAGTTTGATTATTAAATTAATGCATATGATCTAATTAGTAAAGGCCAAAGATTAGAAAATTAAATATTGCTATTATTTTTTGGTCCTTTACGGCAAAATATCATTCAATTCAGATTACCTATCCGATGCCCTATTAATGTTCTCTTTTCACGTAAAAACAACTTGCTAAACGCGATTAAGTTTTGGTTTTAATATTCTACGCATCTTAAGGACATTATGAGTAAGGAATGTGTCAAAGCTATATGTTATATATTTTATTACTTGGTTTTGACATTTTTTGATAATTGGACCTTCAAGATAACGTTGATTAGTTTAAAATCCAAATCAAGGTGAAATAGAATATACCTTAGATTTCTATATGATCTGAAGGCTGAATTTTAAAAATCTGCTCTTTTGGAAAAACGTATAGAGTTAGAACTCTATCTAGTAAAGACCTCCTGTAGATGAAATGAATGTTGTTGATTGTCGTGAGCTCTTGTAGGTCTGATTTTTGTGGATTGAATTTTTGCATGAAAGATCTTTGTGTCTGGTTCATCGCTAGGTGATCTTTTGTTTGGTGGTTGATCGATTTCAACTGTGAGCTCTTTGAGTGTGGTTGCTCTGTGGTATTCTGTCGTGATTCTTTTCTTGGTCTGGAGTTGTTCACTGTCATATGTCCCTTTTTGTTTGGAGGTTGATTTATTGGATAGTAGGCAGTTGTGGTTTTTTAATCGGCAATTGAGTGATTCAACTAGGTATCTTTATACTACTTTTCAACGTCAATTAAAGGTATGGTTTTGTTGACTGATTTCATGTGTGGCTCTTGCATGACTTCAGTGGAGCTTTGTTTCTCCTTCGTCAGTCGTGGTTGATGTTTTCCTAGTGTAGCCATGAATTCTTTTTGCTGATTTATTTTTCTGATCTGACTACTGAAGTAATCTTGGCGAACAACTTTTAGATTTGTCTTGAAAGGAATTGAATTCATTGGAAAGTTGTTTCTTTCTATCTCAAGTGTATTCGTTTTTATTCCTTGTTTATTTTAATCACTTGAGTTGTTTATTTATTGTCTTTTGTTAAAATTTTTTCGAGAAAATCCTTTGTTGAGGTTAACACGAGTCGGTCGTGTTATCGGAAGTGAAATATTTTCACAGGTAGTGAGGACGAGGGATAGTATCGAGGGTTGAGTGAATCAGCTTAGTAAAACCTTATATAAAACTACCGTTGTCAGTGAAAGTATTAAGCTGAGTGAGGGCCCTATTGACGTAAGAAAGGTGTGCCGAATTGCGTTAACAAATTTTAGTGTTAATATGCATTTGTGTGTTTAATTTTTTATTTTGATTGTGCTAGAAATAACTGCGTTCAAATATGATATTTTGAGAAACTACTACACCCCTTTGACAATTTTCTGTTGGTATTAAAGAGGGTCATCGAATCAGAACTTAGTACGTCAAGTTGGTGCAGATCTGTGTTTAGCAATTATATAAGAGAAGGGGCATCAATCATCAGGCCATCTTTGTTAGATGGTTCAAATTATCCTACGTGGAAATCAGGGATAAGAGTATTCATTCAAGCACAAGGAACAAAAGCATGGAACTCAGTTTTAAATAGTTGGACACATCCAGTGACTACTGATGAAAAGGAAAAAGTAGTGCTTAAGATGCATCTAAGTGGACAAGGGCTGAAGAAGAGAGAGAGCTTGGAAATTCTCAAGCCCTGCATGCCATTTTCAATGCAGTTGATGAACGTCGCTTTACTACAATATCAGGTTTTGAATCGGCAAAAGAAGCTTTGGACACTTTGCAAACTATACATGAGGGATCGAAATTTGTGATAATCTCAAAACTTCAGATGTTGGTTGTGAGATTTGAAGAGCTGAAGATGGATGAGAGTAAAACCATTGGAGACTTCCATGAGAGACAGCATGACATAGCCAACTAAGCACATCAACTCGGAAAGAAGTACTCTAACCTGAAATTGGTTAAGAAGACATTGAAATCGTTGCCTTCGAGGTTCATATCAAAATTGCATTAATCAAGGAAGCTCATGATATCAATGAATTGTCATTGGATAAGGTAATTGAAATTTGACCAATTTTGAGATGAATTTATTAAGAGAAAATAGGAGAGGATCAAAGGATTGACATTGCAAGCCGAGATTGGTAAAGTTGTGAATGACTTAGAAGATGAATCTGATAAAAATGAGGATATGGAGTTATTACATGAAATTTCAGCAAGTAGTTAAAGAAAGTAAAGAAGGATAGATCCGATTTTAGGCAAAACGGTGGGAGCTCATCAAATAGTAAATTCAAACAACAAGTTAAAACTAAAAAAGGTGAAAGAAAAGTGAAGAAAATTCAATATCATGAATGTCAAGGCTTTGCATACGTGTAAGCAGAATGAGCTAACACTTTGAAGAAGAGAAGAGGGAAGTCCTACACAAGCACTTGGAGTGAGAATGAATCTGGAAGTGAGTATGGTAGTGAAGAAGATTTTGTGAGTAGTGCTGCATTGGTTGCTTTATACAACCAAAATTCAGTTGCTTTCTTAACAACAACCAAGAAGAAAGAAATTGATGATGAAAACATGGATAAATAAAAAAATATCGGGAAAAACACAAATGAATCAACTCAAAGTCTAACCTCAGATTATTACAGTGATGACAGTGGTTCAGATAACAAAAGGAGGATATTTATAAAGCCTATGAATTAATGTATGCAAAATGAGTGCAAATATGCAAGAAATGAAAAGATAAAGAAGGAAAACCTCTTCATAAAGAACATCATTCAAGATCTAGAGAAGAAGATGTCTACATTAGATGAGCTTGGTGAAACAAAATTGAAGTTGGTCAGTACGGAAAAAGGAATAAGAATGTTAAATTGAGGTACAGAAAAATTAGAATAATTGCTAGAAATTGGTAACATTAATGGAGATCCCTAAGGAATTGGCTATAAAGGTGAATGTTCTAAGTCTACTGATGAGAAAAGTGGTGCAATTAGATCTGTCCAAAGAGAAATCTCAATTAAGAATCGAAAGTTTATACCTATATCTCACTTTTGTAGGGTTATCGGGCACATAAAACCGAAATACTACAAGTTACTATAAATGATATTTCAAGGGGGTCGTCAAAATAAAAAATCTAGATATTTTTCATTAAATTTCCAGTAGCAACCCACGTTACCTAAACATATTTAAGTTAGAAAAAATCAGCCTCACACATCAGAATAGATATGTAAGGGAGTTAATACCCGAAACTATCCAGATCCACATTTAGTTGTTACTGGAAAAGAAATAAACCAAACATCTGATGACAGAGACGATGTGACGAGGAATAAGCCCAAGTTTGAATTTCTTTGAGGGGCACAGAGACTGTGCGCTTTACATTTTTGAAGTATATTTTGATGTTGTTTATATAAAAAAGAGGTTCAAAGGAGTTAACATCTAGCCTTTTTGAGTTTTTATGGGTTTTCTAAGGTTCAAGTGATTGGTGTGTGTTTGACTTTTTCCTTACTTGTTGAATAGTATATTTGATATGAGAATAAGGCCCTGCTTGATCATTTGAGAATTCTACTTTTAGATATTGATTTACGGAGTTTTGTCAGGAATATGTTGATGCTTGGTTAGAGACCTATAGAAAGATTCGAGTTTTTATGATTAGAGCTTTTCAAGTTTTATCTTGATTTTTCTATTTCGTGGGCTATATGAATTTGGCAATTTGCGTTCATATAGTTTATATGAGAAGGAGATTGATTAAGTTTAATTATGATTCATTGAATACATTTTTTGGGGTTTCTGAATTTAATCAATCATATACGGATGGCTTTGATGTAAGTAATGATATATTGGCTAGTGTTTTAATTAGTGGTAAATTGTCATCTTGGCATGCTTATGATTTTTTTGCTACACCTACTGCCGATTTTTATGCTTCTTTATTTACTAAGATTGATTGCATTGAAGACATTCTTCATTTTGAAATTGTTTTTCCCAAAGGGGAGATATATGACTTTTCTGTTCAATTCAGGAGGAGATTTCAAGGTATATGCGTGATTATTAGTCTTGTTTTTTGGCATCTTTTGTCCCAAAGGGGAGAATGGATGATATAGTGGTTGTGGCTATTATGTTTACTCAGAGAACTTAGTTGTTTTTGTTAACTTTAGATTATTGTTTATTTGGATATTTGCCAAATGCTTATTTTGATTAAGGGAAAGTTCTCTTTATGATTTGTGCATTTGATGTTTATATGTGAAATTATCTCCTTTAGGGGGAATTTCAAATATGTAACAAATAATACCAAAAAGGGAGAGATTGTTAAGATATATGTTATATATCTTATCATTTGGTTTTGGCATTTTTCGATAATTGGATGTTAAGTTATCAATTTGCGCTTATTCTGTACTTAATTCTCTTTAATATGTTGAAATTATTGTTCAAAATTAATGGAATTGTCTTATAATTATTTGCAGATAATTTTCAACACATTAGAGATTAAATTGAATCAAAAAGATGAAAAAGAAATTAAGAAAATTCGAAATTCCAAATCTGGCAGCAATTCAATCACTAGATGTGGCCACGTGCAAGGATGAAATTAATTTTCCAGATCTGATTTCAAATTTTGAATCTGATTCTTTTGAGATTTTCATAATCTTTTAAGATAAGATTGATGGAGATTCACAATCTGAACATGTGGGAAACGTGATCGGCAAGAAAAAGGAAGGGATCGGGAGTATTAAAAAGGGAAAAACGTGAACAGTGCACGCATAATAGTTAGAATCATTATTCATTTTTCTGCACTTTTAGCTTCTTGTTTTTCGGTAGCCTTAGGAAGCTTTGATTTTCTGCACTTTTTCTTCTATATTTTCGTATTCTTTAAGAAAGACCAGGGATGGATACTATGTGTTTTGTTATTTCTTTTATTTTCAATTTCATTATAAGTAGCTAAATCTTTTTTCTTGGTTTACGGAATCCTAGTTATTAAATTCTGAATATTGTGAGACTCTTGTTCTTTGTTTCAATTGATTTATCAGTCAAGTATTAATTATTTTTCTGGGTCATTATTTGATTGTTAGATTTAAAAGCTAGATGTGTAACTAGTTTGTGATTTTATTTAATCAATCGCTAGATTAAATAGATTGACATTCATTTCTTTTAATCAACAGTAGCGGCTAGGATTTGTGTCTACTACCTTAGGGGCATGATTCTAGAAAAAATAATTGTCTAGGCTAAATATACATCGTATGTATGTTGTTTAGTTCATCGATTTTCTTGATTCGTAAAGCTATTAATTAATTAAATCTGAGATCGTATCTAAGTTATTGATTAATAAGGGTTAATTCAAATACATGTTTTGGCTAACTAAACATAAGAGAAAATAGATAAAGAAATTTACCACGACGAATGCTTAACTAATAAATTGGTTATTTTTAGTATCGACGATCAACGCAAGTTTAATAATGAAGGAGACCAGAAGCCAAGATTCATTTTTATTGATTGTTAAATTATCATTGTTTTACTATTTGTTATTTTTCAATTTCGTATTTCATCTAAATTCTGTTTACCTCGCAATTTAAATTAAAGTTAGAACTCTATCTAGTGAAGACCTCTTGCACATGAATGTTGTTGATTGTCGTGAGCTCTTGTAAGTCTGATTTTTGTGGATTGAATTTTTGTGTGAGAGATCTTTGTGTGTGATTCATGGCTGGGTGTTCTTTTTGTCTGGTGTTTGATCGATTTCATATGTGAGCTCTTTGAGTGTGGTTGTTGTGTGGTATTTTGTCATGATTCTTTTCTTGGTCTGGAGTTGTTCACTGCCATATGTCCCTTTTTGTTTGGAGGTTGATTTATTGGGTAGTAGACAGCTGTGCTTTTTCAATCGACAATTGATTGATTCAGCTGGATATCTTTATACCACTTTTCAACACCAATTAAATGTTTGGTTTTGTTGACAGATTTCATATGTGGCTCCTGCGTGACTTTGGTGGAGTTGTGTTTTTCCTTGGTCAGCCATGATTGATGTTTTCCTAGTGTAATCGTGAATTCCTTTTGTTGATTTATTTTTTTTGATCTAACTATTGAAGTAATCTTGGCGAACAACTTTTAGACCTGTCTTTGAAGGAGTTAAATTCATCAGAAAGTTGTTTCCTTCTATCTCAAATGTATTCGTTTGTGTTCTTTGTTTATTTTAATCACTTGAGTTGTTTTTTATTGTCTTTCATTAAAAAGTTGTTGAGAAAATCCTTTGTTGAGGTTAATACTAGTCGATCTTGTTATTAGGTATGAAATACTTTCACGGGTGGTGAGGATAGGAATAGCGTCGAGAGTTGAGTGAGTCAGCTTAATAAGGTCTTGTATAAAACTATTGTCATCAGTGAAAGTATTAAGCTTAGTGGAAGCCCCGCAGATGTAAACAAAGTATGCCGAACTATGTTACTAAATTTCGGTGTTGATTTGCATTTGTACATTTAATTTTTTTATTTTTGATTATGCTAGAAATAACTGTATTTAAATCGGAGATTTTACGAAACTACTAAACTCCTTCGGCAATCTTCAGAATGCAATTGTAGTGAGTTGTGAAAAATCGAAGGGGGTTAATTAATTCGCAAACGTGCCACAAATTTCTTTGCCACCAATAAAATAAAAAACAAGCTGAATCAAAATAAAAGAAACACCGAAA
>JANZXR010000007.1:26071292-26082742 GCA_027575705.1 Erythroxylum echinodendron
ATCCCACAATGACTAAAGGTCAAATCTGCCAGAAACCCAAAAACAGTGCAATTCAAGTCTATTTGTTTCATTTATGCTCTTTGCGTCAACGAACCTCGATTAATGCTAAAACATGATAAACCAGGTATAGATGGACATAAAATGAATATAAAAGAGTCTAAATTAAGTCCTAAACATATATGAAAATATGAGTGTATCAATTGACATCTACCAAATTCGGTTCTTCTGAAACCCAATCCTTCAAAAGATCAATGTTATCACTGAAAATTAGATCAGTTGAACTACTTGTACTATTAAGTAGTTGAACTACTTGTACTATTAACTAATTCCCTATAATTTCCACTTTCAACAATCACAAAACATTCATAAAACAATTTACAATTCTTAACAATTTTCATTTTCAACAATCACAAAACATTAATAAAACAATTTCCAATTCCCAACAATTCACATTTCTAATAATCACAAAACATTTATAAAACAATTTCCAATTCCAACAATTCCCAACAATTTTCATTTCCAAAAATCACAAAATATTCATAAAACAATTTCCAATTCTAGCAATTCCCAATAATTTCGATTTCCAACAATCAAAAAATATTCATAAAACAATTTTCAATTCTAACAATTCCCAACAATTTTCATTTCCAACAATCACAAAACATTCATAAAACAATTTCCAATTTCAACAATTCCCAACAATTTCCATTTTCAACAATCACAAAACATTCATAATACAATTTTCAATTCCAACAATTCCTAACAATTCACATTTCCAACAATCATAAAACCTTCATAAAATAATTTTCATTTCTAACAATTTCCAACAGTTCACATTTCCAACAATTCCCAACAATTCACATTTCCAACAATCATAAAAAAGGATATAATTTAATTATTAGAAAATTATAGGAAATTATATCAATATTAATAATGATAATAACATACCTTTCTCGAAGCTTTAAATTGTATCGAACAAAAACCAAGTCATTTAACCTCTTATGCTCCAATCTATTCCTTTTTTTAGAGTGGCTAAATTTAAATATGCTCCAGTTTCGTTCACAACCTGTTATACTTACACATTGACTTAAAATCCAAATTGTAAACCTTTTCAATTCTGGAGAACCGTTTCTGAATTTTTCCTGTCAAGAAACTATAAGTTATAAGATAACAAAAGTGGCGTTATAAACAAAATAAAATGATAATTAATTTTCAACAAATAATAAAAAGGAAGTAACTAATACCTGGAGAAAGTTTTCCTCTTTGTCGAATAGCAATTAAGTTTTCCTCTTTGTCGAATAGCAATTGGCATTTCAAAATCCTCTTAAGACAACTTATAAAGCTTCATTTGTGAGATTAACAAATCTTGCATCGAGTCAATATTAACAATTGTTGAAATTGTTAAAGGCATTCATCTATTAACTTAAGCTTACTTACTAAGATCCAGTCTAAAATAAACACTAAGATTGATAAATGCCCCAGCTGTAAATAACGAAGAAGAAAGTTGTCTTTCCCTTCTCTCATTAATGATTGAAAGATATGGAGTGTACAAAGAAGGCCTATGTTTCAGATTGGCCTTGATTGCTTCCATTGCTTTCTCCATGGCATCATATAACCCATTATTGGCTTTTCTTCACTATCATCCAAGTGAAGCACCCTCACCAAAAGCTGACAAACTCGGATAACAAATTGACCTTGAGACCAAAGTTCTCTATCTTCCAATATAACATTACAAACCTCCACTCCAACATTACACTTAGCATGTTGAGATGCAATCTATTTATCACGTGTAAACATTTGTCTTAACTCTTTCTTCATCGAAACAAAAGACTGAAGTGATAAGAAATTTGTTGCAAATCTTGTTACAGCAGGACGACACAAATTCTTACTATTGGTAAATTCCTTTTTCATCAAATTCAGTACCCATGCACGATTATAAATAAACTTTTATCACCTTTTTAGCTTTCTACATAGTCTCATCAACAACAGGAAAATACCTAGGATCTCCTATATTTTTCAGCATTAGGTCAATGCAATGTGCAACACAAGGAGTCTAAAAGAAAGAATTATACGTATTTTGCAACATTTTTCTGCCGCTTTATAAGAGAAATCATTGTCAGTAATAAACTGAACAATATTTTCTGGCCTAACTTCGTTCACAACTTCATCAAATATCCCAAACAAAGTCTCAGTATTTCTAATAAGGCCAAATGCATCAATAGATTTCAAAAACATAGAGCCATTTTTAGAATAAACCAAAAAAAATTATAATAGACTCTTGTCTCCTATTTCTCCAACCATCACATATGATTGAACATCCATAACTACGCTAATTCACTCTTCTTTCAGCCAAATAACTTCTAATTTTAGAAACAGAACAACTCAAAAGTTTACCTCTTAATTCATCGATCGAAGGACCTTTGTATCCTAGACCATAAGAGGTTATTGCATCTATCATAGGTTGATAATAATAAGATTGAGAAGCATTGAATGATAAACCTATATCATACCACCATCTAGCTACTACCATATCGACATTGTGAGCCGTATCTTTTGATTGCATTGTATTACGAATTGAAGGTTGAGCTCTAGCAGTTGTTTGTGATGTAAAGAAACTAGTCACCTGCCTTCTTCTCTTCCTGACATCAAGTTCAGATCCTTCTTCTTGAGCCTGAGATGGAGCACTACTAGTACCATTACCATCTTCAACATTTCCATAATCACCACGGAAGCTAGAAAACGAACTTCCACTACCAATTTAAAAATTCAAGTTTTCCCTTTTATATCTCTCATGTTGATATTCATGAAGAAATGTTTTCATTTGCCACTTCACATTATGACTTACTTTTTTACAGGGTTCTACATCTCCTTTAACCCTATTTAAATGCTTCTTCAATCAGGTGATTCTTCCACCTTTCAAAAGCTTGTTACTAAACAAGCAAATTGTTTGATTCTTTATATCTGGGACTAATGCAGCATGAGCCCAATCTGGTTTATTATATTCCTGAAGCAGTTTGATCAAGAGTGGTTGAGCTTTCTTCCATTTATCCGTAACAAAAATATAAAGATGTTAGTTTTGTAAGAAATTAATCCTTAGTAGTTTTATCAACAAAATTAGCAATGATATGTAAAGAACCTCCCAAATCATTACCACATAGTTTTATTTACTAATTTTCCTCTTACAATAATCAAGATGAATAAAAAAGGTTAGGGATAATAAAATATTCCACTATAAATTTAGATAAAATTATTTGAATAAAATTGAAATTTAAAAACTAGTATATACGTTAAACATTTCAATTAATTATGACTTCTTAAACAAATAATAAAAAATTAATTTAGTCTTAAATTTAATACCTTAAACTTTAGATATTTGTAAAGTAATCAATTCTAATTATTGCCTTTCTATATGAATATGATGTCATTTGAGCTCTTTCAATTTAGGTTCTTTTTTATGTATGTTTAGACAAATTATCTTTTCTTTAACTAATGCTAATGTAATTGCACTTACAATTACATGTCATTTAGCATAGCATGAATTGATCTTCATATGAATATGATGTCATTTAGCATAGCATGAATGGATCATCTTAGTTTTCTGTTTTTATTTTTAATTTTGTTTTTATTTTCAAATTTAATAAACCAAACATTTAGTGAAATTTAGTGAACTAATTTCAAAATTTCAATTGAACCAATAAACCAAACCAACCAACAAACCATTACAATTAACTTAACTACAATCAATATACGAGTTTCAATTTTCATGAACCAAACAAATGAACCACATTCAATAAACGGCTTCCAAATTTTATGAACCAAACAAATTAAACAACCACAAGTTTCATAAACCAAACATTCAACTCCCCTATTTACCAAATACTAACTAACCAAACTAGCCACAAATTTCACAAACAACTTGAAATCCGTCTCCAACAATTTACCAACTTCAAATCCATCTCCAACATAAACAATTTACCAAAAATTCTTCACAATTTCATTCCTCACAGTCAAATCAAAAAGTCACAAACAATTAACACAAACATTCTAGCAAAATTTGGGGAAAAAAACCCACCAAACAATCAGAACTTCACAATATATTCGGTGATAGGTTGAGTCCAGATTTGGGTATTATTCTCAGATCTGTCGGTTGTTGTTGTTGGTCATCAGAGATGGTGACCGCTGACGAGGTGGTGACATCACGACAGGCAAAGCTGGTGACTGGCGACATCATGACAGGAGGAGCTCGCGAGGTGGTGACTAGTGACTGGCGAGAGACGAGAGGCGACAGGCGATAGGCGGAGCTGGCCAGGTGGTGACTAGCGATTGAGCTGGCAACCCGCAACTGAGCTGGCGAGTTGGTGAACATCGTGTGATTGAGAAGCATCCAACCACCGCCAGAGAGGACGACGAATCACCTGGAGTGGAGGAGAGGACAACGAAAGCGACAGAGAGAGGAGAGTCGGTGGAGAAGCGACGATGCGACCTGCGAGAGAGAAAAACAAAAATGAGATGCAAAGAGAACAGAAGGCGTCAGGGGGGTAGTTTTAGGTTTTTTTTTGTAGATAAGTCCTCAGCCGGTGCCGTGCGGTATTGCCAGTATCGACTGGTACGAGCGTTTTAAGCCTGTACCTCCCCTCTTCTTACCTTTCCGTTTTTTGGCTGGTACGGAACGGTACTCAACACCCTGCTTACAATTGCTTAACATCATTAAATTTGCCACTTTGTTGTCTTAAATTATTGTATAAGTTAAAAGAAGCGTACGCTTATTTAAAGGTTTATGTCACCATTCAAAGAATGAAAATGGTCCTGACATTAAGATTTCTGACAAGGTATACAGAAAAAGTCTAGTCTCAGTCACCTGGAGGAATCCAAGTCTAAGAAATGGACATACATATACAAGGTATAAATTATCCTTAGTGATATGTTTAGTTAGAGTTTTATTAATGAAATGAAATGAAATGTAATATTATTGCATTATTTAGGAGGAAAGTTTATAATATAATGGAATATAATGAGATGCAAAAGAAGGGATTAATATTACATCTCTTTTCATCCTAAATAATAAAAATGAGAAACTTCCGATTTGAAAGATTTCAGATGGAATGTAAAATGACAAATAACTTTTCATTATATTACATTATAAACTATTCTTTCAGATAACATTTCATTATATTACATTATGAATTATTCTATCATTTTCAAATAATAATTTTCTAATATTACATCCATTTATATTTTATTACATTATAAATCATTATATTCTATTCCATTAAAAACCTTACGTACAATCAAACATAATCTAAGTTAGAAAAATCAAACATAAAATTTTGGAGACTTAGACTTTTCTTTAACGTGAAATCGGTCCCCGACCATTTCCCAATAAACCTTTGATCTGTATAAACTATAACTTTAGAGTTTAGAATAATGGAGGAAGTAAGGGTATGAAAGAGGTAGAACAAATCGATGATAATATGGTAAAGTTCGATGAACTAGCAAGTGGTGCTGACTGAAGAGGGGAAAAGGAATGTGATTGACAAAAGGAACAAAAGAGCGACGCGTGAACAGTGAGAGAAAAACGAGGGATAGGACAAATTATTTGTGTATTTAAATTGGCAATTATAAGTTAGAGAGAAGTAGATTCTCCAATAAATTATATTTGTCAACATTATTAACAACAATAATATTTTAGTACAAATTTTACTAAAACGTGCAATTTAAAAGGGTCCACCAGAACACAACTTACCTTTAACTGATAAAGATATTATTTCCGATAAACAAAAAAAATTACAAAAAATGTTGAGAACTATTTGTAAGGAAAAATTAAAACTAAAATAAAAAGATATATATATATATATATATAATATAAAATAGAAATAAAACAAAAATAATTATAAATAATAATTATAAATGCATATTAAAATAATAAAATTAATAATAAAAATAGAAATAGAAATAAAGGATAATAATAATAACCACAATAATAATAGAATATAAATATAATTAAATATTTATAAATAAAAATAAGAATAAAATTAAAGATAAATAATAAAAATATAAAAATAGACATAAATACAAATGCAAATAAATATAAATATAATAATAAATAATAAATATTATTTGTGGCAGCTGCCCCACTAATTCAACTGAATCATTACTATTTTTATGACTTGCAAATTTACCTTCAAGAAAAAACATATAATTATTTATCTCCTGCTATTTCATTAAATATATATTAAATATCAATTTATGCATAATAAAAGTTTAAATTAAAAATTTTTCAGTACTAACTTTATCCTATTTATGATTATTTTATAATTTTAAATTTCAAAATGTTAGTTTTTTCAATTTTAAATATTCTCTAATTTTCTTTTTCCCTCCGTCAGATAAATATGAGAGACGCACGGTTTCTCTAGTTTCATCAAAATGGAATACTTATTATCTCAAACATGCGCCTAGATGCGATTATTAGGTCACCTAAACCTCATAATCTTCGTACATTTACTTAACCAGTTTCGATGAAACAATGAGGTACGTAATATACAGTACGGGATAATAATGCTCAAGAAGCTTTATTGTTAACCAGTTTCGATGAAACAATGAGGTACGTAATATACAGTACGGGATAATAATGCTCAAGAAGCTTTATTGGAAGCTTGTAAAAGGATTGAGGTAGGTACAAAAAGACAAGTAGAATACAACTCTTTAGTTATAAAATAGGAACAACTTTTCTGTCGATGCATGCACATTGGAGGGATTATAACTACTTCCCACAAATTGCTCAAGAAAGCTAGTGAGGTCTATATATGTATGACAAGCATTGAGCCAAAAGAAAAAAGATGCGTGCGGTTTGTGGTCAGCTAAATATGTAGACAAACCAAAGTGCATAATACATATGTCGCTTACCCATTTGTATAGGTTAGGCCATTTTCATATATATATGTCCAATTAATTCATATTTTTCTTGGTAAGTTCCATTATTACATTAATACATATGATCTAATCAGTAAAGGCCAAAGATTAGAAAATTAAACAATGTTATTATTTTTTCGTCCTTCATGTAATTGGATTTAAACTCTAATCAATGTCTAGGAGAAGCAAAATCATTCAATTCAGATTACCTATCCAATACATCAACATAGTTTTGAGCAAAACCAGGCTGTAACGAAAATTTTTGGGTTATATTAGTCCTATCGGTTGATATCAATTCATACATCAAAATATTAATAATAATGAATACAATTTATAGATTAAAATATATTGCAGAACTAATATATTTTATATTTAAATATTTTTAAAACTAAAAATTTTTAAAATAGTTATTATGTATAAAAATTATTTTATACTAATTTTAACAAATAAAATTATTGAATTAAAATTTAAAATATTTTCAATTTTTAATTATAATATAGAACTAAATTTTAATAGAAAACTAAATGTTTACACAATTAAAAATAATGTTTATACTTATTAGCTATTTTCATCCTTCAATCATTGTTTTTGTATTTTTTTAATTTCCTTTCAACATTATTTGTGAATAATCATTAATTTTAATTTTCTAACATAACCAAGAAGGTTAAATTTATTTTTATAACATGTGAAATTATTTTAATTTCACATGTTATAAAACTAAGAATATGCAATAGTCCCCATGTGCATTACATAGGAAGGGAAACTCACATGTTATTAATTAAAATGAAAGCATAAGAGACTTACAATGGAAGTAATTCGAAATTTATTTTTAACTCATGATTCTAACTCAGCAAATGATTCGCATGTAGGGATGACAATGGACCAACCTCGTTAATTTTTTTAAAATAATTAAAAAAATTAAAAGTATAAAATAACGTTTTTTTAATTAGATCTGTATCATTGCTTTACTTAAAATAATTGAGCCTCGAGTCAGCTTATTAAAAATACTTTAATCTAGACCCATGAGCTGGACATTGTCATCATTAATCATATTGTCATTGTGTGAAATAACTAATGCTCTAAGTCTAGGAATTCGGGAATATTGCTCTTGAAAGGCCTTGACTCATAGTAGAGGACCATTTTCCATGAATTAAGTAATATCTGTTCAGAATGTGACGAGCAAGAATAAATATATACTAATCTTAACTATTATACTAAACCAAAATATCATAGGTATACAATAGTAGATATATTATGTAACAATCGAGAATAATAGATATATTATGTAACAATAAACATGGTGTTGGAAGATATTAATTCTCTTTTCTGCTCTTTATTAATCCTTTGAGTCAAATACAAAAATAGGTCTATTTAAAGTCATTTGTAGAACAAATAATTTGAAAGGAAATAAGGTCTTTTTTTCTATTTATATTTTTGGTTTTCTGTTTTTATTTTCAAACTTAGTCTAATGTCTTAGATTAAGCTAACTCATCATGAATCATACTTAAACCCATTTTCAATCTTAGTCTAATGTCTTAGATTAAGCTAACTCATCATGAATCATACTTAAACCCATCAAAACAAAATTGAGAGTACATGGTAAACGCCAAACTATATACTTAGCTATAATTAAAATAAAAAGATAAAAGAATATCATCATATCATATTTTGTGAATAATGAGATAGTAAAGTAATTGGAGTTTGGTTTGATATTGAGAAAGTCAGTCAGTAACTAAAAATATTTCCCATTAATTAGGATTTAAACTTTGATAACACGTTTGTCTATATAAAACTTTAATATAAATCAACAATTTCCCTAAATGCATACTAATTGGGTTTAATAAGAAAAGTTGTACAAGTACATTGAAGGAAAAGCAACTTACAAATAACAAAATCCAATACAAAAAGCAACTATATGCTTCAATAATTAATTGACTTCGCAATGACAACATTATAATGGTAGCTATGAGATGAAGAAACTTGATTTCCAAGGATTATTCAATTCCAAGTGATTGTGCTTATGCATCATAAAATTCTTAGCATATGCTTTGCAGGAATATATCCTACCATTAGATTCAGTATCTATAGGATAAAACAACTGTATTAACATCACAGTTTGAGAGTTTCACGAGAAGAATGTTGTGTAATGAAAAGACATACAGCTAAGCACCTAGTTCACTACTTTAAACTTGTGAAAATTTATTTGTTCACTAACTTCAATTTAATTTGTGTTTATTTTAAGTTGAAAATCTTCTACTTTTTGTATGTTGGTAGAGTAAAAAGCTTTTTAACCTCATCTATATTTTATATCTACAAGACTACAAATTCAACTTTTTAGTTTATTATCATATTTAAGTGAAGATCTTAAATTCTTATCTTCATACATGTTTATCTTTCTTTTCTATTTTCTTTTCAAGAGGAGCCTATGTCGTTTGATTTCAGTTCTATTTTTCTGTTATAATTTTCAGTATTTGTTTTTTGTTTTTTATTTTTTCAAATAAAAAAAATTGTTTATTCGTCGTTATCGTCAATATAGTTAAATTTTTGTTACTAATGATAGTTACATATTAGATAAAACTTAAAGATAAATTATTTTAATTAATCAAAATTTTTAATCTCTTATAAAATATTTATTTATAAATTATCAATAAAAGTTCTTTTATTTTATTAAAATAAATAATTTTAAATTTAAATTTTATTTATGAATTAAATTTTATTTAAATATATTTTAATTCTTAAATTAAAATTTTATTTGAAATTTATATATTTTGAAGATATTTTAAATTTAATTATATTTATTAATAATTATTAAAAATAATTTTATTGGATTTAATTACAAAAATTAAATAATTCATATTTTAATTAAGTAAATAATATATATTTAGTTGATGATATTAGTTAATAAAAAACAAAAAAAATCAAAATTTACTTTTTGTGATTTCATAAATTTTGAAAATTGGAAGAAACCAAAATTAAAAAATCAAACAAACATAATTTTTTACTAAATTTAAAAACAAAAATAAAAATAAAAATAAAAGAAAACAAATAGACACTTAATATTAGTTGTGCAAAAATAAGTAAGGAGAAACCTGGTTTGTTCGTTTGGATTGGCTTATCTCATAATTTTGATAATATGAGTTATACATCAAAATAATTTAGACCATTTATCCTAAATAAATAACCAGACGTGAAAGAATTACAATTATGTTTTCTAATTGAAGGTTTTAAAGTTCACTTTTGTTATTATGTTTTTATCTTAGATAATATGTAAAAACCTCAAAATAAAAAATAAATTTAAATCTCATCACTTCAATTTGATAGTTTATGCTAAATTTTACATGCTGAAATGGATAACATTATCTTACGTTGAAACGAAGGTTAGAGACTCAGTTTGACATTTATAATGTTTAACATTATCAGATTATTTATATGAGTTAAAAGATTAAAACCCAATGCTGCTATCAATTTGCTGGAACTGTTCAGGTGGATTGATTCTGAGAAGACAGAATTACAGAAACAGAATGGAAAAACACTAAAGTCCTCGTCACCTGCTACTCGGACATGTCCCACTTTATGATCTAACCGAAATGATTATGATCTCAAATGTCTTTTGAATACTCTAGATGATCCAGAATCAAGAATTGCCCGTCCAAGATGAGTGTGGTTACGTGTTCTTGGGCTCTCAATTTTCGTGGACTGTCTCAAGTGTATCAGTATAAATAATATTGAGAGCGGCGGGAACTTTGGTCCGTATCGTTTTACTCTTTAGCTCTGTTTTCGAGCTTAACCTGAACCAAAGATGACAGTCACTGTCGCACCCAATATCAACGAAGGGTTTCTCACGGTGAAGGGCAAAGTTGTGCTAGCAGGTGTCCCTGAAAGTGTTACCTGCACTCCAGTAAGCGATGGGTCGGCTTTTTTTGGTGCTAATTTACCGTCCAAGCTCTTACCATGTTTTTAGTCCTGGAGTTCTTGACAAAGTGCATTCTGTGCATTGGTTTTTACATACAAAAATTATGTTCCACTGTGCACTAGACAACCAAATACAAATTGCATAGAGCTGCTTGAACAGCTTGCAAGTCTTTTACTTTGGATATTTTGTAACATATAGTATAAACCTTATTACGTGTCCCAAATCTTACGTGAAAGGGAAAGAAACGAAGTAAATACATAATACCTCATTTTGGATCCATCAGAAGTTTAGAAGAGCTTTCCGAGGTTGTAACAAGCTCAAATTCACCAGGACCTTCACGAAATCCTCTCATCGGCACGTTGTTAATGGGTTAGAGAATCCGTATGCTTAACAATGATATGAGAAACTTCAGGAAATCTTAAACTATTTATATAGCTTCTATATCGGACTTTCTCATCACAGGCACCATATAGGTTCGATCTACACTGATCGAGATCCATTTTCCTCCTGGACTTCGACCCATTGACTTAGATCATTTGTTGAGCCACTTATTATCTCTATCCAAATCAAATTTACATAACTTAACTGATAGGTTATCGAAAATCGATAAAACGCAATTAATTGTTGT
>JANZXR010000007.1:26106319-26119794 GCA_027575705.1 Erythroxylum echinodendron
TCCGTTATCTTAGGTTATGTGTCGGAATGACCCACGGGCGTTCCGGTACGTACTCTAGGGTAATGGGGTGTTATATTATTGCTCACAATATTTTTCTTCACTTTAGTAGCTTATATTTCATAACTATTTATAGCGTTAGGAAGTCGATGGTAACTTCTAAAATATTCTAAATATTTCGCGTATTATTAATTATACCTCTTAGATTTTATTATTTTGGACTTAGAGTTTATAATTGATTATGAGAGATATTTCTACATAATTAATTGCACACACTTTTCAAACTCTGCGTTTCAATAGAATTTTTATGGGATTGATATTACTTTTGTTCTTATAATTCCACACATTTTCGTAAACTTTCTAGATTAAATTTTTAAACACTTTCCTAGAATTTCTATATTAATTTTCAACAATTTCATACTATAGATAGGTATAAAATAATTTATAATTTAGTTAAAAAATGTCTAGGACCAAACCATAAAAACCTACAAATTATGTTATTATCGTATTGTTATGCAACTTTAGTGACCTACTCTAGGACGCTGGTTACTAAAACTATGTTAAACATATTACCTTTTATCAAAATCAAGTTTATTTTTTGTTTAATTATATATTTTTTAGAAGAATTTAATTAAGTCTATTATATTTTTAGAATATAAAATAATTAATAAAAATAGTAACCTTATGTTTCTAAAGTAATCATCATTCATCCTATGGACAAGGATATAAAAGTTTGATAAGAAATACTTAAACTACTCCAAACAAAGATCACTAGAGTTACAAATGAGCTTTATATGCTTCATTTGGCTTACTGTATTGATAAAAAGGATGAATGACATATACAAGTAATTTTCTATTTGATATTAAATCTTTAAAAGGGAACGATACTTTAAACTATATTTAAGCATTATATTTTAAGTATTTTAGGAACTTTGAACATAAGAATTTGTAACACGTAATAGGAGCCTTAGTTACATATCCTAGATTCAAAGTGAAAGGGAAATAACAAAGAAATGTGGAAATACTTGATTTTGGTTCCGTAACTTTCTAACCAGCTTTTCGAGGCGAAACAGGCATGAATCCTCTAACACCTTCACAAAACCTACTCATCGAGACGTGGTCAATTTCTTTTTGTAGTTTTCTTAAAATGTGAACCTTTGAATAGGTCAGAGTAACTTTACATTCATGAATTACTTAAGCAACTATAGGAGACCTTAACCTATATATATGGCTTCCATATTAGGCCTCCCTATCAGAGGCTCAATAAAGGTCCGATCTGCATCGGCTATGGTCCATTTTCTCTTTAAACTTCAGCCTATTAATCTAGATCCTTTATTGGTCCACTTTATTATCTTTATTCAGATTAAAATTATGTAACTTAATCGATAAGTTATCGAAAATTGATAAATTGCAATTAATTGTTGTCCCTCTTATATGAAAATATCTAGCATTCTCCCCCTTAGACAATAATCAATTACAGTATTAACATAATGTTAAAACCAATTTAAAAATACGGTTAAGCCAATCATTGTATGGTTAAACATGTTAAAAAATAATTTTAATCAAAGATAATGAAAGTCCATCATTTTGTCTCATAAAGCTTTCGAATATATGTGTCATGTGTGACACAGATCCAATACAATAACGAATATCTAGTACCTCACCAATATGAATGAGAAAATGGAGTGTGGTAAACTAGGATGATAATTGTATGATCTGATATGTATCATCTATCTTTTTGTAGGTCTTAATTTTTCTAAACTTTTATGCTTAACTGTATATGTGAAACTGCATTAGAGAAATTTTTTTTTCTCTCACCGAATGCTAAACTGCATTAGAGAAACTTTATGTTATCTCTCTAAATGCTAAACTGCATTAGAGAACCTTTGTTTTCTCTTACTGTATGTTAAACTGCATTAAAGAAAAGCTTTATGGGATTAAACTCTTATATCCCTATATGTCATCTCAAAATCTATAGATATACATAATAAACTGCATATGTCCTAATGACATAGGCCCAAGATTAATTTATATATATACCCAATGACCTTTAAAATGCTTAAGATTGACACAAACCTTAAGACTTTCATATGTATTATGACAATGTATAATAACGCTTATAACTGAGGATAAAAGGATGATCATTTTTATTAATAAACAACCATAATGTCATAATACATCAAAATATACAAACATCAAGGTACAAACATAATGATCTTTAACTAACAGTGTCAAAGGACTTTAATAGACGCATATTGTATACGACAAGTAGACGAAGTCCTTTAGTTAAAGGATCAGTAAGCATCTGCTTAGTCCTCAAATGCTCCACCTCAATGTCACCTTTTTATATCAACTCCTTTATGGTCAAGTATTTAACCAGTAAATGCTTAGATCTTGTGATACTTTCATTGTTGTTACTAAACAACACAGTAACAAGATTGTCATTATACATGAATGGGTAATCACAGACAACTTAGAAATTAAGTTCCTGAGCCAAATCGCCTGTGTAACATTCCCATAACGTGCTATAAACTCTGCATGCATTGTTGAGGAATCACTAGTGTCTGCTTGACACTCTTCCATAATACTGTACCATCTGATAACATGAAATTGTAACCTGAAGTAGACTTTCTATCATCCGGATACAAAACAAAATCAGAATATGTGTACCTTATGAGTTCTAAATTGTTGACCCTTTTATATGCAATATCCAGTCTAGTGCATATCTGGGCATATATCAAGTTACTAACCACACTAGAATAAGGAACATTGTTTATGACCTTTCTCTCTACTTTATTCTTTGGACACTATGCCAAAGATAATCTCTCACTATGAGAGATAGGTGCTACAACAGGTTTACAGTCAACCATATTAAATCTTTGTAACACACACTTAATGTATGCACTCTAAGATAGGCCTAAAGAGTCTCGAGTTCTATCCCTGTGAATCTGAGTACCTACGACAAAAGATGCTTCACCAAAATCCTTCATGTCAAAATGTTTAGCCAAAAGTTGCTTAACCTCATCCAATATAGGCAATTCATTTGTTGTGAGTAATATATCATCCACACACAACAATAGGAAGATAACTTTGCTTCCCCTGACCTTGTAGTACAAGTATCTTTTAACTTTATTTTCTACAATGCCAAAAGAAGTCATAACCTCATTAAACTTAAGGCACCACTATTTAGAAGCTTGTTCCAAACCTATATCGACTTTCTCAATTTGCAAACCTTATCACTCCCTTCCTAATCCTAAAATCCTTCAGATTGCTCCATATAGACCTCTTCACAAAGTTCACCTTTCAAGAAAGCAGTTTTAACATCCATTTGATGTAGTTCTATGTCATAATGAGCTAATATTGCCATAATCACTCTGAATGCATCCTTAGAGGATATAGGAGAGAAGGTAACATTAAAGTCAACCCCTTCTCTTTGAGTGAACCCTCTGGCAACCAACCGAGCCTTAAACCACTCAACTTTACCCCGAGTGTCCTTTTTGGTCTTAAACAGTCATTTACAACTAACGATTTTGTAATGTTCAGGAAAATCAACTAGCTCCCATATCTTGTTATGCTTCATGGATCACATCTCGTCATTCATTGTATCCCACCACAAATTTGAATTAGGTCCAGAAACAACTTATGAAAAAGTAATTGGATCTATAACATGTCCAATATCATAGTTTTGTTTACCCAAATAGACTATATAATCAAATGGAATAGCAAGTCGTCTCATTTTAGTGGATCTCCACAACTGCATTGATTTTTGTACCTCAGGAACCTCTATTTATACAAATATAAGTTACTGTTCCCACACAGATATGGTACTACAACCTTGATCTTTTGAACCTAACTGTATGAGCAACGGATATATAATAACTGTAGTATCTAACCTGCTATCATTTAAAGGATGAGAGGGACCACTCTTATCAAAGACATCATATTCCAAAATTTTAGTTATATATGGTTCTAGAATTCTATACCCTCCTTCTCTACAGTAGAATATGTAGCCTTTAGAGTAGTCGAGATATCCAAATAAGTAGCAACAAGTAAAATGAGCATACAATTTGCTTTCATAAGGATTGTACAAGTGCACCTTAGTAAGTCAACCCCATAAAATTTATGAAAGGTTAGGTTTCCACCCTTTCTAGATCTCAAAAGGTGTCTTTGGCATTGACTTGCTCGGGACATTGTTAAGTATATATAATGTAGTCGGGATGGCTTCACCCTAAAAGTATTTAGGTTGGTTAGTCCTAGTTTGATATTATGCCTTGTGATCACACCATTTATGTCAGGATTACTTGACATAGTGAACTGAGTTAATATTCTAACTGATTCCACATATATACCTTTTCTCATCTTGAAACCCTATATTTGACATAGTATAAATTTGACAATCTTGATGGATTTTTCCAATTCGTTCTCAACCTAAGTCTTAAAGATCTTGAATTTATCAAGAAATTCAGACTTTTCTTTAAGCAAGAACACATAACCGTACCAAGAATAATCATTAATAAAAGTCAGAAAATATCTAGAATTGCACATTGTAGCTATATAAGGTCCACTAATATCCATATGTATAAGATCCAATAAGTCAGATGCTTAAGTTGATCCCTTTTACATTATTTTGGTCAACTTACCTTTACAATAGTCAACATATGTTTCCTGATCATCAAAATCTAAAGTTAGGATAATATTTTCTTTTATCAATTTCTCAACTCTATTTCTAGAAATGTGGCCTAATATGTCACAACATGTATGAATTTTACTTAATTAGAGGTCTCTTTTGGGTAACAGGTTCAACAATATATGAAAGAATATACATCTCATAAGGGGTAAGACACATTCTATATAATCCATATGACAAGAAGGCAGTTCCAATATGTTTTACATTGAAGGATAACTATACAACTGAAGTATCAATGATAAAACGATACCCTTTTGATGTAACACTAATACAAAGATTAGATTATGTTTAAAAGACAGTATATAACATATGTCATTTAATATAGGAACAAACCCTGTATCGAGGTTTAAACATTCATCCCCTATATACAAAACACTAACTTCCTCATTGTTGCCAACCATCAGTTTCTCCTCCCATTTAGTTGGCTTTCTCCTAGATCTAAACCTTTGCATCCTGGCGGCAATATGATTAGATGCCCCACTCTCTAGCCACTAAGAAAACTGGATGTTGCTATAGCAAAATTAGATTCATGAATTATATAAGCCAAGAAGTTACTTGACAGTTCTTGTTTGACTTTCCAGACTTTATATTTCTACTAATCGAATTTCTTATGCCCCTTCTTCTTAAAAAAAAGAACCTCATATTCTTCAAATCTTATGGGCCCTTTGCAATACTAGACTGACCAATTGCAAATATAAAAAGGATTTGGATTTTTGACCTTTGAACTGCTGAGACTTGGCCTTTCCTGTTCCTTTACCTACAAACAAAGTTGTATGAGGAGTTTTCTTCAGTTTCTCCTCCTCTGTAACATAACGAGCAATAAAGACATTGATATTCCAAACCTCATCTTCTGAAATATATAGAGTGACTAAGATACCAAACACTGAAGGGAGTTTACTTAGAGCTTGGTGCACTATTAATGCATTAGGAATTGAAATATCCAATGCCTTCAGTTTGCTCTAGTAGTGGACCATCCTAATAATGTAGTCCTATACTCCTCCTTCTCCAGTGTATCTCATGGAGAATAATTCTTTACACAAGGTGCTTATCTCGACATTGGACGAGACCATATACCTTTGGGAGACATTGTTTAGAAATTCCTTTGCTATGCTTGTATACGATAGTCTACTCAATAGATGATCTAGGATTGACCTCTTAATAGCTAGATAGTACATCCTATTTGACCGATCCCAGGTTGCATATTCTTCTTTATCAACTTCTAAGTTGATGGATGTAGGTATGGATGTCCTGTCCCTACGTATGGCCAATTTTATATCTGCCATCTCTATTGCAGTTTCTGCATCCTCTTCCACTTTTTTGAAATTGTAACTAGTCAAGGTTTTAATTATAATGTTGTTGTTATTGAAAAAAAAGGTGACTGTAAAATGACGATGTAAAGGTCAACACAAATGTAGGATAACAGTGTTACTCAAAGCCATAAAATAGTATATGTTCCGAGAATCTGATTACACATATTATAAAAAACCTGTGGGCTGAATACATAATACATGCAACCAAACCTCCATATAAAAGCGTTCAGAGTATAGTTTATCAACTCTCATGACACTTCCACCTATGGGTGAATAGATGATTTAAGCAATGCCTTTCCTCCATATAATTCCTTTATGCACATCTCAAAATCCTATATAAGGCCAATACCTGTGGGTAGAATAATTAAACATAAGATCAGAGATATTCCCTACTATCCAACAAGAATAATTCAAAATACTAACTTAAAAGGCCACTGTGGTGACTACAATCTCATCAATACTCAAAAAGATCCACAAACATAAGAGATACATGTTTACGTTATCCTTACACTCCGTATGGGCATATAGTATGTGATAAGGTACCATTGAAAATATAAAAACCCAAATGCATAGTCTAATTATCACATACTAGTGCTGAAAACATTATCAATAAACTTTATTTGAGACTTTCATAGTGAAAAATCCCAATTAGAGCAATTGTTGTGCATTATCGAACATTGAACCTACCACACAAGACGCAAAAACGTTAAGTATCTCCCTTATATGAAGTCCAAAGCTCAAAAATTCACTAAAAAATGGCTTTAGAATGCCTTATTTTCTTTTTCTAGAGTGAAATTACCAATGTAATAAATTTAGAAAATTAAAAACTCATTTTATGAATTCCCTGAACCCAGAAACTGACCCAAAATGACCTGGGGTATCATTACAAAAATTCTAAATTTTTTATGACTGAGTCAGCAATTGCTGTAGCGCTGACATCAGTGCGGGACTATAGCTCTGATGTCACCGGGGTCCATGTGGAGTTACCACACTTGAAGTGCCTCCAGATGTGTTACACGTGTGCACTGTATGCGTCCCCAAGGACATTGACGAGCCTGAACCTCTGACGGCTCCTGATACACACGAGCCTTACGCATAGACGCGCTTGACCTATCTAGCTAAACACATTTCCTCATTTGTAAGCATCACACATTAGGACAGATGGCTGGCACATGCATCGCATGTACCTGTTCCATCACCTCCAGTTAGTCACAGTGCCCATGTGGCATGTGTCACATGCATCCTTCATCCGTTGCACCATATGTCGCACATCCGTCATGCTCCAGCCAAACCGACTCCTTGTGTGCACTATGCACGCGTCAGACGCATGTGGTACACTCACCTGACGGTCTCCATCCCCAGCGACAGCGAGGGTAATTTCTAGTGAGTTTCGAGCTGGTTTTTTGAGCTCCTAAGCTCATTGTCAACTCTTTTTTCAAGGCTAACCACATGTAGCACACTTTCAAGCATTCATTCACAAGAAAAAACTGAAAAAGAGATCGTTATTCTCCGAGCCCTTATAGAGAAAAACAAAAAAAGTTTGTTTTTAACCACCCGATCATGTAACTTCCCTGATACCACGTGTAATATGTAACAAGAGTCTTAGTTACGTATCCCGGATCGAACGTGAAAGAGAAATAACGATGAAATGTGAAAATAATTATTTTCATTTTTATAACTTTCCAACGAGCTTTCTAAGGTTGAAATGAGCGCTAATCCTTTGGTACCTTCACGAAATCTACTCACTAAGACATGATCAATATCTTTCTGTAGTTTTAATAAAATGTGAATCTCTGATTGGGTCAGAGGAACTTTACATTCATAAATTACTTAAGCAACTACAAGAGTCCTTAACCTATACACATAGCTTCCATATGAGTTTCTCCATCACAGGCCCAATACGGGTCCAATCTATATTGACTATGGTCCATTTTCTCTTTGAGGGTCCATTTTCTCTCTGAAATTTGGCCCATTAATCTAGATCCTTTATTGGACCACTTTATTATCTTTATTTATATCAAAATTATGTAACTTAATCAATAAGTTATTGAAAGCTGATAAAATGGAATTAATTGTTGTCCACCTTATAGGAAATAACTATCAAAATTAACTTAAACAAATTAAATAATATCTTGGAAAGTCTTAATTCTTCCAGTTTAAATATATTCTTATACCTCTTTTTATTTCACTTAATATATAAACTTGTTTGTAAAAACCTTTAAATTGGTATAAGACATCAATTAATATCAACCACCTTGATCTTGTCCAACATAAGATTCAATATATGTTTATATGTCAAATACTTCTAGAACAACTAAAACAAATTAGAGGTATAGGATTGAAATAAAGCGTATGTAAAAAGGATTGATAATTTGAAAACTCTGTATTGAATTAATTGTTACAAAATGATCAAGAATCGTATAAGAGAAATAGGTTGCGAATTGGTCGAGTTCATGCTTCTAAATGTGATTTAGACATCTTAACTTACAATTAAGATTCTAACACGTTACTTTCAAAGATTTAATATGAACTCAAGTTCATTTCTTGTATACCCCCAGAAAGTGTAGAAATTTTAAATTTGATTTCTAGGGAAAAAGCGGCTAAAAGAATTATCAAAATCTACTAATTAATGTGTCCATAAGAACAAAAGACCATAGAAAAATGTTTCAAAAATTAATATATCGATGCGTTTCAAAGACTTACACGAACACTTTCTAAACACATTTTTTCACGTTTGGAATGAGTTTTTGACAATTTCAAATTTTCCTCCTAATTGATATAGTTAAGAATATGTGAAATGCTTTAATAGAACATCATTGACAAATCTTTTGGTAATAGCATTTTTCTCTCTGAAACATTGTAATGGTTTCACCTATTAATTATACCCTAATCAATATTAAATAAATTTGTAAAACAATATTCTTGAGCTTTAAAATTATCAAATTAATAACAATCAAATAATTATTAGTTCAGATAAATAATTAAATGAGACTCTAATATTATTGTTAAAAAATCAATTCTATGATTGAATCACGAGTAAAGTAGAAATTTTTTTAATAATTTTTTAATCAGATATTTTTAATTGAATAACTTTAAAAATATGAATCATAAATAAAAAATTGAATTGTATCTAATTTAAATTCTTGCAAAACTTATCCTCTCAAATTTATTAACCACAGATTTTTTTATGTATCTAGCTTTTAACGATATTTAAAGATGAGAGAAAAGAATTCAAATAATTTGAGAGGAAATGACAAGAGTACTTAAATATGTCATAGATCAAAATTGACATTTATCAATATGTCATGATTACTTAAATATTAAAAATGTCAAAATAGTTTGTCTTAATATGTCCATGCATTTTTGTAAGGTTTAATTTAATCTTTTCGTCATCAAATGTTTCAATTGAATGTAAAGTATGAAATTAGTGTATACTTTATTTAAATCTAATCATATTTATTCTTACTAATTAGTAATTGATTTATAAACTAGAAATTTTCTTAAATCACTATTAGTCAAGAATAGTGGAACATTCATTGTAGTGATACATCATTTGTTGACTCAATTATCTCCACATAGTTTATATTATATCTACGTACCACCGACTTAGCTACTCTAAATAGAATATGTCATAACTAGCATCAAAGAATAGCAGTTCTCATCTAAGATATCTTGAAAATCTAAAATCATTATCATTTACACAACTATCATAATGAGGGGATCCATAAATACATAAGTAATGTTCCATTCTAGATCCTCATAATTAGGTATATTCAGTAAACTTATTCTCTAAACAAGCACTTACATGTTTGTTTAAATATCTTCATAATGAAAGGTGTTGTTTGAGCAACTCTGCATCCTAAAATAATGAGAGAAGCTCTCACATCTCTCTTACATTCCGTTCTCACAACCCAACCTTAACCCTTCATCTACTCCACTTTAGCTTACTTTTTCCATTCCTCCATTTCGAGTTCCCTCTTGTCCATAGACTATCTCTTATTTCCTTCCAGCATTGCTCTTCCTTTTATGACCTACAAAACAAAACATCATTAGATTATATTTATCTTTAAAACTAAAATAGAGATAGACTTCCCACCTCTGCCCTCAATCGTTTCCCTCTTCTACTCCATCATCCCCATCTCAACTTGCTATGAACTTTGCACCCTGCTCTTCTTCTCCATTCCACTCTACAAATCAAAATATCCCACCCCCAACCTCTATCGTTCTTCCTCCTAAAGATTTTGCTCCATCTGATAGTGTGTTTCAGCATATTAAAGGGGCTAGAAAGACATGGAAACATGTTGTGGGTGACAATTCTAACTCTTTCTTAATCTACTGTCCACCTATTGAGATTAAAGGTAAGCTAATGGTGGCTCCAAGTCTAGACATTCTGTAGGAAGGAGCAAACACATAGGATGCTATGGTTGTTGCCATTTTTATGGATAAATGACCTACTTTTCCTATTATACAAGCATGGACTCAGGGAAATTAGAAAGGTAGAGGACTAATGGAAGTTATGTTAACTAAAGAAGATAACTTAATCTTTACCTTCTCCTCCAAATCGGAAGCTCAAAAGGTAATTGAAGAAGGCCCTTGGCACATCTCTCAACTTCCTTTATTTCTTCAAAATTGGCAACCAAGCATGGAATTAGAGAAAATTATATTGAAAACAGGCCTCTATGGTGAATATCCATAACATTCCTTTGGAATATTGGAAAACTAAAAGTTTGAGTAGGCTAGCTAGTTACTTGGGGAAACCAATTTATGTGGATGAAAATACTGCTTTGAGGAAATAGTTTAGATTTGCACGATTATGTGTGAGTATGGATATTTATAAGGAAATGAAAGACAATATTCCTATTCTAAGGTTGGCTGATGGGCACTCTCTCAAAGAAGATAAGGTTTTGGTTACATACCAATGGAAACCTTCTCTAAAAGCACAAGGCAAAGAATAGAAACCAACGAGGAGAGTTTTCATTAGAGGAGACTATTAGGTGGTGACGGGATTGGAGAAGCTTAATTCTGAAGATACAAAGAGTTGGTGGAAGTATAACATATATTAGATAACCATGAAAGTCTAGGTAGGTTGCTTCAGGTTGAAAGGGAACCACCTATAAAAGGTGAGATTGTCCAAATGGATAATCTTCCAGATTTAGTTCAATCGATGGAAATTCAACAGCAAACTTTGAGTGCCTCAAATAAATCATTAGGGAAATAGAGGGAAAATGAAATGGATATTAGTGGGAATAATCATTGCCACAGAGAACACGAACTCCAACTAAATGAGCAAACTTAACAACTGGAAGAACAGCAGAGAGGAGTTACTCAAGAGGAACAGTTTAAACAAGTAATCTCTTAGAAGAGCAATAGTAGCAGTAGGAAAGGTTCCAAAGGGAAAAGTAATCTCATATGACCCTGATAGTCTAGAATGTAAGAAGAATAAACAACCCATGTAAGCTTAATGCGGTAAGGGATTTTGTTCTAAAGGAAAAGCTTTCGTTATTTTATTTATTGGAAACCAAAATTAGGGAAACAAAACCTGAAGTTAAGTTGATTAGGTAGCAAATGGCAGTTTTTCACAAACCACCAATGTCATGCCTATAGAAGGATTATTATTGTTTATGATGGAGATCTTTTGGAAGTGAAAGTTCTAAAAACCAGTCAGCAATTTATCCACAAAAAGCTTAACTTTAAAATGGAAAATACTTGTGCTTTAGCTACTTTTGTCTATGGTTTTAATACAATGTTTCAAAGAACTGAGCTATGAACTTCCCTTCAAAGACTCAAAGCTTCAATTAGAAGTCTATGGTTAGTTAATGGGGATTTTAACGCCACCCTATATGGATCAGAGGTGGAAGGGAATTGTAATCTACTCAACTACACCTCTGAAGGGAATTGTAATCTATTCAACTACACCTTTGATTTGTTTGATTACATGCAGGATGTGGAATTAACAGATTTACAATTTGAAGGTCATAAGTTCGTTTCTTTTTCTCTTTAGGAGTAATATTCCCACTCATGCTACATCTGAGTGTATGCTCCCGCTCAATTCTTGCTTTTGGTATAAAAGTTGTACTCAATCCCATTTTGCCAATGGTTACTGCATCAATAACACTCTTAATGTTCATCTTCACCTTGTTTTCTCTATCCAGGAAAATTCCAGAATCTTTAAAGATTTTTTTAGTAGCATGCCATACGGATAAGCATTGGAGTCCTTCTTTGTCTTCATCATGTACCTGAGAACCAGGTATGGAAGATTGATAGGCTTATGGTTGAGAAGATAGAACAGACATTGCTCATCAATCGTTGTCACAACGTTCCTTGATCCTGTTCTTGGTAGAATACAGTGAAATATTATGTTGTGTAGAACCCTAGCCTTTGGAACAAGTTTTGATGCCTTCTTGTCCTTCGGGTCACTACACTCATAGAGTTGTCGATTTACCGGTGTCTTTTTTAGACGATTTTGAATCATCCATCTAGGGTTGTAAGACACCTCTTCTCTAACACATGGACATCCACTAACTTTCTCGATTAGTTCCAGTGTTATAATAACCGATAGTCTATCCACCAATGATACTACTGTATCATCTACCATATTTGCATTCTTCCAGAAATTATATACTTCATTCAGATAAACTGTTTCATGTACCTGAAAGAAGTTTTTCCATCCAGCTACCTTAACTTCGGGTTCAATGCCCATCTGATTCTCCTTCAAAGATTCGAAGTCAACATGCTTTCCATAAATCATTGCTTGCTCATTGCAATATTTAGAAAGTAGAAAATTCTTAAGGTAAAGAGATTAGTATCTGAAGATGAAAGCGTAACCAAAAGGTCTTGAAATGACTAGTTGTTTTCGAGAGTTCTGCAAAAATCAATTTCAGAGGATTTCAAGAGTTTTCTAGAGTAGGTGTAGTTCTTAACCGTCTGAGAGATTTTTGCTTTATATTTCCCTCCAAAAATATTTACCGTCTGTAACTTGTAGTTACTGGCTTTTGAAGAGTTAAAACTTTTTATCTTCCTTTTGTAAGAATCGACTGAGTCATGACGTGTCAAACGATTGGTCTCTTAAAATTACCATATTCAAGTTTCGTCTGATTTTTTTGAATCTTTCTTCATTCAAAGGCTTAGTAAAGATATCTGCCTATTGACGACTTGTCTTAACAAATTGAAGATTGATGATTCCTCTCTATATATAGTCTCCTAGAAAATGATGTCTAACTTCGATATACTTCACCCTTGAATGTTGTATTGGATTCTTTGATAGGTTGATAGCACTTGCGTTGTCACAGAAGATTGGGATTTCTTCTTTTACTGAATAATCTTCTAACTGATACTTAATCCATAATGTTTGTGAACAACAACTTGCAGCAGACATATATTCAGCCTCTGCAGTAGATAGTGCAGTTGAGCTTTGCCTCTTACTAGACCATGAAACTAGATTATGGCCAAGAAAGTGACAGCCTCCACTTGTACTCTTCCTA
>JANZXR010000007.1:26119894-26142793 GCA_027575705.1 Erythroxylum echinodendron
TACAAAGCTTTAAAATCCTTACAAGTCATAACTACATCAGTACTCATAGACAATATAACTTGAAAGGAGGCTAAAGCTTTAGCTATCAAAGATCAGTGCTAACTATTACAAAAGACATTTGCTGACTTGTGCTACCTTGCATTCTGACTTAATCACTCTCTTGAGCTTCACCTGAGTTTGACAGAAGTTGGAGGGGGTGAGCTTAAAGCCCTTGGGAAACATGCTTATAACTTAGAACAAGCAGAAAACCTTTTTCACAGTTAAAACATACTTAGTTTCAAATCATGCATGCATTTAACTTGTTACATAATTCATGAGCACATAAGCAAAACAGAATGGTTTGGGTGGATCCAAAACAGAACGTACTACACATTTACCTTAAAGGGTCCTGTGTAGCCGTGAACAGAATGTACTAGCGCAATGCTATTTTATGGTCTTGCGTAGCCATGAACTTGTGGGAGTTCTTAAAGGAGCTCCATGTCACAAGTGGGCAGGCTGGAGAAGCCTTTAGAAAAATAGCATATACTAAGGTACTTCTCCTTGGATATGTTTACTAAGCTCATCTAACACTAAGGCAAACAGAAAAGGGCTTAACGTGGATCCTAAGTGTAAGCCAATATCAATAGTCTAGTATCACATTAAAAAGGAGAACTAACCACTTAATACCTATAAATCCTATCCGCTTCAATACCTTTATAGGGATCTCATCCGGCCAGACTCCTCTTCTGCTCCCCATCACTCTCAAAATTTTTGTAATTTCGCCCCTTGTGACCCTATCGGGTTATGACCAGTTTGAAAAATGCTCTGATACGATAGGTTCACCTAACTCTCTATTGACCGAGATGCCTTCATTATACAAGATGAAAAGCATCTCTGGCACCTACTCTTGATGGCCTTTGTCTCTGTGAGTACCTGACCTGCTTTATCACGTATACAGTAGAATTAGTTGAGATCTTTCGTCGCACGTGCCCTATCCTGTGCCAACTTGAAAATTCTTTGTGCTCTCTTGAACATATCCACATCCCTGTACATAGACTCATATGCTTCTCCTTTCGCTTCTGAAATTGTCTTCTTTGCTTTCTCCTTTGCCAATCTATACCTTATTTTATTGGTTACCTACTCCGCATATGTTGTACTTGCTACTAGGTCTTTGTATTCTCTCTTTTTCGCTTTTACCATCCCCTGAACCTCTCTTGACCACCACCAGGATTCCATCCACTTGTCCCTCTACCCTTTAGAGACTCCTAGGAGTTTTGTAACAGTTTCCCTCACTATAAGGGCTACTCCTTCCCACATCCGATTTGCATCTCCTCTCATAACCCATGCGGCTCTATACTGGATTTGGGCCCCAAAATGTTCCACCATGTCCCCTTTTAGATTCTACCATCTAATTTTACAACATCGCTTAGTAAATCAATGTGTCCTCCATTCCGTAATCCCTAGATCCAAAACCAACAATTTATGCGGGGTTAATAGGCATGCAGCTGGGAGCACTTTGCAATCTTTGCACCATGCTCTAACTCTCTTCCTGACAAGAAAATAATCAATCTGTGTCTTGGTCGTGTTATTCTTAAATGTCACTAAGTGTGCCTCGTTTTTCTTAAAAAAGAATTAGCTATCACCAGCTCAAACGCCACTGCCATATCCAATAAGACATTTCCACTTTTGTTTCTAGTGCTGTATCCAAAACCCTTATGAGTTCCTGTATAACCATCTGAGGTAGCTCCTATATGTCCATTAAAATCACCTCCTAAGATAACTTGCTCAGAGTCAGGAATTTGTCGGAGCACTTCATCCAGCGCTGCCCAAAGTACACATTTTTGTTGTTCATCTAACCCAACTTGCGGAGCATAAGCACAGACTACGTGGAGAACATCCTTGCTAAGAACAATTTTTGCCAGTATAATCCTATCATTTACCCTTGTGATCCCCGTCACTTGATTTAGAAGCTCTTGGACCACTAGGATACCTACCCTATTCTGCTTCCATGTATTTCCCGAGTACCTCAATTTGAACCTCCCTATCTCCTTAGCTTTAGCTCCCAACCACTTAGTCTCCTGAATGTAGGCTATGTGTATCATGTACTTATTTAAAATCTCTACTAATTCTAGAGATTTTCCTGTGAGGGTCCCAATGTTCCAAGAGCCTATTCTCAATATGTCGTCCCTTTTTTTATGCTTGCTTGTGGCATGCACCGAACCACTGGTATAGACCCCATCGGCGTAATGAGAATCCATTACTTGTAGCACGTGGCCCTCACACCCTTTTAGAGTTACTAACCTAATACGTCTTTGGGAGAAAAATATAGATAGATAAATATGTCTATATAGAAGGATAGATATGGATATATAGAAAGACTAAAGTAATTTTAATTTTACAAAAAAATAATACTAATAATAATAATAATAATAATAATAATAATAATAATAATAATAATAATAATAATAATAATAATAATAATCACTATGCCAACTGAAGGGATCCTCAATATTGCATAAGTAATACCAACATGAACATACAAGCATAACTGATTAGAGCATGGTGATAAAAACATAAGAACAATATAAGAAATATGGTGAAATCCTCACATAATGACCCAAATGGCAACACCTGTGAGAAATAAGAGTAGTTCTTGTAAAAGTTGAAAGCCCACTGAGAGAGTACTGAAGTGGCATGAAAGAGAAATCATCTTTATGCCAAGTAAGGGGAATTCTATCGTAAGAGATTGTTGGACGTTGTTCATCACACACGTAATAGCCAATAGAAGACAAAACAAGTAAAGGCGTGGTCTTATAAAGGCAGTGTGTATGACAAAAAGAAAGCGGGGAGTAGTAACGGTACACCGTGAGAAAAGACGGTAGGCTTTATGACGGCATCCAATTTGTCAGGGGGCCTGAAAAAGCTAACAGAAGAAAAACGAATATCTATGGCATTACTAGAAATGAAGCAGCTTTGTCTTGTGCATGTACATTTATGATAATGACTGTATACAAAACATTAACGAAACCCAGAGCCAGGATGTTTATAAACTAAAAACACCTGTCCATGTGCGCATAAATAGTCCTGGGAAAAAAGTCATGAAAAACGCAAAAAGGAAGAACGCACTTATCATTGCCAGACCTCAACTGAAGATTAAACCACGAAACTCATACCTCATAGACGCCATGGAAAAGATGATTAAACTAAAAATTGATCTAAAACGAAAACAGATGGAGAAAAACAAAACGTGGAATAACTAATGTAAATTTAAACAATAAAGATATGCCTGGTAAGAATGAAGAGAAACATAAATTTAGAAAACCTAGAATGCTTTTCGAAGAAACCGAAGGACACCATGACTCAATTCACCAACCAAAATGCCTCCATTGACCACCACAAAGCCACCCCCTTCTCCTCCTCAGCTATTGACATCCGTCTTTGTCTCTCTCTAGTCATCGCATGAAAATCCACTTTCAACCCATGACCACAAGAACTGAAGAATAATAACAATAAGACTAATGAGCAGATCCATTAGTGACAGAACTGAAGAAACATCATGGTTCTAAAGCTTCTATTTTTCTTAAACCAACACAGGCAATTTTCCATATACGATGAATCCTTAAAGTGTATCAACCAACTTCACATCCAGAGCAAACGATTGTTCTATGACTAAGCTATGATCTTCTTCTTCGTGTAGCCCATTTCGGGCCAAGTTTCCATTTTCTTCCGTTGACCTTGGAAGTCGAACCTCTCCAACCTGGGATAGAAATCTGATAAGTTCGGGGCACCTAACAACTCCGTTATGTCTGAAATCACTTTCCTGAAATCTTTCCCAATCCTGTCTCTTTCCTGTCCCTGAACCGTGGCACCCCACAACATGTTCGTTATAACGTTAAGTATTGTCAAAAATATTTACTCCCTAAAGTTGACCGGCGAATCCATCTGAGAATATAGGTGGCCGACTATTTTCCGGAGCTCATGGCGGCGGACGGCATACACAGAGTCTAAGGCAATTATAAACTATAAATGCACTTAGAAAGAATTAAATACCAAAAATACAATAAAATATAAAATATTAAGTGAAATACCTCTAATATGGTTATATAATTATAGTAAAATATAAATCTATCAATTACCAATAAAATGGTGGTAGAAGTTATGCATGAATTCTTCAATAGGGGTAAGTTATTAAAAGAAATCAACAACATCTGGATCATATTAATTCCCAAAAGAATCAATCATACTAACTTTTGGGACTTTCAACCTATAGCTTGCTGCAACACAGTTTATAAAATCATTTCCAAAGGGCTCTTGCTAAGACGAAAGGCTATTCTATCCAATCATATAGATCACAATCAAGGAGCTTATATTCCTAAAAGGTCAATTATAGACAATATTTTTATTGTTCAGGAATTTCTCAAACATTACATAAGAAATAAAGTCACAAAAATTATGCCATGATAGTAGATTTTCAAAAAACCTATGATATGTTGGATTGGTTTTTCATTATTAATGTTTTACATGCCGATGGATTTCTATCACAATTCACCACTTGGATACTATAATGCATGGAATGATATAATCTAAGAGTTTGATTATAAACGATGATGGTATAAATGATATATATTTTAATAATGTAAATACATTATTACTTGAAAGGAAGTTTTGTTAGAAAGTCATCTAAGACATATTAATTCTATTATAGCACAATATAACCTACTACATAATCTGTTCTTGACTACATAGAAGATTCTCCAGTTAGAGATAATGATGGAGCTTATTCTATGCTTGGATTTGAATAGATAGAGATGCATGTTGACTTTATCATATAGTACTCTAATGAAGTGTGACAATGCGGAATACCCATTTACCTCCTTCTACTTTAAATTTGATCTTCAAATCACCTACAACAAGGTATGAATGATATGTTGCTTGAAAATAAAGCAAAAAAGATGGAGATTAATGACCTCAAGGAGCTTTTATCTAGGTTCACTAAAGGTAGGTTCACTCAAACATATATAAATGGAATAAGATGAAAACTAAAAGGTTAGTATCAAATGAATACCAACAATTAGTATCTCCTTTATTGATATGAAACAAGGAACAATCACTATATATTTAATTATTGATTTCAAAGGAATAATTACTAAGGATCCTCATATGAGATAAGTAAGAAAATTTGTATAAAAAGGTTAAAGTGAGGAACAAAAATGTGATAATCACTTGCTAATAGATAATATTTGAGCATATTGAATTAGCATAAATATTTAAGGAGATAAAATTCATGTTCCATATACCTAGGATGAGAAATATAAACTAATCTTTGAATTAGTACATATTTTTTTTAAATTTGTTTAGTTCTTTGATAAGCACTTTACATGTGCTCTTCGCCATATGATATAGTTTTAGAAACGGGAGTGATCGAAGTTATTTATTTTTTTCATTTTGATGATTATAACTTTTTATAACATATACTCTTTTTAATGTTGAAAGAGGGAGAGAGAATGGTAATATTGAAAATTGAACTTTACAAATCAATGATGCATGAATTGATAGGGAAAATGTAATGCAAATTACTTTGATATAAGGAGAGTTTCATTTATTTTCTCGAATATCACCAAAACAATTTGTCATTATAAAAAAACATAAATAGATTTTAAAACTAAAGTCCTAATTTATAGTTTTAATGATAAAATATATTACTATAATTATATTTAATTTTTGTGACATTAATAAGTCAATCATAATGGAATTAAATAATTTGTTAAAAGCTAAGTTCAATAGAAAGGCAAAGTGAAAAAGGAACCAATTAAATTCATTAAGTGATTAAATGATCAACTAAATGAGTAAGGTGAAGCATAAATACAATTTAAGAGTTATTTTAGGTAATCAAAGTGAAGTGGACCAAGAAAAAGGAAGATTAAAGCCATTTAATATAAAACAAGTCAATCTAAATTCTTTATAACCTTCATCTTTATCAGTATTATGTTCTATGGGTTCAACATTACAAAAACATTGCATATTGTATGCTTAATGCATAAATGTTTCAAAATTAAAAGGAAACTGAATTTTGAGCCTTAAAGAAAACCTTTTAATCTTTAAACTATAATAGGAGGAACTATTATAGGTGTTTGAGTGTGTTTAAGTCAAGTCTTATTAAAGGAATAGGGTTTACAGTTTGAAAACTTGGAAGTCTTTTTGTAATGACTAGTTTTTATTTTTAAAGGCTACTTTATAACTAAGTCATAATGCTTATACAATATTATGTCTCCCACTTCAAATTGGTAAGAAGTGATCCTGTAGTTTAGCAGAGAAGTGGCATGGAAGACTTCATTGCTTATAACATATCATTGAATACCACAGTTTAGCGCCTATGGAGGGAAAGGAACCTAAGCATCTTTTAGCAAAAAGCAATCGAGATGTGATCCCTATCAATATAACTAATCAGATCCATCAATGAACAATTATTAGTTCATCTTGCTCATATCAATTACAGACTAGATTGTTTTTTCTTAGTCTTTAAGCTTAGTGTATCACATAATGTTGAATTTTAGTGATAAATGGAAGCTTCAGTGTAAAAGTTTATTTCCCTACTTAAGAGTTAAGCTTAAGCTCGGCTGCTTATCTGCTACGTAACTAGTAATTTATATTTTATTAATCTTCAATTCATTTTATTTTCTAAAGATAACTAGTTTAAAATGGTTGGTTTTTTGTCCTAACAACTGGGAACAAAAGTTATGAGTATAAAAAAACATGAGTGAGTTGTGAGAAGTATCTTAGATACTAGAGGGAGTCGTCACAGCTATTTTAAGATTTTCATACGATTATGGTATGATCCTTTAATATATTGTAGGGATCTAGAAAAAGAGTTTTTAAGTTGTACTTGATCATTTATAATATAAATCAAGTAAGCAATTTAGCATGTAAAATTTTCTTTTTCAACCAATAATGAAGATGTTTCATGAAGGGTCCTTTTCACCCATTGAATGATGATGTTAGTGAATTTCTAATTGGATCTTAAAGGGTGGACATGTATTAAGGGTTATTTCACTAAGCCAATATAAATTAATTTTGATCATTTTTCCTACTCTCTTTACTTATTATTGTCATTGTTATGTAATTTTCATATGTAGAAGTCTTATAATTATTTACTAAAATTGACAATTTATTTGTTCGTTTTCAAACAAGTTAAAAAGTATACGCATACAATTCGCTCCTCTCTCAAGTGTTATCTAAGAACCAACACTTATGACTATCAAAGACCCTTTTTCTTATCATAATAAAGTAAGATATTATAATTTTTTACGATTATTTAACTCACACTTTAGGATCTTAATATGAGTAGGAATGACAAAATAGCCCGAGCTTTATTTGGCCTGGTTTAAACCTTACTCGAAGTTAGCAGGTTTGGTTCAAGTTGACTAGGCATCAAGCCAAGCCTAAACTTCTTTTAAATTTGCAATTTAGGCTTAGGCTCATGTTCAGGCTTAGGCTAGGGCTCAGACTTTTAGGCTTGACCTAGCCCAAAGCTTAGGTATATATAGTTAGAAAACCTTAGTTCATCCCTTTTATCATCGTTTATCGTATGTCTTCCCTTCTTTCTATATCATTATTTTATTTTTACTTTTAACAACCTCCACCCTTACTTCTTCTATTTCTCTTCTTCTTTATTTCATAATTTTCCAATTGTCCAAGTGCTCTCTTTTCCTAATTTTCTTTTGAAAATTAAAATCAAATTAAGCCATGAAAGATTAAAAAATAAGTTAACTATATGTGTACTCTCAATAAGAGACTTTCAAAAATAAGTCAATCTGTTAAGCTAATTAAGCATCCACAAATGATGTAATACACAGAACTAGTTTCCACTCCAGATGTCAATACATGTAGAATCTAAAGATAGCTTATCACAAAAGGTGTTTATGTGAAGTCTAATGGCATTGATTAACTCATTGATAAATTAATCATAGCTTCTTTCCTTGTTGCAGAATATGCACGCTATTTCTTTGATCACAAATGTATAACACCAAATAAGATAAGGAAATGTAGTAACACCATTTGTAACCTCTTTTAACATGCTGTAAATGTAGACTTTATCTTATGATTAGTCGCCATTCCTCATAAGGATTGATAAAGTTACATCTATAAAGAATTTTTTTTCTATACACAACTGATGTACTTGCATTTGAAAAACAAATGAGAGGTGCTCTTCAGTTGATTTTTATGTAGACTACACTAGTTTGTCAAGTAGTTAAACTTGCTTAATTTGTCAATGGTGAGTAATACATCCCTTATGGCTCTCCATAATGTTGTAGTAACTCTAAGAACCAATTTATACTATGAAATATACATAAGGTTCTACTGAAACAGTTATTGCATGAAGTGTTACTGAATTTCCCATTAGCATCTGGGCATCACTAATTTTTGTCACGTATATCTTCATTTAGCACCACTTTATTGATATCCATCTGCATATTTCTATCATTTATTCTCATAAGGATCTCATCTTTAAACATCAATAAATTTGCAATATTTTGATTATCTATAATACTTTGTCTCAAATCTAGTAACTCAACTTTATACTTTAGAGGACAACATGAAATCTAGTTATTATGCCAAAATAATGTGCTCATCTCATTCCTAACTTCTTTTTTAGTATAAGATCTCATTGTGTTGCTTATTTTGAGAATTTCCTATGTCACAGAGGCATTTTTAGTTGTAAAATCAATTTCCGATATACTTTTATGCTTGATATAGTATTCAATCACCCATTTGCACTATAACGACTTATTATTAGTGATTAATCTCCACGTTCTCTTGACAAGCATTGAAAATTTAAAAGTTTTAAAGGAATTATGTTCAAAACTCTATGCCTCTTTAATTTTTAGACCTCAAACTATTTGATATCAGCTTTATAACCACCTTCGTTTATCCCTGAACAAAGGAATTTTTTATTATATTGTTAATTTTTTTCATAGCTCTTAGAATGGCAAGATGTGTAGCCCAATGTATGTTGATTAAAGATAAAATAACCATAATGAACTGAGGTTTGCTAACTAGAGATAAAGTTTTCATGCTTCATCCTATAATTTTAGCTTTTATCTTGTCCACCAAAGACTTAAAGCTTCCATAGCTCAATCTAGTGGCAGCTGTTGGTATACTAAGGCAGCTAAATGATAAAGACATCTCTCTAAACCCAATGATATGTTTTACCATATGTCTCTAATTCTCAGCACTTTAGAGGTATGAAAGGAGCATTTATCAATGATAATATAGGGACCATAAAGTTTAGTAAATATTTTGATGGCCTTCGTTATAACTGAAAAAGAAGTTTTATTCACTTTAGTAAGGATAATTAGATCATCAGCAAATATGAGGATAATGATTCCAGCAATTTTTTGCACTTGGAATGATATTCAAAATGTTTGGTTCCTTTAAAATCCTTTTCAAACGTTCGTTGAATACCTCCATAACAATAGCAAATAAGTAAGGTGAAGAAGGATCACTTGTTTAATGCCTTCAAAACTAAATTAGAGGGCTCTCCATTAATGACGATCCTAAAAGATGATCTAGTGAGTAATCCATTCAGTGAAACATTCTGAAAAATCTAATGCTCTCATGATGTTACAAAGAAAGTTCCAGTTAACATTATCATAAATTGTCTTCAAATCAATTTTCAAGATATAGTTTTTACCCTTTTTTCTTAGAATATCCCTTTATAAATTCTTACATAAGTAGAATATTATCTCCCATCTCTCTACTAGGTATGTAAGCTCCTTGAGCACTATCAAAATGAGTGATTAATGTCTCCTTCAAATTTCTTGTTAAGATTTTTGAAAGAATTTAGTAGATTTAGTTACATTCCTCTCTTGACCATAAGTACTATTATTTGATAATGTAATCTCCTCCCTAATATAGGCAATTCCTTCTCCACAATCTTTACCCTTCTAATATTCCATTTCATATTTTGAGTTAAAGACCCAAAACAACTTATAATTTTTGCTTCCATGATGCTTTATGATTTAGGTTAGTAGGTGTAGTTTATATCACTTTGTATATGAGAGAGAAAGAATAGAACATTAGTAATTTGGTTTGTTGGTGTTTGGGTATAGATAGGTGATGTTTAGGGCAAAATTATAGGAGAAAGAAAAATTGGGTAAAGTTGAATTGAACATCTGTGTTGAGTCGGGTTAGATAAAGTTAAGTGAAAGATAAGCAAGTTTGGGTTTTGGTTTGGTTTTATATCACTTAAAACTAGATAAGATTCAAACTCTAGTGGTATAAGCCAATTATGATCAAGTTTTGGGCAGGTTCATGTCACCTTCTAAGAGGATCAACAACCTGTAATCCCTATCTATGAATTGCTAAATTTACATAGTTAATCCGTGTTAATGATAAATATTTGGCTTATCCTCTTCATCTTAGATGAATTTATGAAAGTAATTAATTAAATTTTATTTAATTTATAGGGATGTTAAACTTTGTTTTATAGACCTATTACAATTCCTTCCAATTACGTTTTGTTTTGGAGATCATGATATGAACCTATAAAATAAAATTCCATAATGAAAGACATAGTAATGAATTAATAACCTGTATATATAAAGACATAATTGTCTGGTTCAGTTTCATTTAATAACCTGTATATATAAAAACTAGACGATTTATCGGTGAACCAGTTGAACTAGTCAGTGTATGTACCTAAACTTCATATTTCAAAAAAAATAAAAACTTAAAACTCTCCTTGCCTTTACTCTTTGCTCTTCACCATCTTCTCTTCGCGGCTCTCATTGGTCCCATATATGCACATAATTAAACATGATACATGTAGGTAACCCATGGATGCAAAAATTGAGCCCTATTTTCTCTCCTTAGGTGGCTACTATGAACTCAATGGCTGAAGGAGTTATGTCCTCTAATATGCGCAGCTAATATGAGATAATGGGCTTGTTAAAACAACTTTGATCTCTTACTTCCTCTACAACTAAGCACCATGATCAAAGGAACTGTCTCTACACCTGACTGAGAAGGACTTTTTGAAGGTTTCGAAGATTGTTTTTATTTTGAAGGGGTTTGTGATGCTTGTTTGAGTTTAGAATGCGATCTTTGATTCTTTCTTGAAATTACTACTTCTCTCATTGATCTCTCTCTTAAAGTTGTAGTGGATTTCAAGATGGGTTTCTTTATGATGCAATGACTATTAGGATTGGGGCTCTCTCTCAGAGCTGCAGTGACTAGGCTTTAAACTTGGATGGCTGTCTGTGCTATTTTCAGAAATGACTGAAGTATTTAGTCCAGCAGAGACAGATGCAAAAAGCCATCATAGATGGGCAAAAAGTCTAAAGGAAAATCCTAACCTCCTAAAGCCACTCATTAGAGAATACTAGCCAAAAAATGAGTCTAACGCTTTCTTTCATTAAAAATGGTAATAATGACTGACATATCTCTCAAACACAAGGTATTGCTCATTTGTCATTTTTATGCTGCTACTGTTGACTTATTGGAGAGGATGGCAGAAGAATATATTGTAGGTTTGCATGAGGTACAGGAATTGGATGGATGGATAAGCAAAAAATTTGAGAGTTAACAAATAGGTTTTGGAATGAAATGTTGATTCTAGTTGTCAATCCATGTTTCTATAGAGTTTGAGTTTGTTCATTCTCATAAGACCCCAAATTGTACCTTATTTGAAATGTTACATCTTTATGAAAGTACATGTATGATAGGTGTTAAAAATTGTGATAAGATTAAGATTTGCATATGACTTGAATTTTGGTTTAATGGATTATGCTCAGTGAATTGGAATTAATTAATTTCAATAGAAAACTAAGGTATTAAAATGTACATTTGGACTAGGAAATTTGTCAAGTGACAAGATAAGTTGGTACATGAAACTTTGTATGACTAAGCCTAAAATTGGATGACAATTGGACTGGTAATTAATTGACAAATGGACCAATTATGGAGTGACAAATGGCCTAATAAAATTGCAACATTGGGCAGCCACACATGAAGACATCTATTTGGCTTAATGGAAGGACAAGTAGCTTACCTTCATATGTGACATGTGTCAATGGAGGATGAAGACATCTTGCATTGCATCAATCTAAGGTGCCAAATTTTATGCTGGAACTTTCTTCACTCTCTTCCTTGCTCCTCTCCACCGAAACCACTCACTCCCTCTCAACTTCTGGAATTTTGCTTGATTTTAGATTATCTTCACTTGGATCTTCATAAATTACTACATCAAGAAGTGGGACCTGCTACTTTCGGTGCTATTGTCTTGTTAGTACTGAAGTTTTAGATGTGTGATGATTGCTTGGAAGTGCTGGAAAAATAATTTTGGTTTGACAAATGCAATGTTGTTTCAGTTTTTGGTAGATTAGTTAGTTCTTTGGAGTTAAAATTTGAATATAAGGAGGTAAGGGAATTCTAAACTTGACAGCATGTATTAATATAGGTTTTATGATAATTGAATTGGCATGAAGTATGTGTTATGATGTTGATAATTAGGTACGGGAAAAATGATCTTTGTACGATAATTCTGGTTTGGTTTTGAAGTGTGGAATATATTGATTTGTAAGTTACTTAATGAATGACTTTTGAATTGGTTATGGACATGAAATTGATGTGTAATTTAGGTATGAATAAGGTGGAATTGAAGTGGAATTGATGAACTTTGGAGAAGGGGCGTTGAAGGTGTAAGATGTGATTTAATTGTAGTGGTTTCACTGAACAGGTTTCACTGAACAAACATCGGTATTTTGGCCATAACTTGACATGTAGATATTCAAATGGGGTGATTTTAATTGTAGATTAAACTAAATACATATCTATACAATTTTTATTGAGGAATAGAATTTTATTTCTATCTCCAAGGGTTTTGAAATTTGCCTTGAAGTTGAGTTTTGGATTATGTCATTGTTTGAGAATAGTCTGTAGTATTTTGAGGATAACTCTATAAATAATGAACCAAATTGTATGAACTTTAGTTCATTAGAAACTTAAGACATAGAGCAACATTTTTTTAGAAGAACATATTTCCCAGAAACCTCAGTTTCTATATCAAAAGGGCCATACAAATTTGACTCAAAACTAGTCCTAAGAAAATATAGAAAAAGTGTAAGAAAAGGATAGTGGGTAGGGTTTTTACATGGTAAATGCTGATTTGTGTAATTGTTGAACCACATGAGGACAAGTCTCTCTAATTTGATATAATTAGACATGGTTAAGGCTTGAAAATTAACCTAGATGATGTTAGATTAATGGAGTAAAAGTTAGTTAAAGGTTAAATAAGATTTGGATTTTTAATTGAAGTAATAACTTGAGAAAGTGATATTAGATAACAAAATACCTAATTTTGGAACTTATAAGGTATTAAAAGAATGCAGCCTACTGATGAATGCTAATGTGATTTAAAGAACAAGAGAAATATGTTAGTTGTGAATGTTTGTGAATTGGGAACTTGTGTGACTACATGTAATGTGTAATTACTTAATGTCTTCATTGGTGCATTATTACAATTGCTTATGCTCACAAGGCATGTTAAGTTTGATTAAATGTGAATCGTTACATCCTGTATGAATAATTCATATGATATGCATTATATCTTTTACATATGATACTGAAATCCAAAATGAATTGTTTTGAAACTGTTAAATCCTAGTCGTGGGTATATAGGCATGCCTAGAAGCGTCTATGGCTGCTCCTGTAATCAGACACTAAGGTGTCTTCTGTAACTAGACACTAAGTTGTCTTTTGTACCAGACACTCTGGAGTCTGATTTTAGACACTTCTGTGTCTTCTGTTTCACATACTTAAGTCTCTTCTATTGCAGATACCAAATATGGTATCTTTTGTTCTAGTCCCATTACCCACTTATGTAAAAAGGATTAGCAGGATAACTTGTTTTGTATTCTATTATATACTCAGTCCTGATATAATCAAGCTCTGATATGAAATATCTAAGTTCTGTTCTGATATAATCAAATACTATTTTGATATAGCCAAATTTTGTTCTGGTACTTTAAATTTATGTTCTAATATTATGGTATCCTGTTCTGATGCTTGTAAGTTTTGCTCTAAAGTAAATATATCCTATTTTGATATGACGTATTCTGTTTTGAGATACATATTGTTTGGATTGCACTTTTATATAAACAATTAAAGATTGTTTGAAATGTGACCTGATTCTGTATATGTGAATGTTAGACTACTGTTAGAAACAATCGCCAAATTATATCTTGTTTAGTTATTCCCCACTAAGATTTATGCTTAGCATAGTGGTTTTGCCTTCATATAGGTTATGATAAGAAGGTCTAAAGATTGGAACAAAGATAACTACAGTGGCCAAAGAAGGATTTCTTGTATTTTTGAAGTTGTTTTTGAGTTGTATTAAATGTAATGAGACATATTGTATTGTGATGTAAATGGTTTGTAATAACCTTAATATAGGTTGGCTTTTGAATTTATGGCATGTATTATGATAAGCACAATATGTATGATATGTTATGTTTATAAAATAATATCTAATAATATGTAATGTATGTTTGCTTGAGTTTCTGGAAATGTATGTAAGGGATTGTTTGGTTTGTTTTAGATTATTTTGGTTCTGTTTTATGTAGCATCTGCATATCCTTCCAAGGAGTTTGTGAGTGCTTACAATTCTACTATGTTATTTAAGGTTTCAATATGTTAAAAGATAACAAATAAGGATAAGGTAGTTGATAGCTTCATCTATAAAAGTACCAACTATAAGAGATTTCTTCTTTATTCATACTTATTAATTAATTAGTTTTCTGTAATAGTTGAACTCCATTTCATTTTAATCTCTAATTTTGATAGTTGTATTATATATATTCTATTGAAGTATTCAATATTTTAAACCAAGATACCAAAATTGAAAATTACATTTGCAATATTTTGGTAAGATAACACTCGACCATTTGAAGTGAAGCAAACCTATAAGAGATTGTTAATTGTCGGAGCAAAGTTTAATAAGTGAGTGTGATTTGATTGCATTCACCATTCTATTGTTGGTCTTCTATGTATGTGTATGGTCATTTGTTTGTCTTAATACCTTTTGAATTTGATCTTAATGGAAAACACAACCACAAAACTGAATCTTATGACTTCAACGTTTCTGTTTCATAATAGCGATATTACTTTCAAGTTATCTATGCCAATATCTAAGCATTAAATCTAATCCATTTGTATACTTCCCTTGATTGCGTTTGTTTGGCATTAAAGGGAAGTTCAAATTTTTTTGGTGGGAATGAAACTTCAATTTTAGGAACATCATTTAAAGAGACTAAATATGATCTAAAAGGTATTCCTTGTAGACCATCTTGGAAGTTTTATATTACCAAATGACCAATTTTTACAGGGTTAAAACTCTTAAGATTTAAAGGTGCCTTTTCATAATTTCCTAACAAAACGATGAGCTCATTTATTAGTATGCGATAAGAAAAGTGTAATAATAAGAGATGTTAAACGACACTAAATATTTGGAGCGCAATCATTCTTATTTTTCTTTGCGCATTATTATGTAGTTTGAGTGATTACTTTACTTCCATATCGACAAAACCTTTTCTAAATCCAAGACAAGCTATTAGATACAAACATACCAACAGCATAACCTGAGGTATACATAATTCTAATAATCTCTGGTTCTGGAAGATAAGAAAGAGTTTTCATTAATTTGTCTTTGCTTTTCTAAACCTATATTTACAATTTGCCTTAGCCAATGGGACAACGTTCATAAATTATTGAAAAGGGGCATCTTAAAGGACAATTTTATGCTTATAATTGTCATTCTTTATTACAATTGATGATGAGAATTATTTAAGTAAGAGACTTTTGCTCTAATGATGGTACACCCAATTTTTAAATAATTTTTAGGTCAAATTATAACAAAAAATATATAATCATCAAAAAAGATTCGATAAATATTGCATCCTCTACTCGTGGTAAGTTCGATCCAGCATAGAATTATTTTTCTTCTCAAGAATCTAATGGGAATATATAATATAATTGTATGTACTGCAGTAGAATATTTAAAGGGGAGGATTTATAGAATGAAAGAACAACTTGCTGGTGTTAAGGATAATATTGCTTCTTGTAAAAAAATACCATTTGATGTACGTGAGAGGATTAGACGTTATTTGTAGCAACAAGTAAAAAAGAAAAAAGGAAAATAAAGAGGCTCATGATATATCTTTTGGAGATGGGCTACCATTGACATAGATTCTTATTTTCCTTTAAGAGATACTCCTGGTTCTCAACCTAGTCTAAAAAGTGTTTTTGGTTGATAAGGATGTTGTTTTGTGATATAAAAGAGTATGGGCTATATGGTTTTATCATTCATGTATTCTTTTAAATGCTTTAAGTTCACCATATTTTCAAGAAGCAATAGATGTTATAACAATAATAGGTCCAAGATTCTTATTATGAGATGTGTGTGTGCCTTTACTTCAAGATTTAGAAAAGGAAAGTCAGTTAATTATGGATACATATAAGTCTAGTTGGGAATCAACAGGATACAATATTATAGAAGGCGGATGGAGTGATCAAAGACAAAGAAACTTGATTAATTTATTAGTTTTTTGTAATATTGAAATAACTTTTATCAACTTTGTTAATGTTTCTGATATGGTAAAAAGTGTCAATGAGTTATCTAAATTATTTTCTGAAATTGTTGAGTGGGTAGACCAAAAAAGGTTGCACATATGTTATAGATAATGCAACTAATTCTGTATCAATTGGGACTTATTATAATCAAAGTATGGGCATATTTATTGATCTCAATGAGCTGCTCATTGTATAAAACTTATTCTAAAAGATATTAGCGGTATGGACCATATTTCTAGTCTTGCCTCACGTTCATCTAAGATCACAATATTTGAATATAATCATATTATAATTTTGTCTTGGTCAAGAAAGCAAGAAGTTTGGGTTAAGGTCGTGCATCCTGCTGCTACCAGGTTTGCAACTACATTTATTACTTTGAAATTTATTTATGAACATAAACAACTACTTCAAAATTTAGTGACAAGGAAATACTTTTCAAGTCATAAGTTATCAAAAACCAAAAAAGAAAAAAAAGTTCGTACTATTATTCTAGATAATAAATTTTAGGATGCTTATTTCATCATTATGAAGATTATGGCTCTGTTTATAAGGATGTTGAGGATTGTTGACTCAAATGAGAAGTCATATTTGGGGTATATATATAATGGTATTTATAGAGATTACAAAACAATTATAAATCTTTTTAAAAGGAAGGAGAAATTGTACAAGCCTTACGTAGATGTTATTGACCAATGACGAGATAAGCATCTTACTTAAAGGATCCATATAACAACTTATTTTCTCAGTCCTTATTGCTAATATAGTGGAGAAACATGTACAAATAATATTAAGGGTGATTTGTTTGATATGATTGAATACAAAGGTAATTTCACTATTAAAGAGAAATCATAAGCAATAGATGAAATTAAATTGTATAGTGAAGGTTTGGAGAGTATTGCTAGATCATTAACAAAGAGAGAACTTATGATGAAAAAATGTAGTATAATAAGTTTTTGTACTTTTAGTTCATTCTTTATTTATTAATAATATATATTTTATTTTTCATAACTATTAATTTAAAATAAAGATAGTGGTGGAGATTATTCAGTGAAAGTTCTCTAACATTGATAAAACTCTCTATTAGATTACTCAGTTAAATAGCTTCTGCAACAAGTTGTGAATGTAATTGGAGCATTTTTTGATGTATTCATACAAAGAAATGAAATGTTTGGAATATTAAAGACTTAATGACCTTGTTTACATTACTTATAATTTGAGAATGAAGATGATTCTTAGATATCTTCATAGAACCACAACTTATCTCTGAATGAGATTAGTTAGCCTTCTTTTCTTCAAATATCACTTTATAGATAGGCAAACCCTAACCTTCACCTGTGGCCATAGCTCCACTGTACCCACAACTCCATATCAACTTCTCTCCTCCAGCACCACCTAAAATTACCAAACCAATTTTGAGAAGAGCAACCCAACCCTAACCATAGATTTGGTTTTTTTAAACTTGCCTCACCGTTTCTACATTTTGAGCTCCTTCTTCTCCATCCATCTTTCTCTTATTTCCTTCTAACATCCTTTGATGTCAGTGCTTTCCCTGTAAAACAAAAGATCATTAGAATTCCATTTAGATTTAAACTATTAAACTGTAATGGAAACAGATTTTCCTCCTCTACCCTCAACCACCTTGTTTCCCTTTTGTCCCCATTCATCTCCTTCTTAAATTGTAATGCTCTTTGCACCTTACTCTTCTTCCCCATCCCACTCTACAAATCAAACTATCCCACCCCAGCCTCTATAGTTCCACCTCCACCTCCTAAAGCTTCTGCTCCATCTGACAGTATGTACCAATATAATAAAAGGGCTAGAAAGACTTGGAAACAAGTTGTGGTGATAATTCTGACTCTTCCTTGATCTACTATCCACCAGTGGAGATTGAAGGCAAACTAATGGTGGCTACAACTCTAGACATACTGCAGGAAGGAGCAAGGACCTAGGACACTACACTCATTGGTTTTTTATGGATAAAAGGCCAGCTTTTCTTGTGATATAAGCTTGGACTCACAGAAATTGGAAAGGTAGAGGTCTAATGGAAGTTATGCTAATTGAGGAAGATAACATAATCTTTACCTTCTCCTCCAAATTGGAAGCTCAAAACGTAATTGAAGAAGGCCCTTGGCACATCTCTCAACTTCCTTTATTTCTTCAAAATTGACAACCGGGTATAGAACTAGAGAAAATTATATTGAAAAAAATTTCTCTATGGGTGAATATCCATAATATTACTTTAGAATATTGGACAACTAAAGGTTTGAGTATGCTAGATAGTTACTTGGGAAAACCAATCTATATGGATGAAAACACTACTTTGATAAAACGTATTGGATTTACACATCTATGTGTGAGTATGAATATTTCTAAGGAAATGAAAGACAATATTCATATCCTAAGGTTGGCCGATTGGCATTCTCTAAGAGAAGACAAGATTTTGGTTACATACTAATGAAAACCTTCCCTAAAAGCACAAGGCAAAGAATGGAAACCAACGGGGAGAGTTTTCATTAAAGGAGACTATTGGGAGGTGATAGGATTGGAGAAGCTTAATTCTGTAGATAATAAGGAGCTAAAGGAAGCTAAACATGTGTTAGATAACTATGAAAGCCTAGGTAGGTTGGTTCAGGCTAAAAGGGAACTACCTACAAAAGGTGAGAGTGCCCAAGTTGATAATTTTTATATTCAATTCAACCGGTGGAAATTCAACAGCAAACTTTGAGTGCCTCAAATAAACTATTAAGGAACTAAGGGAAAATGAAAAGGAAATTAGTGGGATAAATCCTTGTCATAAAGACCAAGAAATCTAACTAACTGTGCAAACTCAACAGTTGGAAGAACAGCAAAGAGGATCCACCCAAGAAGAATAGTTTGAACAAGTAAACCCTCTTAAGAGCAACAGGAATAGTAAGAAAGGCTCCAAAGGGAAAAACAACCTTATATGACCATGATAGTCTAGAATGTAAGAGGAATAAACAAACCTTCTAAGCTTAATGCAGTAAGGGATTTTGTTCTGAAGGAAAAGCCTATGTTATTTTGTTTATTGGAAACCAAAATTAGGGAAGCAACCCTAAATAAATTAAGTTGGTTAGGTAGCAAATAGCAGTTTCTCACAAACCACCAATGTCATGCCTATGGAAGGATTATTATTGTTTATGATGGAGATATTTTGGAAGTGGCAGTTTTGGAAACTAGTCAGCAATTTATCCACACAAAGTTTTACTTCAAAATGGAAAACACTTTTGCTTTAGTTATGTTTGTCTATGGTTTTAACACAGTGTTTCAAAGAATGAGATGTGGACTTCCCTTTGAAGACTCAAAGCTTTAGTTGTAGGCATATGCTTAGTTAGTGGAGATTTTAATGCTACTCTATACCAATTAGAGGCAGAAGGGAATTGCAACCTACTCAACTGCACCTCTGATTTGTTTCATTGCATGCAGGATGTGGAATTAACAAATTTAAAATTTGAAGGTCATAGGTTCACTTATTCCAACAAACAAAGCTCTAACTGGTTCATTCGGAAAAGGCTAGATAAAACTATGGTGAAAGTGGAATGGTTAAATACTTTTTTAAAGAGTTTGACCAATTTCTTAGACCCAAAAATTTCTAGTCATACCCTTATCAAGGTGAATAATTTGCTTAAAATGATTAGATTCAACACCCTTTCAAATTCAACAATTTTCTAGTTAATGTGGAGGGCTTTCAAAAAGCAATTACAAAGGGTTTAGAATATGAGATTTATGGTACTAAGCAATTTATTTGTTTGCAAAAGCTTAAGGCTATTAAAAAGGAATTGACGATGTTAAATTTAAGGAGAGGTCATAATTCCACAAAGGAGATAGAGAAAGCAAGAAGCAAGCTATCAATAATTCAGAAATCTTTGGCAACTAGTCCAACTGATTGCAATCTAGCTATAGTTGAGAGGGAAGCACTTAAGTCCTACTTGCAAATAGTGGATAATCATTGTTCTTTATTTAAGCAAAGGGCCAGAATTAATTGGATTAAGGATGGGGATAGAGGTATAAAATTTTTCTTCAATTTAGTGATTGCTAGAAGAAATGTCAACATAATTACCTCCATAAAATCCAAATCTGGGGAATCTTTATTTGGACAAGTTAAAATTACTAAGGGAGCTAAGAATTTTTATCAAAATCTCTTAGGCACAGAAGGTCGTTCTGCGGGTAATAGAGTAGATCTTAGGCAATTTGTTACAACCAAGATTCCTGAATATGAAGCATCTTTACTAATTAGATCTATCACGGATCAAGAAATAGAGAAGGTGGTTCTTAATATGAACGGCTTTAAGGCCCCGGGTCTATATGGCTTGAATGGTTTTTTCTTTCAAAACACTTGTGGAAACATTAAGAGATTTGTTAAAGATGCTGTGTGGGAGTTTTTTCAAAATGGTGTCTTGCTTAAGGAGATTAATAAGACCTTCCTATGTTTAATCTCTAAGAGTCCTAACCCGACTACTTGGAGTGATTTCAGACCTATATCATGTACTAATTTTCTTTATAAGATCATCATCAAGGTTTTGGCAAATAGGTTGAAAGATGTTCTTCACTTACTTATTAGTGAGAATCAAGGTGCTTTTATGAGTAGTAGACATATTGAGGATAGTATCCTTTTATTACAGGAGCTTTTAAAAGGGTACACTTAAAGAAGAAGCCCTCAAAAGTGCACTATTAAAATGGACCTATAAAAAGCTTTTGATTATGTTAAGTGGGGATTCTTGTTATAGACTATGGAGGTTATGAAATTTCCTCATAAGTTTATTAAATGGATTCAAGAATGCATTACCACTGCCTCATATGGAATACTGATTAATGGAAGCCCCGAAATATGTTTAAAGGCAAAAAGGTACTCAAGCAAGGGGATCCTCTTTCCCCTTACCAATTCCTTATTTGTATGGAGGTCCTCACCCTTATGTTGAAACACAACATTTCATCTGATTCCAACTTCATATACCATTCTAAATGTAAGAAGCTTTCACCAACTAGCTTATGTTTTATAGATGATCTTATTCTTCTAAGTAAGGCAAATGCTCTTTCAATTTCTCTACTAATGAGTACTCTCTATAGTTTAAAAGAGTTGTCTGGACTGAGTATTAATTTTCACAAAAGCTACTTCTTACCATCCAAAAGTGCTACTTACCTATCAAATTCTTTGTCACAAGCAACTAGCATGGAAAAGCAAGACCCCCCTCTCCTGTATTTAGGCATTCTTATCTTTTCCAGGAGACTAAGATTTAGAGAAAGTCTTCCTTTAATAGAAAAATTCAAAAAAGATTGGAGTCTTGGACTAATAGAACCCTATCCTATGAAGGTAAACTTCAACTTTTGAAGTTAGTAATTATGTCAATATAAGTTTACTGGTGCTCTTACATCTTCCTCTCCTAAGGACTTATTAAAACTGTGAAAAAAATGATGAAGTAGTTTCTATGGGGTAAAGGAAAAGGTGAGAAAGAAATTGCAAAAGTGAATTGGAAGCATATTTGTCAATCGAAACAGGCTGGTGAGTTAGGTTTGGAGTCAACCAGCAAGAACAACAAATTTCTAATGATCAAGAGAATTTGGATAATCTTAAGTGAAAAACAATCATTTTGGATCAAATGGATTCACATATACATATTAAAAGGTGAGAGTTTCTAGGCTCTAAGAATTAAAGACGATTACTTTTGGTTCTTCATCTAAATCCTCAGGTTGAGGGAAGATGCTCAGCAGCATATTACATCTCAAATTCTGGCAGGATATAGAATCTCTCTCTGATATGATAACTGGACAGGTCAAAGTGAATTGGAAGCATATTTGTCAATCGAAGGAGGCTGGTGAGTTAGGTCAACCAGTAAGAACAATAAATTTCTAATGATCAAGAGAATTTGGAGAATCCTAAGTGAAAAATAATCATTGTAGATCAAATGGATTCACATCTACATATTAAAAGGTGAGATTTCGTAGGCTCTAAGAATTAAAGACAGTTACTCTTGGTTCTTTAACTAAATCCTCAGGATGAGGGAAGATTTTCAGCAGCATATTACATGTCAAATTGGGGCAGGAGATAGAATGTTAGACCCTGTTTTTAGAGTCTAACTCATATTCGGAATACAGATATCCTAACCCAACATTTAATCGAAAATCTCATGATACATTAATCATACTCTTTAATACATTAAAGACAACAAACTTTCATCAATCACAACACCCTTATCTTTCCTTTTTTTTTACATCTAATTTCAACTCTCATCATCTATACATAATCCATATTTCATTAACATCATAAATGCAAGGTTT
>JANZXR010000007.1:26161591-26176487 GCA_027575705.1 Erythroxylum echinodendron
TCAATCCATGAATTAAATCCTCCTAAACTTGACATAATAGTTAACCTCAATCAAAAATAATTTATCTAATAATACCAGAATTAATTCAAATCATGTTTACTAAAATAAACAAAAAATTCAAGGCCCGACAATTAAAGCATGAATTAATTCAAATCATGTTTACTAAAATAAACAAAAAATTCAAGGCCTGACAATTAAAGCATAACTTCTTAATAATGTATTTATATAATTTTTGAATAATATTCACAAGTTAATTCTATTACTTATTTTAAATTAAGAGATAAAATAATTTTAAATTAAGAAATTAATAAAAACATAAAAAGTAATTATATATTTATTTTGTTGAACTAGTTTAATTCAAGCTAGTAAAAATAATTAAGTAGTAAAATCATCATGATTATTAATATTATTATTATTGTTGTTGTTATTGTTGTTGTTGTTGTTGTTCTTCTTCTTCTTCTTCTTATTATTATTATTATTAGACGTTCTATGATTTCTATTAGAGTTATAAACTTAGTTTTCTTAGAATTTAATATCTAAAATCTAAATTCCTATAAGAATATTCAACGAAATGCTAAAATATATAATATTCATATCATTATTTTTTTTAAAGTCATGCCCTCATAAGTTATTTTACACATAAACAGCTAATACTAAACAGCTAATTTTACGAAACATCAAATGACAAACGACTAATACAATCAGTTGGTCAAATTAGCTGATATAATCAGCTATTAGTTAACAGCTATTGCAATCAGCTAATTGTCAAACATGGATATAATCAAACAAATAAAGAGCCTTTTAGTATGGATCAAATAACTCATTTGAGTCAAACAACTGAAAATCTCTTCACCAAACAAGGCCTTGGTTTAAAAGGAAAGTTGTTTTTAATGTTTTTGATGAAAAGTGAGTCTTAGAATTTACTTAATAATTTTGAAAATTTTAAAATGTTATTTAAAATATTTGATCAAAAGATAATTTAAAGTCAATAACATATTTCACTCAATTAAATTTAATAAATTCCCTATTTAAACTATTATAGGTTATATGAATATTCTAAATTTTTAAAATTTTTAAAATTGAATTAATTTTATAAAACTTAAAATTATATGAAAATTCATAATCCAAATTCAACTATCTAAATTCTAATAAACAAATATATGAGTCAAACAAACCAAAGTGGCCGCTATTGCATAAATATTTTCCTTACTATTTAAATATTTGGGTTCTTATCTTTTTCATCTCTCCTTCTCCTACCTGAGGCCTACTCTAGACCCTTATCTTCAACCCTCCGCTAAACCCTTCACGTTTTCTATGGCTTCTTCCCCCGCCATACCTACTTTCAAACCCTTATCAATGGTAGACTCTTCGTTACTCTCTTTACCTTCCCTTTTTGCTGTTAAACCTCGTCAACGGTTCATTTCTGTCCCACCCAAAGCCGCCTCATTAAAGCTATACCTTTCCTACTCCTCTTCACCTCTCTCTCTCAAACCCAAAATCCACCTCTCTTCTATCGTCCCCTTGGTTGCCCAGACCTCGGATTGGGCTAAACAAGAGGAAGATGACACCACCACCGTAACATTACCAGACTTGGAACAAGAACAAGAAAGTGGTGATGTTGAAGCTACAGTGTTGGATTGGGAGGGTGAGGGTGAGGATTCAGCTATGGAGGCTATTGGAGGTGAAGGAGAGAGCGAGGAAGGCGGAGACAGCGCTTTGGAACCGCCGTCAGAGGATGCCAAGATTTTTATTGGGAATTTGCCTTATGATGTTGACAGTCAGAATTTGGCTATGTTGTTTGAGAAAGCTGGTACTGTTGAGATTGCTGAGGTACTTTTTCTCCCTGTCATTATGTGTTATACTGATGGTTTGACGGTGTTTCAAGGTTTTACGGACTTCTAGGCTCGTGGGTTTGTGATGTTTGTCGTTCAATGCATGTTCTTATTCAATGTTGCCCGGATTGCAGGTTATTTATAATAGAGAAACAGATACAAGTCGAGGTTTTGGGTTCGTCACTATGAGTACTGTTGAAGAAGCTGAGAAAGCTGTAGAATTGTTTCACCGTTATGTAAGCTTCCCTTTGGCTTTTCATTGAGGGTCTTTTGTATCCTTATAGTTTGATAGTTGTATTGATAAATGTCCAATTGTTGTTAGGAAGCTGTCTTCTTCTTGCGACAAGTTTACAGTTTAAAGTAAAGTTAAGACAATTCGTCCTGCATACTTAAAGTTGAAGAATTTCAGTTGTATATTTTAAGTGGAGGCTTCATGTTTTCTACTTTTCTTGAATATAGTGGAAAAGTAAATTGCAATGAGTACTTTGTGATTTCATCATATCGAGTTCTATTAGATTCAGTCTACATGCAGTTCTTAATCGTTGATGCTGTGATGCATCTAGTTTTGGATAAACTCTTCTCAGAAGATGATGGTGTAACTTTGTGTTTTGGCTAAATGATATTCAAATTGGATCTCGCAATGGCTTGTAGAAAAGTGCTTAGAATGTCATGTTCTTGTTGATTATGGTAAAGATAGCTCATGTATTCATCATTTGAAGTAAGAGAGCGGTCTTTTATGACATCAATGGTCAATTGTCAATCTTGGCATGATTCAATAACTCATTTTCTTTATATTGGAGTTTGGAAAGTTCATTCATTGCAGTTGCTGACTTAAGCCATGTAGTGTGTGCCCATTTCTTTTGCTTTACCATGTTAAAATTCAATAAACGCGATGAGTTATGATTTATGAACATAGCTAACTTGCTTTGGAGAAAGCCCTGTTATTGGCATTGGACTTCTTGCTCTGCCTTTGATATGTTTCAATTTGTTTATTTGAATAGGAATTAGGTGGAAGGCTTTTAACGGTAAATAAGGCTGCTCCTAGAGGATCAAGGCCAGACCGTCCTCCTCCATTGTATGAAACTGCTTGTAGGATCTATGTGGGCAATCTGCCTTGGAGTGTTGATAATGCTCGCCTGGAGCAAGTTTTTAGTGAGCATGGTAAGGTGTTGAGTGCTAGGGTACTTTACGAAAGAGAGACCGGCCGTTCTCGAGGTTTTGGATTTGTGACAATGTCGTCTGAGACTGAGATGAATGATGCGATCTCTGCACTTGATGGACAGGTATTGCGTGAGAGTTTCCATCTATAGATTGTACTGGTTATTTTCTCTCATTTACATCTCCTGACATATCAGTATCTGTCTTTGTTGCAGAATCTGGATGGCAGGGCAATCAGAGTGAATGTTGCTGAGGAAAGACCAAGGCGGTCATTTTGAAGCTATAGTTAATACACTTCTGCTGCTTATAGCTTCCCTCTCTCTAACTCTCTCTCTTTTTCCTTGCCCTTTTCTGGGATTTTTTTTGTTCCATGAATTTATTTATTAGCTAGATCTGGGGAAAATAGGGTACAAGTACTCTCCAATTCGCAGTTGTAGGCAGTAGATCATAAATTATGATACCGAACTTGGTGAGTCTCTTTTTCTTTCTGTTCTTTGCGAGGAAGTCTTTAATGGTATGCAATTGTATTTCTTGTACCGTCTGGACAAATCAATAACCATCTGACGTGCACTTTATTGTTCCATTTTTGGTAGACCACTCATTTGCATCCGCATATATACATCAAGTTTAAACCAAGAAGAAATTGGATTGAAGTGTTGTTGCATTAGAAAATTAGGAGGGGTAGGATGGGTTTTGAGAGAGATGGGTGGTGGGTGGTCTCTGCTGAGATGTGCTGTTGTTGAAGACGATAAGGTTGTATGTATTACATGAATATTTTCTATGAATATTAACTATTATTTATCTACAAAGACAAATGACATTTTATTATATTTTTCTCATTAATTCTATTTTTACAAAACTGTTTATGACATACGTTATTCAGTGATTTTTATTTATAATTTCTTGCATAGTGCAATTTTTCACATATATTTGTATTTCTCTTTACAAATAAAATGAAAGAAAATTCAGTTCTCCTCACATTTCAACCTTGGCCTCATACAAAATTGGTTTATAATATTAATATGAGACATTTACTATATCTTTATAAGTTCATTTATAATTATTAATTCTTAATTTAATTACAAAAGATTTCACAAAGAATAAGAATTTATGTTATTTTTTCATTACAAGATTTATATCTAATTTCTTATTATTTTATTATTTTATTCAAACAAAAGAATTTAAATAAGTATTTATAAGTGATTTGGATACAATTTTTCCATAACTTATAATTTTATTTTAGTTATTTACTATGATTCTTAATAGATTGATTTAATTACATGATGCTTTATTGTCAAAAATTTTAACGTTTCAACTAATTTATATCATTCTTAATTTTGTAAATGTGTAAGAGTTAAACTTCTTTTTATATTAATTATTATTTTCGTTAAAAAATTTACATAAGTAATATTTATTTGTATGAGTAATGTGTAAAAAGAATGAATTACATTATTAATTAGTGTTGTTTGATTAATAAAAAAAGATAATTATTATGCTAAATTTATTTTATTATGATGCTTCAATATATAACACAAATATATATTTTTATCTTAATTATTCAAAATTTTGTTAATAATAAGTTACCGATAAACTTTACATTAATTATATTTTTAAAAAATAAATTTTATAATAAAAGAATAAATTTTAATTATATAAAATTATTACAATTTTAAACATTTCCAAATCTGTACGAAATCACTACCAAAAGCGGCGCAAGCTAATGCTCAACTCACAGCTGAAGTAAGACGGGGCTTCATCCGTCGTAATCCAATCAATTACCTGCAGTAACTTGAAAGTTAATACTAATATTTAAAAACTCATATCGGAAATTAATTCAGTAAAATAAAAAATTTAATGTTTAAAAATTTTAACCGAAATTATATAATTATAAAATTAGTTAAAGGTTAAATAAAATTAAAGAATTTGAAAGATGATTAAAAGAGATTTAAGTTAAATTAAAAAATATACCGTTAAATAAAATTAATTTATTTATTTTAATTTATAAGAACTTATTAATTTACAAAAATTTACAGATTAGTTAATAAATTAATCAATCTTTAACAATAAGCGTTATTAAAATAAATCGAACTGAAAAGTTAAAAACCGAATTGAAAAATTCAATATTTTAAAAATTAGACCGAACATCGAATCAGTCAAATAAAATGTTTAGATTTAAAGGTTCAATCGTTATTAAACCATTATAAAACCGGTTTATGATAAATAAGAAATAAAAATTATAAGACAAAGTAAAATATAGTATAAAATAAATACTTTAATGACAAAAGTTATATTTTTATATTATTATTTATTTAAAGACTAATAAAAGTTGAAATATATTTAATAAAAGTCAATAAAAAAAGACTCTAACTTTATTTTAACTTTTTCTAATATTCTTTAAACATACTTATTTATAGTTTAAATATTATATTTTAATACATTCTTTAATTATCTTTAGCGAAATTACTTATATATATTAATTAATAATTCAATTTATTAAACAAATTTATAATAAAATATTAATTAATTTTCAACAATAATAATTTAAAATTTTTTAATTAAAGTATAAAAAGATAAATAAAGAACCTAAATTTTGATAAATATAATTAATTAGAGAAATTAAATAAATAAAAATAGCAATTTATTTTTCAAAAATAATAATTTAAAATAAAATTTTAATTAGAATATAAAGAGATAAATAAAAATATAATTTATTAATTAAATTGTACAGGAGAATTGAAAAGAAAAACAAATGATTGAAAAGTGTAACATTGGCAGAGAATACAACTTCAATTTGCAACTCTAAAAATAAAAGGGTTAATTACTAAAAAAAGCTTAAATTTTTATGAAATTTTTAATTATAGACCGAACTTTAAAAGGTAGAAATAAAATATTTAAAATTTTAATTTATTTTAATTATAGCCTAACGTTAATCTTATCATTATTTTTGTTGACATGACACTACTATGTGTCAATGTTCTTCATTAATCAAACACGTTAATAAAATCATCAAATCTAAAATTTGATTATTGAAATGACATCTAATTTTAAAAATATTAATAAAATTAGATGGTTCAAAATTTTTACGAATATATAAAGTCAAACCAATTAAATGTTTTAATCATTTGTCAATACCGATAAACCTAAGACATTGAAGAAAAGTTTTCGGCAGATACAAAGTGAATTCAATGTTATTTACAAGTAAGTCCATGTAGGATATTCAGAAAGCGGGTTTGACACAACATATTCAGGTGAGCAGAGTGATGAACCAGAATTTTGTTTCCATATTAAGCAATTGAGCCCTTTAATTGTGAATCTCGACTTGTTAAAGGAACAAAAAGAACTCGAGTTTCACTCCGGACGCTAATGGAACCATCCTGCTTCTTGTCAATGACGTTAAGATCCTGAAACATCTCGCCAACTGGAATTACCATTCGACCACCAGGCTTCAACTGCTCAATAAGTGCCGAAGGGATCTCCGTTGCTGCTGCTGCTCCAACATGAATTGCATCATATGGCGCCAACTCTGGCCAACCTTGCCTTCCATCTACAGTCGAGAGTATAATCAGATAACTTTTAGAACTTTGATTCCAAATTATGAAATCTGAGCACCCCAATTGCTCCCATTAAGCATGTAACTAAGCAAACTATGACCAAACTACTAATGTAATTGAATGCAGAAGATCTAGAATTGCCACTTGTATGCAAGTTATTCCCCTATTTTTCCTTACTGATTTCCAATGAAAGCCATTATTATAAAATTGAAAAAATATTATTCCCAAGTCATAGCCGCTTCATGGATGTTAGATTAGAACAGAACACTGATTATCTTTTTGAAACAGGAATTTGCAGGTTTCATCACAGACCACCAACATGCACTGAGAGGGAACCCTCTTTCCACAACGGAGCTGCTGCACTTTTCACAATATTCTCAATTGAAGACGTAACCAGCTCAGTGATATGCTCCACTCCAACTACACGTCCTTGAGGCCCAACCATCAGCGAAAAGCATGCAGTCAAATAACCAGTTCCTGTCATGAAAATCCATCAGCAAAGTTTTCAAATGGTCTTTTTCACCACACAAACAGAAACTCTTCAAAGGCACATAGTTCATAGAATGTTAAATGGAAAGCTGTTAAATTTCAAGTGAAAAAGAAAGTAATATGGAGCTTAAATACCATTTTGTAGCATTGCTAAGTTATCCCTAAGCTTATGCAACTAAGTCCAAATGATAGTCCCATCATGCTCCATGCCGTAAGGTTAACATTCTATATCCTTCCGAAGAATCATATAGACAAAAAGCAAAAAAGAAAAGAAAAGCACCTGAGCCAACGTCTAACGCACACATGCCAGGTTTCAAATGATCCTCCAACAGCTGAAGACACGTAGCATGCATATAAGGCGCAGATATAGTGGCATTATAGCCAATAGCCATTGGACAATCAAAATAAGGCGGGGTACGATCAGGAACAAACAAAGCTCTATCGATAGTTTCCATAACTTGAGAAACTTTCTTTGATTTGATCACTCCGCGGTCCTCCAAATACTTCACCATCTCTTTATTCTTGCCAATGACTCCAGTCAATAATCGCTGCAATAAAGATACCAACTTTGACCAAATCTTTGCACATGAAAATCACTACTAACCCCTTACGTTTTTACGTTCAAAATAAACACATGCTACCAAGCAACGCAAGTTTCAAGAACCTCAAATCTTTACGAAACAATCAATTTTAATACTGTTGAATCAAAGAAATGGATGATCTCTTTACCTCCATGGGGAAGAAGAAAGGGTTGCCCGTGAGGAGGGGGCAGAGGTCGGTGGTAGTCCGCCGCGAAGAGTGGCGGTGCACCGTTGTAATGGAAAACGAATCAAGAAACGCTTAGCACAGTTACGTCAACTACCAAATACCAAAGGCTATAACTGGAGATGGTGGAAGCAGAATACTTGGCATTATTTGCTTTCTATTTGTATTTATATATGGGGTTTCTTGTGTGCCTTCAAATTTTCTTTTTAATCTTTAAGTAAAATTCCGGATTATATAGATTTTATTAATATTTTAAAAATCAGACAAAAAATTAAACCAATAATACAAAAGACTTAAAGTTTAAAACGTTCAATCAGTATTAGATTGTCATAAAATCAACTAAAGATTGAATAAAATTAAAAATTTTGAAATAGGATTAAAAGAAATTGTCCTTAACTATCGAAAAATTTGAAGTTTAATTGAATAAAGAAATTGTCAAATGAAAATTAAATAATTTATTTTGATTTATAAGAACTCATTAATTAATAAAAATTTATAGATTAATTAATAAATTGATTATTTTTAACAATGAGAGTCATTAAAATAAATTAAAGTGAAAAATTAAAAATCAAACTAAAAAATTGAACCATTCAAAGTTTTTACGATTGAATCGGCCAAACCAACTGAATTTTCAATCATTAGATTTTATTAATTATCCCAAGTGACTGTTAATAATTGATTAGGTTTTATTTATATTTATGGAATTGCTGTAAAAAATGAGTACTCCACTTGTAAACTAAACCTTTACATTATGGAACTATTTTCACTTTTAATCTAATAAATACAAACATTACTTGAGTTTAAAAAATATATATGAATCAAAAAATGTGGGTATGTTAAGAATTACAAATGTTAGAATAAGAGTTAGAAGTTGAAGTTGAAGTTGAAGTTGCTCTATTTAATTAATTGATGTGGTTATATATATAATCTTATATTGAATAATAAAAATAAATTGTAGCTCACGTATTACAATCTCGTTAATGTGATAATTGATTAAGAGACGAATGATTGATCACTGTAGAATAAGAATTATTCAAATCAATTAAGTGACAAACTAAAGAAAGCGAGAGACTAGTTAAACTCCAATAAATTCAACATGCTCTCTCTAATGGTTTGGTCGTTCCGGTTCGATTCAATTTATCTTAATAACTTTTGTTATTAAAAATCAATCAATTTATTAATTAATCGGTAAATTTTTATAAATTAATAAGATATTATAAACTAAAATAATCAATTAATTTTTATTTAACAAATTTTAAATTAAACTTTAAATTATTCAGTAGGTAACGACAATCTCTTTCAATCATATTTTAAATTCTTTAATTTTATTTAATCTTTAGTCAGTTTTAAAGCGGTCTAATATCAGTTGAATTTTTTAAACCTCTTGTGATAAAGCAAACATACATGGGGGGAGGGGGGTGAATTGTGTATGACTTATAAAAAAAATTTACAAGTTACTTTTAATTCGTATAAAGACAGGGCCCTGTTAAAATTTGAAAACAATAGGAGCCTGTCAGACGATGGAACCCTGTTAAACGACAGGAGCCTGTTAGACAATTGGAGCCTGTTAAATGATAAATCCTGTTAAAACAATTTAAAACAGAAAGTTCCTGTTAAAACTATAAAGAACCTCTTGTAAGTTGAAAACAGAAAGAGTCTATTATAAAAGTAAAGGAACCTCTTGAAAAAATGAAAACACAAACAATATGCCACGAAAATTTAAAAGTTAAAAAGAGAGAGTGGAATGATGCAGTCGATTTATACTGGTTCGGTTTATAACCCAAGCCTACATCCAGTACTCAAGCATTCAACTTGAATGTTTCAATAAAATCTCAAGTAGTAATTTGATGAGCCTTTTTAAGCTCATGAGTACATATTTTTTAAGGTTCTCTAACCTTCCAAACTAGTAGTATTTAGCTAGTCTCCACAAGCTCTCAACAGATGAAAATGTAATTTACCCGATATGAGCTTCAATGGACTCTCTCAAAAAGAATTTTCAATTTTTAAAGCACAAAAGATTTGACAATGATATCATTTTCAAAAGAATTGATGTTGTAGATGTATTTCAAGAGTCTGATATATTTTTGCAAAAGCAGTGGCTCTTCTTTAAGTAGGCATTTCTTTATACTAGCCATTGCTTCACTTGTATCCTTAGTTAATTGGATAGATTTAAATCTGAATAACTTCGATTTCATCTTTGCCAAAAATCTTCCAGTAATCATGGAGCTAATATACGATTTTCATAATTAGTAGGATCCTTTCAAATAAACCATTTCTAATAAAGTAAGTTCATAAAGAAATTTCCTGCAAAAAAGGAAGCGTATTTCGTATGATTTTATTTCCTTTTGAGAATTCACCAGTTAACAACAAAAGGAAATAACTCTAATGATAACAAGATTCTTCTGGATACTGTGAAATAAATAAGGTAATTTCATTAGAAAGATTCCTACAAGAAAGGAATCATTTATCCTATAATTTTATTTTCTTTTGAGAATTAGATCATTAATTATACAAGGAAATAAATCTAATTTGAATTTTTAAATATTATGAGAATATCATCAAAATCATTAATAATAAACCTTGAGCTAACATCTTGTCTTACTTATTTAACTTCTTATCTAGTTTTGAAAACATTGATATTTATCAATTTCAAGTTCATCTCTATTTTAATCTGTATTTGATTCTTTTTCTTTGTCGTCCCAATTCAAGTCATCCAAACTAGCTTCCTTATGATTTTCATCACAATCCCAGTTGTTGTCTTCTCAAACACCACATCTCTACATACTAGGATCTTCTAAGAGATAGGATCATAGAATCTATATGTTTTTGACTCCTCACATACCCAAAAAAAAATGCATCTTACATTCTTGGCATCTAGCTTTGTACGCTTGTCATCAAGAATGTGAATATAAGATAGACATTCAAACACTTTGAAGTAAGCCATCGATAGTTTGAGTTCGCTCTGAGTTTCTTTTGGAGTTATATTTTGTTGGAATCCAATCGTGATCGAATCATAGGCACAGCGGAAAAACAAACAATTTTAGAGATTCCAAGCGGATCCCGATAATTAAATTAACTTGAATAAAACATGAATTTGAATAAGAAATCTACCTTCTGCATTTCAGTTGAAAAACCTTTGAAACTGTTTATGATTTGTCAATCACGAACTGTTTAATTGTCCAACCTCTAATGGTATCTGCAGAGTAATTCTTAATACTATTTTGAGAGGAAGAAGACAAAGTACTATCTTCTAAATGTTCTTCCTTTATTTAAATAGAAAAATCATTATTATAATTACATTTCTTTAATTATAATTATAATTAAGATCAAATTCTAATTATAATTAATTCAATTTTAATCAAATCAAATATTTCATATTTAATCCCCAAAATTTCTTAAACTTTATAATTCAGTCCAAATTAATAAAATTAATTTTTCACAAATTGTTCTTTGATATGTGACTCATTAGGTTCCTAATAATTGCCAATGATTATAGATTACAATTCTAATTCACAATTAGAATTATAAATTAAAACTTCTTTTAATTTATCTTTAATTCCCTAGCTAAATAATTCATAATCATAAATCATAATTGACGTCTAGCAACATGCCATGATTACCCAGATATCAGGAATGCCAAAGTGATTGACTTAACCTTTCCATGCATAATTATGATGTATAATTTAATTATTTTGTCATTCAATATTCTAATTGGACAGAGTATGCATAGTGTCTACTCTTTTGATCCAATTATGATCGTTCTTACTAATTAGTGATTGATTTATAATTGAAATTTGAAAACTTCTTTTCAAATATCAATTTACTCTGGTCAGATAATTCCATAAATCATTAATAATCAAGAACAATAGAATATTCTCTCTAATTATTATAAAGTGACGAATCCTATATTGACTCACTCAACTATCTCCATATGGTTCTTACCATATCCAATTACTACCGACCGAATTATCCTAGGACGATTCATAATTAGTATTAAAATATAGTAATTCTCATATGAGATACTTTGATAATCTTAAGTCTTAGGATCAATTATACAACCATCATTGTGAGATAATCTATAAACACATAAGTAATATTTCATTCGAAATTCTCATAATCGGGTCAGTTCAGTGATTTATTCTCTAATAATCACCCATATATTAGTTTAATAAAAAAGAAACATAATGTGTGCTAGTTTTACCGTTTCAACAATATCTCGTCTTGATGAAACTACAACTAGGAATATTTAGGAACAATACATAAGTGTAAATTGAATCTTATAATTATGATCTTATCATAATTTCAATTACACAGTAATTATTCCAAGAATTTTACCTTTAGTATTAAAACAAAAAATATTAATTAAATTAATATATAAAGATAAATAAAACCTTTTTCATTAATAAAAATAATGTTATACATTAATTTGAATCCAATTGATTGGCTGCAAAGGCATAAACTAATAATCTTCCACTTACACTAAAGCCAATCGCTTATAAATCTAATATCATATCTATCCATATGTCGATCATGTCTCTTTTGAGACAATGGCTTAGTAACAGGATCTGCTGGATTCTTTTCAGTGGAACTCGCTCCAATACTATATCTTTCCGCTCCACTATCTCCTTGATAAATGAAACTTCTTGAATACATGTTTAGACCACAATAGCACCGTTATTGTCACAGTACAATACTATAGGCTCAACAATGCTAAAAAGCACTCCAAGTTCAATGATGAACTTCTTAATCTAAATCGCTTCCTTTGCCGCCTTTGACACTGAAATGTACTCTGCTTCGGTTGTGAATCTATAATGATTGGTTGTTTAGAACTCTTCCAACTTATTGCACCACCATTTATGGTGAAGATGTACCCTGACTATGATCTACTATCATCAAGATCTGACGGGAAACTAGCATCTGAATATCTTTAAACTCTCAGTTCATCTCCTCCATAGACCAAGAAAACATCTTTAGTTCTTTTCTAGTACTTCAAGATATTTTTCACAGCCATCCAGTGCCCCTCACCAGGATTAGGCGGAAGCTAACTCGTTATGCTCAAAGCATAGTAAACATCTAGTCTAGTACATAGCATCGCATACATGATTGATCCAATTGCCGAAGCATACGGAATATAATCCATGTTATCTCTCTCTGCTTGTGTCTTTGGAAACAAACTCTGTGAGAGAGAATCCTATGCAACATGGGTAAAAATCCCTTTTGGAATTATCCATGCTAAACCTCTTTATCACTTTATCTGTGTACGTAGATTGGGATAATCTAAACAACCTCTTTGATCTATCTCTATAGATCTTTATTCCCAGAATATAGGCTACTTCTCCCATATCCTTCATAGAGAAGTTCTTGGATAACCAAATCTTTACAAACTGAAGCATAGATATGTCGTTTCTAATTAGCAATAAATCATCCACATATAGCACTAAGAAAACGAATGCACTCCCACTAACCTTATTATAGACACATGGTTCATCCACATTTTTGATAAAATCGAACTCTTTGATAGTCTCATCAAAATGGATGTTCCAACTCTGTAACGCTTGCTTAAGTCCATAAATGGACCTTTTTAACTTACATACTTGATTAGGAAATCTCTTGGATTAAAAACCTTCAGATTGTGTCATATACACATCCTCCTACTAATTCCCATTGAGAAATGTTATTTTGACATCCATCTACCAAATTTCATACTCATTATATGTTGCTATAGCTAATAAGATCCTGATGGATTTTAGCATAGCTACTGGTGAAAAGGTTTCATCAAAATCAACCCCTTGTTTTCGTTTGTAATCTTTATCCACTAACCTCGCTTTGTGTGTATGTACATTACCATTCATGTCAGTTTTTCTCTCAAAAACTCACTTGCTTCTAATAGGTACAATACCATCAAGAGCATCTACTAACGTCTATACTTAGTTAGTTTACATGGATTCCATTTTAGATCTCATGGCTTCTTGCCATTTAAAAAACTCAATGTCAAATATTTCTTCTTTAAAATTAGTATGCTCATCATATATGAGCGATACATTATCCTTTTCCTACTCAATATATAGATATAATTTAATAGGGGACGATATATCCTACTAGTGCATTGCAGACAATGTGTCTCTTCAACTCTCAATTGTACGTCATATATATCAACTTAAGGTTCTTGTTCCATTTCGATTTGATTTGTGGCTCTTAAACTTCTTTAAGTTCAACCTCACTCCCATTACTTTCTTTCAGAATAAATTCTCTTTCTAAGAATGTATCATTTCTTAAGACAAACACCTTTTGATCAATAGGATGGTAAAATTGATATTCAAAACTCTCTTTTGGATACCCCACAAATTTGCATTTATCTGATTTAGCTTGAAGCTGATCAGATATAGCACACTTCATATCCCCAAATCTTTAAGTGTGATAATCCAGGTCTTCTACTAATTCATATCTCATATGGTGTCTTATCATCCAATTTAGATGGAACTCTATTTAGAAGATATATTGTGATTTCAATTATGTATCCCCAAAAAGACATAAGAAGGATTGCATGACTCATTATGGAACATACCATATCTAATAGTGTACGATTTCTCCTCTCAGAAACTCCATTATGTTGTGGAGTTGTAAGAGGAGTCCATTGCGAGAGAATCCTATTCTCTTTTAAGTAACCAAGAAACTCGTGGTCTAACTATTCACCACCTCGATTTGATCTAAGTGCCTTAATACTTTTGCCAGTTTGTCTCTCAACCTCTAGTCTAAATTCTTTGAATTTTTCAAATGATTCAGACTTTTGTTTCATCAAGTACACATAACCATATCTAAAATGGTCATCTGTGAATGTAATGAAATATGAAAATCCACCTTTAGCATTTGTGGACATAAGTGTTAGACCCTGTTTTCGGAGTCTAACTCCTTCTTGCTCTGATACCAAACATGTTGGACCCCATTTCCGGAGTCCAACTTAGAGGTCATAAAGGTGAGCTTGTTACCATAACGTGGGTGTGATCCAATGAAAAATACCTTAACCATTATTAATTCATCATCATGCTTTTATCCCATAACGCATCTTACTTATATGTAACCATAATTCCTGTTCAAAATTCA
>JANZXR010000007.1:26189541-26207574 GCA_027575705.1 Erythroxylum echinodendron
TACCAAGTCTCCAAAGAAGAACAATTTCAACAGGGTTAAAGATGGAGATAAAAGTTCCAGATCTTTATGGGAGAATATCTAAATTCTTATAAGAATATTCAATGAAATACTAAGAAATATAATATTCATACCTTATAATTTTTTAAATCTTACGCTCATAAGTCATTTTACGCACCAATAACTATTACTAAACAGCTAATTTTATCAAAAATCTTTAATAAATAATTAATTTTATCCGCTGGTCAAATCAGCTGATATAATCAGCTATCAGCTAACCGTTAATAAAATCAGCTAATAACTAATGCAATCCGTTGTTTGCCAAACAGGGCCAATATGTTATTCGCTGGTCAAATCAGCTATCAACTAATCACTGATAGAATCAGCTAGCAGCTAATGCAATCAGCTGATTGCCAAATAAGGCCTTCGTGTACTTAGGGCTTGTTTGGTAAACAGCCGATAGGCTGCCTTTAGCTGATTGACCCAAATTAACTGTTTGATCTATATTAAAAAGTTATTTATCTGTTTGGATATGAGCTGGTTGGGTTGGTTAATTCAACCCAACCAGCTAATTTTTTGAAAGCTCCTCCACTGTAGCGTTTGGGGTTAGTTGTTTGCCTAATAACAATATTGCCCTCCACTTTACTCTCTACTCTCTACTCTCGGTCTCATTTCTCATTAGGTTCTTTAGAATCTTCTTGGCTATCACATCTCCTGTTCTCATGTATCCACCAAATCGTCAGTCATTAGCTATTGTTGGCAAAAGAGGAATGGCGAGAAATGAAGAGAAAATGAACTTCACGAGACAAGCACTAAGAGATTTATCGAATAGTAATGGAGGAGTCAGAAGGTTCTTGAAATCGTAGAAGAAAGTTTGTTACGAAGAAGAAAATGAAATGTTAAAGACAGAAAGAAGACAAGTGTATAAAGTTATCAATCAAGCTTTTACCATGGAGGACGTTCTTATTGAGGCCTTGCTTTGGTTTGTCTAACTTGGGTTCTTCTTCTTTGTCAAACTTTGGTGGGTATCTTAAATCTTTGCTTTACTTAAACAAAATTCGCTTCTTTTCTTCTTTTTGAGTCCTTCTAATGCTTAACCCTATGTCAATTTCTTCTTCTTCTTCTTCTTCTTCTTCCTTTCAAAAAGTCCTAGAAACCCAAAGTTTCAAGTGTTAAGAAGAATGACTACTCCTCCTTTCATTTATATTTCTCATGGGCCACTGTCAAGTTTTTTTTTTTCCTTCTTTTAATTTCAATTATGTCTTCAATATGGTTTTAACTCCTTACTGGACTGATTTGCTTTTCTTTTTTTTTCTTTTCCTAAATATGATGGCTTTACAGAGCAATACGTTTATACAATAGGACGTTTCCAATTATTTCAAGTAATTGAAAATGAGTGCTTTGATAGATTATTTATTTTTGCTTTCAAAACATGCTTTTATTTGTTATTTCTCTACTTTTGTAGCAAATTTGATCTTGTTGAAGATGTTAGGATCGCATGCCAACAGAAGAGAATGTTTGGAATTGCCACTTTTGTCTTTGCAGAGACAATCAAGCAAATATTAGTGAAGGGGAATCCTTATTTTGTTTACGAGGCTCTTGTTCTAGTGAAACCATACCGTGAGAATTCAAGACTTGTTGATAAGTAAAATTTTTCTGCTTGTGGAAAGATGTTGTCATATGATTTCTTACTAGAATGTGGTAGATCCTAGCTATGTTGGTTAAACATCTTATCTTCAGGTTTGAATTGTTACTGTTGTAAGATATATTGTTTGACCGAAATGAAGCAAAGATTGTGAAATCATCACCCTAACATGCATAGACTCTTATCATTGCACATTATTTGGACTCTGTCTTTAGTGTGGCATTACCATCTTTCCACAGGTCATATTAAAGGGACCAGGGAACTTTTTTGAAATTGTTTTCCCTCTACAAAAGTTACTCTCTTATGGTTTACCTAGTGGAAGTGGTAAGTTGTGATATTGTTTCACCTTGAATCAGTTACTCCTTGTTCTCTTAGACATTGTTTAATACCTTTTTTTTAGTTAGAATCATCAAACGTTAATAAGACTTGGCATCATCTGGCTCGTGTTCTTTTTATCAACTAACATTGATGCTTACTTTATATAGTTATCCAACTTTTAGAAAATTGAACAGATTGCTATTGTTGCATTTTTTTAATTTTTTCCATTTATAGAAATGATCAAAGAGATTTTTTAAGTGAAAATGAAATCTTTACAGCGAATAGCATAGGTCTGTTTTTTATTTATGAATGTTGGTGTCATCTCTTTTGCATTAAAAGTCTGCATTAGCAACATCTTGGTCAGAATGTTGGTGTCATCTTCTATGCATTTAGAAATCTGGATTAGCAACATCTTAGTTACACTAAAGAAAAAGATTACATAGTTGCAGCTGCATTAAAGTTTCTCATATGTTTGACAAGGAATCTATGTTAGATAGTGGAATTTATTGTTTAGTAACTTTTTCTTTAAAGTAGGAAATATTCAAAAAAATTGCAACCCCAAATTCAGTATGGCTCTCACTATACAGATGGAGATTTCGAGATTCACTTAATCTCAGGTAAGTAGCAAGTAAACTCTTCTTCACACCTTCTTTTACACCATGTAGCATTCAAGGACTTAATCTTCCAGAAAGTCCAGTAAGAGTGAAGACATTTGCATGACCACTCACCTTAACCTAACAGGTAATTTTACTTTGCTAAAAAAAGCTTCTATCAAGATAATTATTTAACTCTATGTTCCTTTAGTAGATTAGGATTATAGCTGTAATTGATTTAACAGAACATTAATACCTGCAATATGAGATTTAATGAATGCAATATGAGATTTAATGAATGAAATCTGAGATAGATTTAGTTTCGTTAAATGAAGTCTGACAGTAGTTGAGATAAATATGGATTTGTTGCAGTCTTTACTATGTCAACCGAAGTATATAGTAGGTGTCATTATTTTTTGTACAAAGTTGCATTAATTTTGTGGACGCTATAGCTACTCTTTGTATTTATTGCATTTAACTTCATTTATAACTCCATTGATTACTCACAACTACCCGATTGTCTCTTTTCACCTTTAAAATGGAAAAGCTCAACACAATCTTACATTACAACACACTTATACACAAAACTCTCCCTATATTTCATTGATACGCAAAGTAAAGAATGTTACAACAGTTTGTCAATCAGATTCCAACCAATAACGTCTTCTTTAGTAAGTTGATTCTCTCTCTTCTTCCCTAAACACTTGTTAGTCAACATTATTAGTTGTTCTCCTTCATCATCATTAGTTGCTCCCTGCCAACAGTTTTCATTAGGTTGTATGGCTTATGTTATTTGGTATATTGTAGAAATAGAATGAATGAAGATGAAACGAATTGAGCCGAAGAATTGTGATTCGAATAGTGGCAACAAGAGATCGAAATAAGAAATAAAAAACAAAGAAAAATGTTCTTATGTATTGAGTTTTAATAGTTTTATAATGTCTATAATCATAACCATTGTATTTTAATAGTTTTGATATTCTTATTTATATAGAGATTAGTCTTCCAAATATTCATACTGTCAAACAAAACGCATGAATATTTTGTTTTATTTGACCAAAACTCATATTTCTGAAATGTTGTATCAAACTTCTCTAAAAATTTCTTATTCATAGCAAATATGCAATCCTAAAAGGTGCGATTGTTTTACTCTCCGAATCTTGTTAAGATGGTTTTGTAATTATGCATTAAAACTTGATTATTTAATATTTACAAATTTATATTTATATTTTTCTAATATTATTTAATTATTTAATAGTTCTTTTGTTACTAACATGAAGTAATATTTTCTTAAATTATTATATGTAAACAAACAGTAATTTAATAGAAAAATATTTAATAAATTTCTTATTCATAATAACTATGCAATCCTAAAAGGACACATGCACATGAATATTTTTTTTATTTGACGCACACTTACGTTTATGAAGTACTGTCTCAAACTTGTCAAATTTAGTGAACATAAAAGTACCATTATTTTTTATAATGACTTAGTTAATTTAGAACTCTCTCTTATCATTCTACTGAAGCCTAACTTGTAACCATTTTGTTTTATCCCTAGCTCTCTCTTTTCTCTCTTTTTTATTTTCATGTTTAAGATGGTTTTCTCTAGATTTTTTATTCTTCTCCGAATCTTGTTAAGATGGTTTCGTAATCATGCGTTAAAACTTGAATATTTAATATTTAAAAATTTATATTTATATTTTTCTAATATTATTTAATTATTTAATATTTCTTTGGTTGCCAAAAGAAGTAATATTTTCTTAAATTATTATATATATAAACAAAATAGTAATTTAATAGAAAATATTTTTATAATATAGTAATTTAAATAAAAATATATTACAATAAAATTTAATATAATTTTTGAATAATTTTAAATTAAGTAATTAATAAAAATATTTCGATGATAAAAAGTATTTATATGTTTATTTTGTTGGAATAGTTTAATTGTAATCGATTTAAGTAACTCATTAGTGAAACCAATTGCAAATTGATTAACTAGTATATAATCTTCTACCAAATTGTATGATTAGATGACCTCATCCCAAAAAAGAAACAAAGGAGAAAGTCAAAGGGGAATGATATAGGTAGGATTCGTTGGCCAAAAGAAACACTTCTTATCTTTTGTGATATCTGTAACCAATATATTCAAAGAAGTAAGGGAAAACGTGGTGGAGTTATTTGTTAAAGGATACCATGGAAGAAGGTTGGGGAAGAGTTTCACAAAGCGACCAACTTACAATGGGATAAAACTAAGCTTAAAAATAAGTTTGATTGGATGAGAACGAGATGGAGTCTTTGGAAACAGTTGAAAGGGAGAGAAACAGGATTAGGATGGGACTATGACAAAGGAACAATTGCTGCTAGTGAGAAGTGGTGGACTTTGAAGATTAAGGTTAGTCCATTTTAAGTTATTTTCCTTTACTTTAATGCATAATAATTAGTTAAATATAAGTTAATTATTTTTTATATGAGAACAACAATTTTAAAACATTTAAAGAGAAAAGGATTGAACTTGAGCTTGAATATAAGTTGGATCAACTTTTTGGATTTTGGCCCGAGGAGAGATTACATTTTGTCCTATGGCTGACCCTTTACAAGAATAACGAGAAGTTGAGGAAGTATATGTTCCTTCTCTACCTGATAGTTATAATGCTCATCATCAATTGTCAAGCTATCATGATCATGAGAATATAGATGAGACTAGTGGTCTAAACAATAATCATATGATTAGTGATTGGGAAGAGGTGTAGAAAGAAACTACCATGACCCCTGCATCTACTCATGTTACTACCATTCAAGTTTCACATAATGAAGGGAGTGAGAAGCTGCAAAATGGTTTTGGAGAATGATAGTTTACAAAGCAACAATAGTGCAAGAATTGATTCCACTAAAAGGGTAGTAAGATTTGTAGCAATGTATGAAAGGCTTGACAATATAATGCAATTGATTCAAAAGAGACAAAGTTCAACAATGGAGATGAATACTTCTATTACGAAAATTTTGAACACAATAAATTTTGGTGCATCACAGAGCACTGGTGCAATTGCGTCACATCATGATGTTACGAATGCTTTGGGAAAACTATATATTTTGCCTGGTTTAGAGACTGGTACTCTTGAATTTTACTTTGCTTGCAAGTTGATTGAAGATTCACAAAGAAGGGCCATTTTTTTGGTTTACCAGATGATAAAAAGAGATTTGAATACATAAAGTTTATATATGAGTATGACAAACATAAAAAACATTAAACATAGTTTCTATCTATGCATTACTAACTATTGTCTTTATTATTTGTTCACTTATGTTGACATTGTATGTTTTAAGACATTATGAACTTGGTTAGCTTATTTTATTGTATTATGTTATCTTGTTGGTAATCTATAATTTTATTACGTGTTATATTATTTATTTATTTATATTTAAACACATAAGTGCCATTTTTATTTAGAATAAAATTTACTTAATGATTGTAGGTATGGATGATAATATTATGCAAATTATGCAACTTCTGCAAATTAAGCAGTTTTTAGACAATGACATTGAGTTTTAGGATTCGGTGGCTTGTGTTGCGGGTTACATGGGTGTTTATTTTTTTAACCACATGTACAAGGAACCATACATGACTTCCTATCAAATAGGAGAACTATGGATGTACGAATTATTGAATGGTTATGAAAAAAGGTGTTTTAATACTTTTAAGATGAATCAAAATACATTTCTCAATTATATATGGCTTTGGAAAACAATTATGGTTTGAGACATTCAGCTAGGATGTTTATTTTAGAGAAAGTCAGTTTATTCGTTTATGTCCTAAGTAAAGGTTCCCCTAATAGAGATACCCAAGAACGCTTTCAACATTCAGGTGAAACTGTGAGTAAAGGTTTTAAAGAAGTTTTGAGTGCTATGGATGGATTTTCAAAGGATATACTCGTACCAAAAGATCCCAAATTTAAGGAGATTCCACAACAAATTGCCAATGATGCTAGACATATGCCACATTTTAAGGTAATTGAGTATGATCTTGCCACATTTTAAGGTAATTGAATATGATCTTACTCCCCCTTCATTATATTTTTCATTGAAACATGTTGTTTTATCATCTTATGGTCATTGTTTTATATTAGGATTGCATTAGAGCTATTAATGGTACACATATAAAGGTAGTTGTTCTAGAGGAGGATCGACTGAGATATAGAGGACGAAAAGGAATAACGACTACAAATGTATTGGCAACATGTGACTTTGACTTACTATTTACGTATGTTTTAGCAGGTTGGGAGGGGTCAGCACACAATTCTTGTATTTTCTTTGATACAGTCGATAATCCAAGACTTAAATTTTCAAAACCATCGATGGGTAATTTTAAGATTTGTATGATTTGTTATTCATGATTTATACTTTTTATGATATCATCTGCACTAATTATATTTCCTCTATAGATACTCAGGTAAACATTACTTGGTTGACAAGGCTATTTGGAAAGAAAAGGATATTTGACACCTTACCCAAAGATAAGGTATCATCAATTATTGTTTCGTGGTGCAAATCCAAGAGGATCTTGAGAAGTTTTAATCAAGCTCATTCATCATTGAGAAGTTGTATTAAGAGAACTTTCGGTGTTCCTAAGACTCGATGGAAGATATTGGAGAAAATGCCTAAATATTCAATGATGGATCAAAATAGAATAATTTGTGCAACTTTTGCATTTCAAAACTATATTAGACTAGACAGGTCAAGGGGCTTTAAGTCATAATCAATTGGTAAGATCATTATTGGGAAGGTTCTCCAAGAGAGCTAAGCTTCACTAAATAATTAAAAATTGACAACTGGTTGCTCTCCTCAGAAGAACTAAGACTTTTGCCCATTCCTCAATATTGAAGCCTTGGGAAGAATGATACATACTTATAGGATGGGGTACCTGTATCAGAAATCACTAATAGGAAAGCTAAAAAGCTGATAGATGGGGTAGTTACAAGATTAGGATGATGTTCCCTGATTTGGAGCAAGGTTGTCTAGCCAAATGCAAGATTTTTCCTTTGGCTACCTATGTTGAACAAGCTCAGCACTATGGATAGACTGAAATTCCTATCTTCTTGTAAGATTTGTATTCTTTGCAACCTAAAGGAGGAGACTAGGGATTATCTCTTCTTCGAGTGTCATTTCTCTAAAGAGGTGTGGACTAGAATCTCTAGTCTATGTGCCCCTGGTACTAATTATTGCAGCCTCAGTAATATCTTACTAGAGATATCTCAACTGCATATCTGTAAATATGATAAGGATATATTTATGGTCGCAGTTGCTACTTGTCTTCAAGCAGTTTGGAATGAGAAAAACAATTGAAGGTTTAAAGGGAGATCTAACACTCTACTCTCTCTTATAGAACTCTTTATTACAAATATTAGGGAACAACTGACTATAAATCAGTTGCCTCTCTTATGGAGAATAAAGTGCTCAATGATTACTCATAGATCACGGGATTCTATAGTTGGTTCATGCAATCTGGGATACAATAAAGAAAATAGTTACTTATGCATAGTTATTTCTGGAGCTCAAGCAGATTCTCGAATTCACCTACTCATGAAAGGAGGCAAACGAAGATTAGAAGGAATCTGACTCACTTATAGGTATCCGAGTGTATTTTGGTTTACCTATTCCAGATCCACCGCCTCATCAGTCGAGTTCATGAAGGAAGGTCCATTATTGTCCCCTCCAGACCCCTGATATTTAAATGAAGCTCGTTAATCTTTGGAGATTCACAAAACCTTTAAAATTTGATCTCCTACTTGAGATGAGAACTCCCTTTGAGCAAAGAAATGGGCAGAATAACCACATCACCTTCATAGTGTCACACATCTAGAGCGTTTCCTCCCTAATTGAGTAATCGTCTGAAGTTTCGAGAAAGTTGGGAGACATTTTACCCTAATTACAAATACGACATCGCATAACCTCTCCTAAAGTGACTCTGAACGTTGTCGTTTTGTTATACTGTGTTCTATAGTGTAATACTTGTCGTTTTATCTCACATGGGAGAGTCCCTCTCCATAGATGTTAACTAAACATTTTTTTCTCCTTAATGAATTTTTAAATTCTCAAAAAAACTATATTAAAAGAATACAATTAGTGACCCGACTTTTAATATCATTAATTACGATCCTGAATTTATGCCTCTAGATGTATTTTAAGATGTTGAAGTTAACTCTACGTAAGAAGGCGTCAAAGAACAGAGAACTTGAGAGATGACAACTATTCGTGATAATATTGCTTCTAGTTTTATGGCAATTAGACCTCGTTCTTAAATTGTTATAAACATTTGCTTTAAATGACGATGTTCATTTCTTTTGCTCTATTTGAATTGTCTTGTTAAACTTCATTTGGATTGTTAAATTGTATGTTTGGATGTATTATCATCATCGACGATTATTATTATTATTATTATTATTATTATTATTATTATTATGTTTTTTATCAAAGTTATAAACTTAATTTTTGTAAAATTAATTATTTAAATTCTAAATTCTTATAAGAATATTCAACGGAATACTAACATATATAATATTCACGTCCTTATAAATTTTTTTTTAAATCATGCCACCATAAGTCATTTTACATAGCAACAGCTAATACTAAATAATTAATTTTATCAAACATTTTTAATAAACAGCCGATGTTATCTATTAGTCAAATCAACTAATATAATCAGCTACTAGCTAAATAATGATAAATTTAGCTAATAACTAATATAATTTGTTGTTTCTCAAATAGGATCTTATATGTGGATATCTTCAAGCGCTCCCTTTCCCACACAATCAGAGAAATTCAAAAGTCAAGTCCCCGCACGCAGCAACAGACTGTCCCCAGCCCAACCCCAACCCCAAGCTTACGCAGATGGTGAACGTAACTTTCTAATACCAAAATTCTTCGACTGAACGTGAAGTCACGGGCATCTTGTTTTATTCATTTTTTGCGTTTTGAAACGCAGTTACCATATTAAAAAGGAGCATATGGATATTGGTGTTCTATGTTTTGGCAAATGGCTTCTCTTTTCGTTTAATTTACTCTCCAAAAGAGTCCGGAAGCTCAGCTGGCATCTCTTCTGTTTATGTCACCTTCAAAAACATAAACAGTGAGAACTACTTCTTGTGGAAAATGAGGATCAATTATTTAATCCAACAGCCACGTTTTGGCTATGTAGACTTTTAAACGCCCTTCCATTGACTTTGACTTCATTAGTTGACTTGACTCGAAGACTTGGACTGTTGGACGAAGCATCCAATCAGCTTCATCACTCGAAAGTTCACGTCGTCAATTGAATAGACCCCAATTTTTTTAAATATTTACAAGGGACTTCATTTTGTATCTAATTTCACTCAAAATTTAATACTCTCTATCCTTCCTTACTTTCTACATTGTTTTAAATATATCTCAATTTTATTTTACAACATTAGATATCACAACCTATATTTATGTATAACATTGAATGCCATAATTTAATTGTATCTCTCCAAAATTTTAATATTTGTAATTTTAATTTAAAAATTTACACAACATTAAGAATAATCCAATATGCAGATAAAAAAATATCTCCATGCTACTATAAAGGTTTAAAAATTTTAAATGTCCTAAATATTGTAAGACTCCTAAAATTAAGTGCATTGAAACAATAATTAATGCTGTCATTAACTACAAGTGTGCTTTTTAGTTTCATTGAAAGTTAGTAACATAAAGTCTCTAATCGGTTCAATCAATTAAATAAAAACAATATCATTTTGATAATTTAGGCAGTGGAATTAAATTTATGTGACAAATCTATCTATTAATTGATTATTATTATTATTATTATTATTATTATTATTATTATTATTATTATTATTATTCTTCTTCTTCTTCTTCTTGTTGTTGTTGTTGTTGTTGTTATTATTATTATTATTATTATTATTATTATTAGATTTTTCAAAAAATATTATTCTTATTAGACAATTGTTTTTTAATCTACTTATTTAATTTTTAGGTTTGATGGATTGTATTTTTTGTTTTAAAAAATGTTTTATTAATTATCATATCAAATAATTAATAATCACATTGACACCATGAATCATGTAAGCACCGTTAATTATAAAGTTAACGATAAATTAATTGTGTAATAAATTGAAATTTCGTGCGTTTAATTAATTATGAATAGAATTATAAAATAAAATAAAGTTTAAATTTATAAATATAATTTATCCTTCTTATTATTAGTGTCTTACAAAGGAATTTGTTTCATATTGAAAATATAATGTAAAGAAAGCTTTTTTAATTCTTATTTCTAAGTATAAGAGGATGATTGGGTTTGCATTGTATAAAAATCTCACCCCAATTTTGAAAACAAAATACATGAAAACAACTAATTATGAGGTGTGGACAAAGAAAAAAGAAGTTGGAACGCGACACAAATGTCATGGGCCATACAGTCCTTAAGTTTCCACGCTGATCGCCTATAAAAAAAAGTAAAAAACCACCAGCACCAGTCCACCATTTCGCACACCACCAAGCAAAATACCTTTACACATAATGGACTCCTAAGCCAGCCACCATCCCACCACCACTCACTGACCACTCCTCCCCCATCAGCTATGGCTCTCTCCGACCACAACCACCACCATCTTTCTCTTCTCTGCCTTCTGTCTCTGTTCCTCCTCACTCATGCAAGACTAAACCTTGATCACTCTGATATCAAAGCCTTCTCAACTATCCACAAAGACTTGGGCATCCACGGTCAACGCACTCTCTCCGGTAACCCATGCAGCATTGCTGGAGTCTTCTGTGAACGGAGAATCTTTAACAATACATATGTGCTCAGAATCACCAGGCTTGTCTTCAAATCCCAACAACTTTCTGGGTTCTTGTCTCCGGCTATCGGGAAGCTGTCTGAACTCAAAGAGCTGTCATTAACAGATAACCAAATCGTTGACCGAGTACCACCCCAGATTGTCAACTGCAAGAAACTGGAACTTCTTGAACTTGGAAACAACCAGTTTTCTGGTGATGTTCCACCGGAGTTGTCATTACTTGTACGTCTTCGTGTCCTCGATCTCTCTTCCAATAAGTTTTCAGGGAATTTGAGCTTCTTGAGGCATTTTCCAAACTTGGAAACTCTCTCCCTTGCCAACAATCTCTTCACTGGCAAAGTGCCCAAGTCTCTACGCTCATTTCGTAATCTCCAATACTTTGATTTCTCCGGGAATAATTTCTTGCAAGGACCTATTCCTATGATGAGAAAGATTGAACCTTCGAGGCCTCAGTATCCAAAACGATACATTCTTACAGAGAAGACCAACTCTAGTTCGGCTTATGGTCCTAATGGCCCTGCTCATGGTCCTACTTCAGCTGGTAATTCTTCCTCTAGTTTTCTAGCTCCTGGACCATCAGTGGTAAGTCATCACAAACACAAGCACAACAGAGCGAAGAGGAGGTTGGCCGGATGGATACTTGGATTTCTCGCCGGATCAGTCGCCGGATCTATATCTGGTTTTGTGTTCTCGGTGACGTTTAAGCTGCTCTTAGCAATCTTAAGAGGTGGTGGAAAAGGTCAAGGGCTTGAAATCTTTAGTCCAAAGATCATAAAAAATGCAGAGGATCTGGCCTTCTTAGAGAAAGAAGATGGACTTGCTTCATTAGAAATCATTGGAAAAGGTGGATGCGGGGAGGTTTACAAATCTGTGTTACCAGGAGGAAAAGAGATTGCTATAAAGAAGATTGTTCAACCAACAAAAGATGCTGCTGCTGAATTGAACGAAGAAGACAGTAAGCTTCTAAACAAGAAAATGAGGCAAATTCGATCCGAGATCAACACAGTTGGTCGAATTCGCCACAGGAACCTCCTGCCTCTGCTAGCCCATGTGGCCCGTCCTGATTGCCATTTCCTTGTCTACGAGTACATGAAAAATGGCAGTCTACAAGACGTTTTGAATCAGGTCGCAGAAGGGAAAAGACAATTGGACTGGTTTGCTCGTCATAAGATTGCGCTAGGAATAGCTGCAGGGCTTGAATATCTTCATATGAATCATAGTCCCCGAATCATTCACAGAGATTTAAAGCCAGCAAACGTCCTTCTTGACGATGACATGGAAGCTAGAATTGCAGACTTTGGACTAGCAAAAGCCGTGCCTGACGCGAACACGCACGTCACTACTTCAAATGTTGCAGGGACTGTGGGATACATAGCTCCAGAATATCATCAGACTCTAAAGTTCACAGACAAGTGTGACATCTTCAGTTTTGGAGTGGTGCTTGGAGTTCTAGTCATGGGTAAGCTTCCATCTGACGACTTCTTCCAAAACACAGACGAAATGAGCTTAGTTAAGTGGATGAGAAACATCATGACTTCGGAGAATCCATCTCAGGCAATTGATCCAAGGTTGATGGACAACAAAGCTTACGAGGATCAAATGCTGCTAGTGTTGAAAATTGCCTGCTTTTGCACTCTGGATGATCCAAAACAGAGGCCTAACAGCAAGGATGTCAGATACATGTTATCTCAGATTAAGCCTACAGAGCCAGTGGTTGAAGCTTAGCGATAATGGAATTTGCCTGAAATGCTATGTTTTTCAAGGAAATAAGCTTATTAAAGTGCTTGTACCTTTTGGATTTGCAATCAGCAATGCAATTACATAGTTCTTCATATGATTGATCAATGAAGTTAGGTTCAACAGACATAGAAAGAGTTAGTAATTTAAGACATTATCCACTCAATTTAGTAAAAGGACCACAATTAGTTGGTTTCCACACGAGAAAGAGTAACAAGTTCAAAAAGTCATGCAGTTTTTTGGAAAATCTCTAGACATCTTTCGGTGGGGTGTGCAAAATTCCACGTTGATTATAGGAAAAGCACTCGTATGGCTGGAGCAAATTTCATATCCAAATTTCCACGGAGGATCGCTTTTAATTCCAGCTTATCTCTGTCCGTATGACAAGCAGGACAGACATCAAAAGCGAGACATGGAAAACAAGAAATGAAGAAATATTGGAGTCTCCTTCGCTAAAAGTCTTTCAGGAGTCCGACAAAAGCCCTTATAGTGCACGTGACAAAGCATGAACAGCTTCTACTTCTGTTTGATTACGGGCACACCAGTTGTCTCTTCATTCTATCGATAATAACTATTTAAGTTAATTGAAAAGCAGCCAATCAAGTTCTTTCCATGCCAAGAAGACGCCAAAGTTAATATGAAGGCTCTTCTTTACAATCTTTTTAACCTTCACTGGCAAGAACCGGTTGTTATTCAGCACTTGATACCTAGCTATCTACCGAACCTACAAAGGGAGGATACTTTTCATCTGACAATTTTAACACTGCAAAATTCAGGGAATGGCATAGTCGCATCAATCCAGATCAATCCTAGTTTCCTATAATATGGCATAGATCCTTAATGCCGAGCTACTCAATCATCTTATGGCTTACAGTGCTCAATAGATTAAGCACTACAAGTAGACTACACTTTATGACCAACAACTCAGATTGTATCCAATGTGAGAAAGAATCAGAAACAACGAAACATTTATTCTTTAAATGCCCCTTCTCACAATTCATTTTGAAGGGGATCAAGGAACTGAATTTTATTTCTAATGCAGGTACAACTTTTACAGAAGCCATTGAATAGCTACTGAAGCTGACCCACAGTCCAAAATATACTGAGCATATATATGTCATGTTTCTTGCCGCCTCCATTAAGGAGATTTGGTGAGAAAGAAATAACAGGCGATTCTAACAGAAGGCATGCATAAGGGAAGAGGTTCTTGAATCTCTGATCTGTGGAATCAGAGAAAAAATCCTTTATTCTACTAAGTTAGAAGATTTATGGCCTAACCTAGCACTTTCATGGAGAATCAACCACTAAATATCGAGCTGGAGTACTTAAAAGAAAGAAAAAAGAGTACCTGTCTAATGAAAAGGCCTGATTGCAACAGAGGTGAAAGAAAACTCGTGCGCTCATCGCAGAATCCGGAAGCATCAGCTAAGGAGCGTGGAACAGTAATCAGTAACAGAAAGAAGAGCAATGCTAATCGAAACCATGGAGAGGAAGAAAACTCCTACCTTGCGAGGCCGATCTCCTCTGACTCCGAAAGACAGAAAGTGGCCATTGACATAAACTCACACGCAGGCCAGACATACTCAAATAGCAAGAAGTATTCACACGGAACAAAAATCAGAGAATACTTTGACAAAGAAGAAGATGTAGCAACACACATAAGACAGAAATCACTACCTTTTTGTAATCGCCTGTGGAAAAGAGGGAGAACTACTCGAGCATTGATCCAATTTGGAACATTCTGGAGCAACATCCGTAAGAGGCATCTGGTTTTACCCAAAGTAACATTCTCTGTAATTTTACCAACGTCGTCATTTCCAAATCTTTTATCCGGAGTCATTTTGCTTTATAAGTTGTAGACGCTTGTAGTCTCTTTAGTTTTGTTGTCTCTTTAGATGTAATGAACGAGTTTTATTTCATTACTAACTTAATACCTTTTCAACTTTTTTGAAAAAAAGACTTGATTGTTATTTAGATCACTAATTTTAATTATTGATCCAGTATCAAACATGAACTTGTATTAATGGGAAAAATGTGAAAAATAATTGTTTTGTTATTGCATAATGAACAAACAGTTGAACTGTTTGAACAAGCTCTTTAACGTATAAACAATCTCCTGAAACTTTCAAGCAAACTTTATGAAAGTTGTTAATCTTTATGTTGCTAACATCTTTTTGCACTTTTCTTAATGCATAGACCTCTTAATGAGTTAGAGAAACTCAACGTCCAAGAACTTTAATTAACCAGACAAAATACCTTAGCAACTATCTATAGTAACTTTATTGACCCTCCCCATTATAGGTCCAATAGATAACTGGCCCACATTGATTAGAACCTATTTTCCTTTCTAGACTTCAGCTCAATTATCCAAGCCCTTTATTGAGCTTCTTTATTATCTTTAACTCATATTAAATTTGATTTTCTTAACTATAATTTTATAAAGTTTTTGTAATTAATAATTGTCCAATTAAAAAATTACTATCATTCTTCCCCTTGGATAAATATTAAGGACAATTGTTGTAACAACCATAAAACATTAAAAGTAGTTAAACAAAATCATTGCAATGATCGACCAATTTAAAATGTTTGATCCAAAGATAATAAAAGTCTATCATTCGATCTTGTAAGGTGTTCGATAATGGAAAATATTAAATTCATATATCATATATGACATGGCTTTAATACAATCACACATATCTAATGCCTCACTAACATTAATGAGAAAATGGAGTATGACAAACTACAATAATGCCCTTATGATTTGAAATGTATCATCTGTCCATATGTTGATCTCAATTTCTACGAAATTTATACTAAATTGTATAAGAGAAATTTGTTTTCTCTTACTGAATGCAAAATTGCATTAGATACATCACTTATGAGATTAAATACTTATATCGCCCTGTGTCTTATCAAATCTATAGATTCATGAATGTATTTGCATATGTCCTAAAGACAAAGGTTAAGGGTCAATACGTATATATATGTGCAATGACCTTTAAAATTCTTAAGATTGACATATATCTTAAGACTTTCACCTTTATTATGACAATGTACAACAAACTGTATAACTTAGAACAAAATGATTATCATCTTTATGTACAAAAATATATAGTCACAATACATGAATTCTGTACAAATGTATCAAGAGCAAATATAGTGAACCCTGACTAATAGTGTCTATGAACTTTAGTACCTATACTATATACATGTTGCTTAAAAATAACTTGGCTAAGTCTTTTTAGTCAGAGGATCAGTAAGCATGGACTCAGTCTCCAAATGTTCCACCTTAATGTCACATTTTTGTATTAGTTCCTTTATGGTTAAATATTTTACCTCTAAATGCTTAGACCCTATGATGTTCTTATTGTTGTTATTAAACAATACATCAAACAGATCATCACAATATAGTCAAATAGTTCTAGCAATTGAATCAACCATCGATAACTCAGAAATCAAGCTCCTAAGCCAAAACACCTCTAAAGTAGCCTCATAGCATGCTATAAACTCTGCATGCATAGTTAAAGAAGTTATCAGTGTTTGTTTGACACTCTTCCATGATATTACACCATCTGCTAACATAGAAATGTACCTTGATGTAGACTTCTTATCATTTGGACACTTAGCAAAATTTATATTCGTATAACCTATAAGGTCTAAATTATTAACTTTCCTAAATGTCAACATATAATCCTTAGTTCCCTGTAGATATCTCAAAACTTTTACATTTCAATGGTTTATTCCCCGCTTAGTCAGATAGCTACCCCAACAGTCCAACAACAAATGCAATGTCCAGTCTAATGGATACCTGGGTATACATCAGGCTACCAAATGCACTATAATAAGGTTTATTCTTCATAGCCTCTCTTTTTATATTATTCTTTGGACACTGTGTCAAAGATAATCTCTCAGCATGAGAGATAAGTGCTATAACAGGTTTACAATAACCCATATTAAACTTTTGTAATATTTGCTCAACATATGCTCTCTGTGAGAGATTCAATAAGTGTTGAGACCTATCTCGGTGAATTTAAATACTTATGACATAATATGTCTCTCCAAGATCTTTCATGTCAAAATGCTTGGCCAAAAGTTGCTTAACCTTATACAATATGGTCAAGTCATTTTTGCGAATAGAATATCATCCATATATAAAAGTAGAAAGATAATCTTGCTCCCTCTAACCTTGCAATACAAGTGTAACATCCCATTTCTATACTAGGAGTTAGAACCCTAGATTTCTGTAAATGGGAAATAGCAATGAGAGATTAGAAAAATGCATTTCATACTCATGCATAATATTAGTATATACACACCTGAATTTGATTGTTTTGGATATATTTCAAATACTGTACATTCACTCATTTGGCATTTTCTAGGTATAATGATATTTAACGTGATTATAATGTGAATTGTAGAGTATGTGTCTTATAAATTGAGTTGGTGTGTATAATTAGTGATTCAGAATTTTTTTGGTGAAATTTGAAAATTTTCTAAGAATTTGGGTATTTATGGACTAGGAAAAATGTCAAGTGGCAGAACAATTAATAAATGGTAATGGAATTAAATGTTAAATATAGTAGAAATAATTGATAAAAGATTGTAAGATTTGAAGACAAGTGTTATAGAAAATTGGGAGACAATTGGATTAAAAATTGGATACAAATGACCTAAGAAATTAAGTATTAATTAGCATCACAAGAAAGAGATATTAGTATAATTTTAAGTGGAAGGTGTCATGATAAGTGGCATGACACCCACCAAGTATTTATAACCCACCTTTTTTTTGCCCATTTAAAAGACTCTCTCTATTGTCTTTCATTTTTGTCCAACGACATATGCTTCTTTTCTTCATTTTCATTCTTCTTCTTCTTCTTCACTATTTTTCTCACCCACCCCCCGTGATTCT
>JANZXR010000007.1:26207674-26220069 GCA_027575705.1 Erythroxylum echinodendron
ACTAATTTAACTAAATTAATTAGTTTGTGTAAATTAGAAAACTTATTTCTAATTCTTTATGTTACATTTAATTTAAAGCATCAACATAGATATTAAGGTCTAGCCTAACCTCAATGTGGTTATTAAGGCCTAAGCCTTCAATCCTAATGAAAGAAAATCATATATTATAGGTCCAAGTCATAGCCCATAAGGCATCACATAGACATGACCTATTCATTGTTTGCTGGCCCAAAAGATTATTATGACACATATATCCAAAAATGATAACAAAAATAGCCCATTCGTGAAGCCACGTCCCTCTTGTTTGTTTTCAAAAAGAGAGGTCTTCTTCCTCATCTTCTTTGCGGTTATGATCTTTTTTGTTTTTTTTTAATCTATTCTGGTTTCTGATAGCAGCGAAACCGTTTCTCTTTTAAAAGACAATGCAAACTTTATTCGGTCGAGTGTTGCTATCTTGGTGTTGCAAAAAACAAAATAATAAAACAAAAAAACTTCTAGAGAGAGAAGTAACGAGAGAAGGAAAAAAAAACAAATCTTGTATAATATACAAAAATAACTCATGAGCCTAGTATAATAGAACAAGAAAGATAGCATATCCAAATTCATGATATGCAAAAATATTTATATAATTATGCACAAATAATCAATAGTCAAAGTTTAACACAGATTTTAACATCTTGATGTTCGCATGCACGTATAAAACAAAATACCTGCGATAATACCAATGTAAGAGTAATTAAGATAAGATATAATCATATAAATCATGTTAAACAAGATCTTTGCATATGCATACAAAACAAAAATCATGTACTTGGATTATTGTTATAGTTTTACCGATTAAAGAAAACTTCATTGCAGACAATCTTTAGCCATCTTCTTCGTAGGAACGCTATAGTAAAGAAGAGACACATGAGTTTTTTATCTTTCCTTTCTTTGGTTTTAAATTCAAAACTTTAACTATCTTTGGTAGTTATTTAAAGAATAATGACTATAATACCCCTCATGGGTGTACATGATTCATTAATATTAATAAATAATCTTTATAATAAGTAAGGACACTTTAGTCTATAATATTTATAGTGATTATAAAAGCTATTAAATTAATGATTTTCATAGCAAATATTGAGAATCATTATTAGTACAATTATAAAAGTAAAAGACATGGAGTTTCCTATAATGTAAGAAATTTTAATAAGATTATTAACTTTTTAAAGTTTTAAATTTTAAATTTTATGTAATGATTTAAATTAACTCTTAAATTCGAATTGAACTAATTAAATTCAACTAATTAAATGTAACAATTACTAAATTAATTGTTGTATAAATAATTAAAAAATATATTATTAGTCATATAAAATTAAAATTAAAAATAATAAAATATTAAATTAAAATAAGAAAATATAAATAAAATAAATTTGATAAATAAATATTTCGAAATTACATTATTAGTCATATAAATTCAAATTATAAATTATAAATTATTAATTATTAAATTAAAATAAAAAATATAAATAAAATTTAGTAAATAAAATATTTCACCTTACTAAAATACTATTGGTAAAACTTTCTTCTATTAATTAAGGGTATAATGGAAAATATTAAAATATAATGAGGTTATTATTAGAAGGTAAAATTTCCACCATATAAGCAGTTTTTTACCGTAACCCCCTTTCTGCTTATTTATTTTTACGGTGGCATCGCAGTTTTCTCTAACCTGCAGTTGTCGGACGCAAATCCAAACATATGATTGCTCTTGAAAACTGCGGTGGATAAGTAATTACCCCAACCGCACCGCAGATCCAAATGCAGCCTTAAGAAATTAAAAATTATAGAATTTTTTGAAAAATTTTAAACATTTATTGATAATTTTTTGAAAATTTTAAATTGTAGGGCAAGCTTTGAAACAATCGATAAACATTACTCTTTTGTGACAAAAAATTCACAAATAATTACGAAAACAATTTTTTATAAAAAATTAAAAAAAAGATTGCATATATTAATAATCTTCTCCCAGATGTCGCAAAGTGCGAATTGCACAGGTTAGGATGCGTTGTAAAATCGTGTTGCTGGAATTTTTTAAAAGCTTATCAATTCTTTCCAAAACTAAAAGTTGCGTCAAGTTAATGAATGAACACGTAGGAAAAGTAGTGACAAAACTAATTTATTACAAAAGGACGGCGGTCTACGTAATATTATTATATGATAATAAATATTGGTTTATTTTTATTTTACTAAAATACTTTACTTTTATTTATTTTTTAAATTTTACTTCTCATTTATTATATACTAATTTTATAATAATTTATTATCAATTAAATATTATCTGAATCTTAATCATTTCCTTTTTAACCGATTCTTTTTTAAAATATTGAATTTTCTCATTTGCTGCCGTGCTTCTTCACGGCCTGTGTTCAGGTAATTTTCATAGTGTGTTGCTGTCTGGAAATAAATGCCAGAAGGATAACATTATCTACTGAAAAACGTACAAAACGAAAGGAATCTTTTAAATAATAGATCGGAATTTAAAATTATAAATAAAAAATTTAAAATTTAAAAAGATTAAATTGATATTATATTATTATAAAATCAACTAATTTAAAAAAACGGTTAAATAAATTTGATTTTTTTTAATCATTTTTGGTTGCTGTATTGAGTGGAGTTCTCAAAACAGAAGATATATCTATTTTACTAAAATAGTTTACCATCTTCTACAGATAGCCCTTATAGCTCAGTGGTAGAGCGTCAGTCTTGTAAACTGAAGGTCCGTAGTTCGATCCTGCGTGAGGGCATTTTTTTTTTATGTTGTGTTTTATCGGCAAGAATGTTCCTGAGTATCCGACGACGTTTAATGGCTTACCTATGAATCGTAGATCTTTTGAGCACATCATCTTTGGTTTGGTACAGTAAGAGAGCCTCGTGCGGTGTCTTTGTCGAGTTCTCTGGTTTTCTCCGAAGCGCCGCCCAAAGGCCCTTTGTAAATCCTAAAACCCCACATTGCCCAAGATGGCAAATCCAATCCTTAATTTCATCAAAAGAACCTCCACATCCTCTCCGCAATCTCTCAGAATCATCGGAATAACCCTTAGACCGTGGCAACTTAACCCACCAATTAAATCTGAACCCGACAATTTCCCAGAATATCTCTTCAACCCTGCAATCATAAATAGCCACAAACCCACCAAGGTTTATCAATACTATTACCCAAGTTTCCCTTTTGGGTCTTACTTAAACCCTGTTCACGCAACTGGGTTTGATCTGATCGATGATATTGAGGTTGATGATGCGAGGACTGTGTGGGCTGATAGTGTGAAGAAGAAAAGGAAGAAGAAGATGAACAAGCACAAGTACAAGAAGCTCAGGAAGCGTCTTCGGAGAAAGTCACATTAGTCATATATTGGGGAAGTTCCCATCTTGGAGGTTCATTATGGTTCGTTAACAATTATTTGAATAGAGATTTCAAGGCTTTGAGGAGTAGTTTGTAGGCAAATTTTGAGATACTCTTAACAGGTTACTAATGATACCGATGACTTTCAATTCATCAGTCATTCGCATGAAACTCAATGGAATTGATTGTACTTTGTGGTTGCATCGAGCGATCACTTCTTATGATGCTACCAATAAGAACTAGGTATTATTTTCCCCCTTGGTAGGAATTATCTGCACTCTTGCGCCATTTGTTGATTCGTTCTCTGTGAGCTGAATCTCTGGTGTGGCTGGCTGTGTTTAGTTAAAATGTATAATCTCTATGGATATAGGTTTGCAGCATTCATTTTAGCAGGTGCTTTAGAGCGTCAAACTCATGAATTGATAAGGGCAGTTAATGTACCTTTCATCTGGCTTGATCTTCATAATTTTGCTTGATTTGGCCAAGCCCATTGCTTCTGATATTTGCGGTGTTCCTGTGAGACTGGAATATCGAGTTAAAGTTGTTCTTTTACTCGTATGTTATATGAGTTTATCCTGTTTAAAGTTTGGTAAGTAATGTTCTCAAGATTATCAGGTGGAGATATTGAATTGCATTGGTGATTAGTCAAACTACAGGATATAAAATTAGAGTTAATGGTGAGTGAACTGATTTGGCATTATTCCCAACTGTGCAGACTGCAGGTAGCTTATTGATTGGACGGGGATTGTCGCTTGAAATAAACATCAGTTGCTTGGCTAGCAAGAGTAGGAGTGAGGTTAAGATCTAAAAATGATTTCTTAATGAATAAAAATTTGATTTGCTTATCTATTATCAACGATCAGTAATGATGTTACATCAATTGAAACTCTTTGAGTTTGATCGCTTCAAAAGTACAGCTTTATTATGACTACCGTGCTGGTGTTTGCAAACTGTGTTAGGATGCTTAAATTAGAGTTAATGGTCAGATATAGCTCGATTGATGAGGCAATGCAAATGCTCCTTCTAAGCAGATCCTTATGAGCATGCTTACGTTGTTAAAACGTTTATATACCATTACAGGTTTGATATGTTATACTTCTCATCAATCACAATTTGAAGAGAAATTTGCTTACTCTCTATCTGCTTCATTAAGTTGAACATATGTAAGTGCTGCGTCTATCTTATGGTCATTTTGCTAACTTTCATATTTTTATAAGAGTGATTAATGTATAAGATAATCTATGTTTTTTTCTATAAAATTTTATATAAATTACTTTAATTTTTTATACTTTTGTGAAATTTATTATATCTTTTCAAAGTGGATATTTTCACTTTTTTTCTTTTTAAATCATCTAAATGTATTTTAGTTTAATATTATAAATTTTTTTATTCAATAATAAATGCCCATTAGATCACTTTTTTAGTTAAAATTTTTGAGCTTCTTTTTAAAATTATTATTTTTCGTTTGACTTGCATCATTTTTATATTATGTCCAAGTATAATTGAATCGAACTTTCTTATCAGAGAATAATGGAACGTCGTTGGATAGGTATCATAGTGTTCTTAGACATTAGGCTTTGACAATTCGCATTAATTTGATGTTAAATTTCATAATCTCTTAATGTTAAAAAGAGGAAAGAAGTTATATACAAAAAGGTTTATATCCTAATTTCACAACTTATTATGAAATTTGGCTAAAAGAATATTTTGAACTTAACATTTATAATAAATTATAGAACAACTTAACGTTTCGAAGCGTTCAAAATGAATAATAACGTTTTCAAAACTTTCAAAACAGATCTTAATTGAATAGAAAATTTGACGAGGATAACTCTCTATCAATTGAACGTTACGTTATTCTTGGCAAGATATTATTTTTGTTTTTTAAATAAAAAATGAACTTCACTCTAAAATATATGAATGTGGGCTCATTGTCATAAGACAAGTGAGACCCACTGTCTTACATAGTGGAGTATACTATCACGTAGTTGTGGGATTCACTTTATAATTAATTTAAAAAATTAATTAATGACAATGAAACTCACTTTTTACTTTAAAAAGATAAAAATAATGTCATGTTAAAAAAACTAAACATTTTGAAATTGTTAGACATTTTAAAATGTTATTGTTCAAGTTGTATTTTGTTACCAGAGATGAGGTTCAAAATGCACTTATGTTAGATTCGATAAAGAGGTTCATTTAAAAAAAAAAGAGAAATGACCATGTATACAAAGATGTTTGCTATAGATTATATGCAATTTAAAACTTTAAATAATTAAGTTTATGAATAATTTCTAATATATATAAATTATATTAAAATTTTAATATATTTTAATGTAAGACTTATTAAATCTTTTTAATTTTTTATATTAACATTTTCCCCCTATTTATTTCGGAATATAAGTAGCTTCATATTTCTATTGTAAGATTTTAAATTATTTATTTTTTCACATACAAACCTTTTTAATTTTGTTGTTGATCTTGATTGTGAGTTATTAAACCTTTATCATATTTACAAGGTAAGAACTAATTATAGATTCACATGATTTATTGAGTACAAAATTCCAATCACGAGGGATAAGACCAATCATACGTTTAATTGGATTGCTTAAGAGCTGATTGCGCAGCTCAAAGAGAGTTGGAGTAGTCGAATTGGTCGATTGACGAATAAAATAATCTTCCCCCAACGGGCTGCTATGAAAAAGTTGCACATAGCTATTGAAAGCAACTTCCACTTTGGCTTTTCATAGCCCCGACTCCATTTTCATTCATTCATATACTTTTATATGATATATCTTGTTCGGATAAAATAATATACATAATTTCAAACTATTCAAAAGATAGAAATAATTATGAACAAATCACTATATACTATTTTATGATTAGACTTCCGTTAAATTTAAATAAGATTATCTAATATAAAAAGCTTCAAGTTCAAGGTCTTCCGGATAATCCGCGTCAAATTGGTAAACCTTTATACATCCAATTGCGATTCAATTAAAGAGAATGAAGTAGTGGTATGTTCAAATGGAGTGCCGGTAATAACTATCGAGAACATGAATGAATATAAAAAAAAATGAGGATGAATATAATTATGATAGTTGGTTAGAACGAATTAATGATTATCATTATTAATAAGAATGAGAATAAATATAGAAAGAAATGAGAATAAATATAATTATGATAGTTGGTTAGAACGAATAAATGATTATCATTACTAATAATCATGATTGGTTTGTTAAAATATTGAGAAATAAAAGTTTGTTAAATTTTTGTTTTACATCAAATTTTAATATATTTTAATTAGTTATATTTAATTGCCAAAAAAGAGAAAAATATAATTAATTAATTATATTGTAATATTATTTTAATTGAGAAATAAAAGTTTGTTAAATTTTTGTTTTACATCAAATTTTAATATATTTTAATTAATTATATTTAATTGTCAAAAAGAGAAAAATATAATTAATTAATTATATTGTAATATTATTTTAATTAAAAATAAAAGTTTGTTAAATTTTTGTTTTACATCAAATTTTAATATATTTTAATTAGTTATATTTAATTTCCAAAAAAGAGAAAATATAATTAATTAATTATATTGTAATATTATTTTAATTAAAAATAAAAACTTGTTAAATTTTTGTTTTACATCAAATTTTAATATATTTTAATTAATTATATTTAATTGTAAAAAAGAGAAAAATATAATTAATTAATTATATTGTAATATTATTTTAATTAAAAATAAAAGTTTGTTAAATTTTTGTTTTACATCAAATTTTAATATATTTTAATTAGTTATATTTAATTGTCAGAAAAGAGAGAATATAATTAATTAATTATATTGTAATATTATTTTAATTAATTATATTGTAATATTATTTTAATTAATTATATTTTAATTATATTTAATTATATATAATTGGTAAAAAGATTAAAAAGAAGAAGAAGAAGAAGAAGAAGAAGGGAGTGTGACACTCTTGTGTGTTAGTTAGGAATGATTTTTAGTTCTCTCATGTTTGAGGGATATCGAGTAATCTTCAAAAGTCTGATATCAAGATACTATTATTCTAATCATAATAATCAACCAATGCTCATTATTCATTCCTTACCTATTAAACCTTCCCAAAAACCCAACATACAAGCACCCTAAGTAATTTCAAGTCTAAGGGTTTCCTTAAAACCCTTGTGATATGTCACACGATCTATGCTTAGCGTTGTTTACACCTACAAAACCTGATTAGGGTACTATTAGAGACGGATTAGCTGTTAACCCACATGAATTCCCATTACATAAAAGTGTTGCCACTATCTAGGGACTATGGTGACCAGACCAACTTACATAAAAGCTGTGGCAATTATGCAAGCACTTACGCCAACAACGTCTCTAACAGGTCAAACGAGACAGAAAAGCCAACAATGATCAATTTATGTAAATGGGTTTTATGTTTCAAATGCACTTAATAAGTTTAATATGGTTAGTGGCAGCCACATGCTACCTTACAGATGCAAACGGCTTAGCAGAATAGTTTCATTTGTTACGTAATCTTAGTTATTTATCTATAAAGTAATTAAACTCCAAGCATTAACTTTTAAACTTTAGATGAATTCCTTTTCATCATAACACCGGCAAATCTCGAATTTTAATCTCCAAACACAAGCTTTTGCTTGCATGGATGTCGAGTTCTAAATCAAGGAAAAGCTAATCACTCGGTAAATAATATTAATTATGCAACCGTGGCTGCTTTTGGTGTAAACTATAAACAGCTTTTCAAAAGTTGTTTAGGAAATTATATAATTTTAGATAGTGCTTTTGTCTTACAAAGCATTTAAAACCATTCCTTTAATTGAGACAAGTAGTGATGATACTTGGAAAAGAACGGCAGAAGGAAAACATAAAATTTCCACTTAGAAGTAGCAAACCAACAATTTTTAAATGTCGTCACGCAAAACATGCATGTCATTACTAATGAAGTATACTTACCTCCTAGAAGAAGAAGGAAAAGGATGTTTAGCTTCTTAGTGGGAGTCACATAAAATATTCCAATAACAAATCACATGTTGTCACCACGGCTACAACTTTGTTTTAGTGGGAGCAAAACACAGAACATCCCTAATGATCAAAAGATTAGTGACAACGACAACAAATTAAAATTCATAATTAAAAACTTTTAAATAATGTAAAATGATGATGTACAGTAAGATTCTCATATCACCGGCTTTGAAGTGAAAAAAGTTTTTTTTAAATCTATAAAATGCATTTTTGAGTAATAAATTGAACACTATAATAATTTTTGCTTGGAATTCATAGAAAATTTGAAAGTATATATTAATTTAATAAGCTTTTAACAATGAAATAAATTATGATATAAAAGTTTGGCTATGAGCTTTATCTAAATTTTGTTTGCATTTAATTAATTTGCATATTCAACTATTTTGGGACACTTAGAAGTAAGTTATACAAGCTTCAAATAATTGTATACCTAAGTTTCAATTCTACATCAGTAAGAATAACAACAACCTCATTGTACAAGACTCTTCGCATTGTCAAGGTCGAACGAGGGACATCAATTATATACATCATTCTCTTTTTTATTTTATAAAGAGACTATTCCGTGACTCGAATTTCTGATGATCATAAAGGAATAACTTTGCCAGTTATTTCAAGTCTCGTTTTCACCTAAAATTTAATTATATTTTTCTTAAATACATAAATTCATTTGTTCCAAAAACACGTACTTGATGGACCTTATCTTCTAAAAGATTATTGTCTATTCCTTAGCTAAAGGGGAGTAAAATATTGAGACTTCTCTTTCTAAATATCAATTCAACTGCCATTTAATTCAATTTTTAATTTTCAACGAGGGACGTTGAAAGAGCATAAAATGATTATCCCTTGGTGGGATTTGCTTTATTCTCTTAATATATAAATTTTAAAATAAAATTTTATTCAATTATATATAGATTAGTTATGAATGATTGACCATGTAAGTGGTCCTTTCAGATTACAAATTTCAACACTTTTTATAGTCACTATTCAGGCCTAGTTCGAGACCTCCCATATCTTAATCTCTCCGTCAAGGCTTCCACTGCAAATCGAAAAGGGACCAATACATGCACCTACGCCTTTGTTACTGATTGCGACCACTGACTTCACCGGTCTTTCGTGTCCTTCCAATACGAACATACAATCATACCCATTAGGCTTCCTTTCACATTTCCATATTCTCACTGTACAATCCTCTGACCCACTTATTAGCAGATGATCTACGTTGATTAAGCACAGTATGGCACCTGCATGACCCCACAATTTCTCTACCAACTTCATGTGGGCATCGTCATCCCTTTGCCAAGCCAGGATCGAACGGTCACAGCCACCTGAGAACAGCAACGATCCATCATCGCTCAAAGCAAGTGCATTCACCGTGGATTTATGCTTATCTAAGGTGGTAACCAAACTGTGCTTTCTCTTCTTGCCAACTTTCCCCCAAACCCTAATGAGCCCATCTGCTGATCCTGTGTAAATAGTTCCATCACTTGACACTGCCACTGTATTTATAGCATCTTCGTGAGCTATAATAGATTCCAAGCAACGATGATTACTTGTGTCCCATGTCTTCAAACTTTTATCCCATGAAACTGAATACATTGTTTCTCCATGCACGACTAACCCTGAAACTGTATCCCAGTGCTCGATCCAAAGCCTCTTCTTATGACGCCTAACTTTGACGTAGTTTCTAGAGAACAAGAAACGGCTAAACCGGTCTTTGACAGTGGGAAGTGTAGTCACAAGGTGGTGTTCTTTGGAAGGTGTGAGTTTCCAGACTCTGATCTTGCAGTCTTGATGAGCAGTGAAGATTTCCCTCTTGTGGAAAGCAATGGATTTGATGGAGCCAGTAGTGGGATCGTTGGTACTCAAAGTGTCTACGTGACTATAGTTGGACAAATCGAAGACGTAGATTTCATTGACAGAAGCTGCATACAGGAAGCAGTTGTGGACTGCTAGTGAACTGATTTGTGGCGTCAAGGCTTTGAGAGTTGTTAGGCATCGTTGCTTCAGAGATTTTATAGAGGTGACATTGGGGGTCATAGAGACTTCACAGCAGGAACCATGAAACTGGGAGTTCATGCTTCAATTCTTCAGTGGTTGGGGAGTAATGAATTGAGGGATTATATATAATGAAACTGAGCCTACAAAAGAAGTAATTATTGGATACAAGCCTTTCGCCATAAGAGAGCCTCTTACAGGATCATAGGACCTGCCAATACAAAATTGTAGAATTTTCTAATCAAAAGAAAGGAGGATGATTCAGTTTTTAATTAAATAGTTTGACTAATTTGATGAGACTATACAATATAATAAAGTTTAAAAGGTTTTGTGATCCTTTGTGGTCCTCTCCTTTTAGAGCTTTACGGGTGGCAAGGACTTAATCTTTTTTGGAAGGCAAGGAACATGTTCGTGAACACATGATATTAGAAATAAGACGCAACATAATATATACTTTAAGTTGTGAGAATATATAAGCAAATTCATGGAATCAAATCATGTAGGCTTATATGTTAACTATATACAATACATGAAGGCACCACATTGTGGTGACCCCATTTGAACAATAAAACTAACTTGAGATACGTATAAAGTAAGCTACACTCTAGCGTTTGGATGGTTGTAGAAATAAATATTTGTCCCTTAAAAAGTCGGGAATACGGTTTGGCCAATGAGTAATGATTATAAGCATGTGCTCAACTACTCTTCATAGAAAATTATTTTAGTAATCGCTGTTAGAATAAGCTTTGGTTTTGTGGGTTCCTATTACTTTCTTGATGCTAAAGGTTGATGAGGTTTACTTTTAATTTGTATTTAAGCTCCTATTCACCTTATTTTATATTGGATAGGTCTTATTGGATACTAGTTGATTTTGATAAGTAATAAGAGACAAAACTCAGAGTTCAAAGTCAGGATTATGGAGAATTTACTTTTTTTCATAGTTCATATTATACACGTATGGTCCTTTTCTAGTAGCCAGGATTACAACAAATTGGTTCTTAAAGTCTAAGATACAAACTACACTAATTTAGGGATTTCCTAATTATCACAAAGATATTGGCTAAATTCTCAGTCTGTGATAAAAAAAAATTATTCGTCCGTGAAATGGGAGGAAATAGAAGGAATGCTGATATGTAGGACACCCTGCCGTCATATTTGGCGGGGTGTAAAACAACCCGCTATCTTCCATGATTAGGTGGAACACGTTAACACCCCGACATGCAGAATGGTGGGATCGCAGGACGTGGCCAAATCACGTAGCCATCCCGCCAATCTAGTTGGCTGGATGGGGCCACCCCACTATTGTGAATGGCGGGGTGGGTTCTGCAGAGAACCAACAAAAATACTGGCTCTCGTGGGTGGACATAAGCCACCCTGCCATTGTAAATGGCAGGGTGGGTGGGAAGGCTGCACCTCCTTCTATAGAGAGCCAGCATTTTTGCTGGCTCTCGTGGGTGGACATAAGCCACCAAGCCATTGTGAATGGCGGGGTGGTCAGGTATTTTTCAGAGCCAACAATAATGTTGGTTCTCCTCTACTACCTTATAAGGAGAAACACCGAAGAGCCAGCATTTTATTTAGGCTCTTTGTGCTTCTTCATCTTCTGCTTGGTGTTGCTTTCTCTTATGCTTGGTGTTGCTCTCCTCTACTGCTTGGGTTGCTCTGGTTTTGCTAATTCAATAGCGAATCAACTAGCATTTTTTGCTCTTCTTCAACAGCAAATCTACCAACATTCTTTGCTCTTCTTCAAGGTTTATTGTTACATAATTTATGTTTTTTAATATATGTAATGTTTATTTTTAGTAAATATGTTATTTTTTATATTAGATAGTTGTGATATTTTTGTTAGATATTTTTGCATTTGATATTTTATGTTTGATTTTTAAACGACCACACAATTATTTGTAGATTAATTAGTTGGGACCGATATATCACTCATTTTAAATAACATATTAAGTT
>JANZXR010000007.1:26220169-26257645 GCA_027575705.1 Erythroxylum echinodendron
TATGCTATGATCGTCAGGGTTTTGTGTTCTACAATCCCCAACATCCATAAATAACCCCAACAGTTAGGTAAAAGATCTATTTCATTGAGTTGGTGGCCAAAATATACAAGTTGATGCAGCTCGACCAGCATGCATATACGCTAAAATTAAGTATATGAAATCTACAAATTGGTTAGGCAACCCGACTAATGGACGATGATGATCTGCAAATCATTTTTGACTTTGCAGAGCAGATGCCAAAGTTTGAAGCAGAAATTTATATCGAAACGGAGGAAATTTATGTTCAACATAGTGAGGTGATTACATCCAAAATCGAACGCCACAATCCTTATGAGCATCAGTTTTTGTATTTCGAGCCCATGCCAACATATCAACAACATCAAACAGATGATGAAAATGTTGATGACTCTGATATTGCTGATAGTGATTACAATCCAAAATTAGAAGACTTAGAGTCAGAGTCATACTATGACTCTGATCATGATTCAGAAGATTGTTCAGAACATGATCAGGCTGAGACCAACTATCAACCTGTCCATGTAAATGTCGAATGGCAACATATTTATCCTCCGAAAGGATTTGAATGGCCATATGAAATTAGAAATGCTCTAACATATGACGCTACATCGCAAGGGTATTATGGCCATCACATACATGTTTGGAATGAAAGTGACCTGAATATTTCTGAGGGATTATTATTCCCTACAAAACAACTCTTGCATAAGGCTCTTAGATTATGGCATATACACCACAATAGAAAAATAAAGGTATGTGAGAGTAAAGAGAGAAGTTGGGTAGTAATATGCAATGCCAAACTACCATGTGACTGGAAGATTAAGGCTTATAAGCGAAGCACACATAAGATGTGGGAGATTAGACGCATGGGCGACTGCCATACTTGTATTTGTACTGCTGTGGATAACGATAACAGACATTTGACAAGTCAAATTGTATCTGAACATTTGATCGAGCACATACGTAATGGATCTCTTTTCCCAATTAAAGAGGTTCGGACATTGATCAAGAATAAATTTGATATTGATATTTCATATAAAAAAGCATGATGTGCTCGTCGCAATGCTATCGATGCAATTTATGGAGATTGGCCGACTTCCATTGCTGAACTACCGAAATATATGAAGCAACTGCAAGCAATCAATCCTAGCACAGCGGTAGCTTGGCGTCATCATCCATAGTCAGGTAGTGATACAAATATCTTTGGGTACGTCTTCTGGGCTTTTGATCCTGTTATTGAAGCGTTTCAACACATGAGACCTGTGCTATGTGTCGATGGCACTCATATGCGTGGGCCATATAAATCCAATTTGCTAACTGCAATTGGCATTCATGCCGACAATCGTTACCTTCCACTTGCTTTTGCTCTTGTAGACGAAGAGAATAATGACAGTTGGAGTTGGTTCATGACTCAACTTTGAATCTATTTTTGCTGAGATATACAGGGAATTTGTGTCATTTCCGATAGACACAAAGGAATTATAAATGCAATGAAAAATTTGGAACAATGGAAGGAACCAGTAGCCTATCATCGTTTTTGTTTGCTACATGTAAGGGCAAATTTCACCAAAAAATTTAAAAGTTATGTGGAAGTAGAAAATTTTATATCATTATTGATCACAGTATAAATTATGATATTCTAAAGATTGTTATTTTTTATTTGCAGGATGAAAACTTTGCTATGGCATGCTAGAGGGTCGACCTAAAGAAGAAAATTTGATGAGTTTATGCAAATGATTAAACAGGCCAATCTAGAAGCTTATACTTGGCTAAAGGGACAAGTCCCACCTTTGAGATGGGCGTCGGGTAAAGATGGAGGTTATCGATGGGGTGTTTTGACAACAAATATGGTTGAATGCTTTAATAACATCCTCAGAGGGGCACGGCATTTGCCAATCACTGCCTGTGTTCGCTTTACTTTAGAACAAACGGTTAAATTATCCCAGAAAAATCAAAAAATCATACTCAAAGTATGGAATAATTATCCGATCAACATTTGACACAAATATTTAGCAAATGAAGCAAAAACCTGAAAGCATATTGTCCAATCATATGACTCAAGCCATGGTACATACAGTGTGGTCATTGCTCGACATGGGAATAATAATAATAGGGGAAGAAATATAAAAAATGTTAACTTTCAAGAAAGAACTTGTATTTGCAAAAAATGGACAGAACTTTATTTTCCATGTTCTCACGTCTTTGCTGCATGTTTTAGATCTAATGTTCATCCAACAATCCATATCCATCCTATTTGCAGTCTTACGGCATACAGAAATATGTATTTCAGTCAGTTATATCTGCTTCAACATCAAGATTATTCGGAGGAAGCAGATTTTTCATTAGAATTTCGCAGGTCAAGGTTAGCTAAAAAGAGGGGCAAAGTGAAAAGTGCTTGAATACGAAATGAGATAGATAGACGGTGTCCTAATTCTCAGTGAAGGTGCCGTAATTGTAATATGCCAGGTCATAATGCTTCAAATTGTCCCTCTTCAAGTCATGTATAGTATTTATTTTATTTAATGCAATAAAATTGATTTGCCTTTTTTAATAAAACTTGACTTTAAATATTTTTCATTTTTCAAATGTATATATTATACAATTTGTAAAAAAATTAAATTAAGTCAAAATAATTTCAATACAGGAATAACATAACAAATTAAAACTTGTACTTCAAATTTAATATGTATAGATGCTCTGAACCCTAAATAAAACTTAACCCTAAAATGAAAAAATTTAAATGCTAAAAAAAATGACAACCCTAAACAAAACTAAACCCTAGAAAAATATCAAACCCTAAATTAAACTAAATCTAAAAAAAACAAAATTTGGAAGAGAATGACCATCCTGCCATTGTGAATGGCGGGTGGCTTAAGGCTACACTAGAAGGCTGCACCTCTAGTGTAGCCTTCCCACCCCGCCATTGACAAGGGCTCGGTGGCTCCATCCTGCCAACCTGCCACGTCTGGCCATCCCGCCATCCTGCATGGTGGGGTGTCCACATGTTCCACCTCGCCATACAGGATGGCGGGTTGTTTTACACCTCGCCAAATATGACGGTGGGGTGTCCTACATCCGAAAATCCCCTCTATTTTTTTCCAAATCTCGGATGGAAATTTTTTGTTATCACAGACTGAGAATTTATCTCAAAGATATTTCGTAATAACAGAGTCTACTCTATATATAGAATAAAATGTCCCAACTCAGTCTATGTCCGTTTGAAGGGACATTATGTCCGTTGAGCGGACACTCTCAGGATAGCTACAGTAAATTTCGATTTTGACCCATTTTTGAAGCATAATTTTTCTTTATGGTCTTCATGAAAGTTGTGGATAAAGAAGTCTTCTTTGAAATGTTCTATAAATGGTCTTATTCCAAGATTTTTAGAGAAAGTTATGCCGATTCTCCTAAGATAGGTACAATATGATTGAGGATATCAACATTGTTTAAATGTTTTGGCCATAAATTGATCGTCCGACCCCCAAATGAATTGATTCTTGAAGCAATGATTTCCTAACACATTCTTCTATCCCTACAATACAACTAGAGTTTTGGAGATACAATTGTGTTGTAGAAGTCAATTATAATTTTGGTGATTGACTAGTGTGGGTACACCACTCTTGTGGAAATGGCTAATACGGGTTCATAGAGGTAACCCTCAAGGTAATACGCAAGCTCACGTCTTATGATGACTCTGAACATTGGACTCCCAAAATGCGGTCTAGCAGTTGTGGTATCAGAGCACGAGTTAGACTCCGAAAATGGGGTCTAACACCTTGTTTCTTACTACGCCAAGTTACCAAATTTCCACCCACAAAGGTTAAGTATCCTGATGTAGACCTCCGATTATCAATTGACCCCGCTCAATCTGCATCAGTATATCCTTCAATAGTAATTGACTTGTTTTTCTAGAACAAAATACCCTTTATAGCGGAAGATTTTAAGTACCGTAAAATCTGAATGATAGCATCCATATGCTCTTGACTTGGGGAGTGCATGAACTGGCTGATCACACTTAAAGAATACGCCAGATCAGGTCTTATGTGAGCAAGATACATCAACTTTCCTACTAGTCTTTGATACTGCTCCTTGTTTGTGGGTACTTGATCAGGATGAATGCCCAACTTCAAGTTTTCGATCATGGGAGTATAAATTGGACTACAAGTGGACATACCAGTTTATTTCAAAAGATCTAAGGTATATTTTTGTTGAGTTACGAGCATGCCTTTCTTTGATCTTAGGACTTCTATCCCCAAGAAATATTTTAATGGTCCAAGATCCTTCATCTCAAAGTGACGGGCAAGATAGTCTTGTAATGCCTTCTACTCTTCCAAATCATTTCCAGTTACCACCATGTCATCAACATAGATGATAAGTGCAGTTATCTTCCCCTTCTTGTGCTTTAAGAAAAGAGTGTGGTTGGCATTACTCTGTGTGTATCCAAAAGCCTTCATTGAACTAGTAAATCTATCGAACCATGCTCTGGGTGATTGCTTCAGACCATATAATGATTTTCGCAATCTACATACTTGTTTGCTCCCTGAGAGTGACATATTACACCTAGGGGGTAGGTCCATATATACTTCTTCTTAGAGAGTTCTATGCAAGAAGGTATTCTTTACATCAAATTGATGCAAAGGCCAATCCAAATTCACAGCTAGGGAGAGCAAGACATGAACTGTATTAATTTTGGCTACCGGTGAGAATGTCTCCTCATAGTCAATCTTATACATTTGACTACAACCTTTTGCAACGAGTCTCGCTTTGAAACGTTCAATGGCTCCATCGGCTTTATATTTGATTGTGAATAGCCACTTACATCCCACTGGTTTCTTTTCATTTGGTAAGTCAACCACATCCTATGTCCTATTCTTTTGGAGAGATCACATTTCTTCATTCATTGCTTCCTTCCATCTGGTACCCCGTAAAGCTTTTTGAACATTATTAGGAATAGACACAGTAGAGAATTGATTCAAAAATACCTCACACCCCTTTGACAATTTATGGTAGGACATAAAATTACTCATCGGGTATTTTGGATTAGACTCCAGGACAGGTTCATATTGTGGTTTTGGTACTCCCCTAGTGGTGGGATTGAGTAATATTTTCCTGTGGGGATCAGAGATTACCTGAGGGGCCAAGTGAGATGCAGGCTCGTGAGACAATTGGTCAAATGGTACTGGTGGCAAAGGCATAACTTGATTATCTTGAGTTATGGAGAGCACATCATTAGCAGCCTCACCATCATTCACTGCATGAGACCCCTCACTTTCATGCACGTCAATTCCATGCATATCACCATTTTTATTTATTTCATCCAATTGGTCCAATCCTGTAACCTTGTATGGATCATTATTGGGTTCCAGTTACTCCCTTTGAGATGTAGACTCGGGTTTGGAGTAATACATCTCCTCTTCATGAAATCAAACGTCACGGGTAATGTGATCAAGCTTTTAACGTCCGACGATGTGCATCTCCATGAGTTGAGACCACACATCGTAATTTGTTTCATTCAAAATTACGCCTGCGTTGAAACCTGAATTTTCATATTGGATATGGGTAATCAGTGATGAAGCTTGAGGTGTTCGAGAAGAGGATTCGGTGGTGGTTTTTGGGGAAGCAGGTGCAGTTTAGATGGCCATGGTGTTCGGGTGATGATTCGAAACTGGCTCTGATACCAATATAAAACTCAGAGTTCTAAATCAGTATTATAGAGAATTCCCTTTTTTTCATACTTCATATTACACACGTATGGGCCTTTTTAAGTAGTAAATTGGTTCCTAAAGTCTAGGATACAAACTACACTAATCTAAGGATTTCCTAATTATCACAAAGATATTCCGAAATAGCAGAGTCTACTCTATCTATAGAATGATACAACAAATATAGAGAAAATCACGAGAAATATCGAATCATTCCGTAACAATAAGTTCTTATTTTTACAATGTTAATTTTAGAAAAAATTAAAATGTTAAGGCTGGGTAAGCCTCTTTATGGTATCCTTATTTCTCAAAAGTCCCATTATCACAATTTTTAATAGAGTTACGTATGTATGATATGATAATTAGTTATGTTTTAATTATTTTATGTATGATATGATAATTAGTTAAGTTTTAATTATTTTATTAAAAAATATTATGAAAATTGAATATGTGATTGTAGTTCAATATTGATTAAATTATATTTTAATTATGAAATATATTGAATTTTTATTTATTATCAAAACAGATAGATTATTTGATAATATTCTATATTAGGACTATGATTAAGTTATGATTTACTCAAAATTTTATTATTTCTAATTTTTGTTGTTTTTGGTAAAAAAAATATATTTGAAATTAAAATTTTATTGAATTTTTTAATACTTAATACTTATAGTAATAAAGATATATTATTTAAATAAACATAATTTTAGTTTCGTATTAATTAATATGATCTAATGTCTATGATGTGAGGATCCACCTTAATCACTTCTAATGTCGAACCAATATACAACGTAATAAAAATTATTTGAGATCATATTCAACTTTTGATATTCTGTGACTTTCCTTAATTTGTTTCGAGAAAAATAAAGAAACCAACAGCTAATTTTTTCTTTGTTCATGACTAGAAAAGAAAAAAAAAAGCTTCATATTGTCTTACAAAAGTGATCTCCTCATTTTGATTGGTTTATGCGCAAATCGGGATAAGAAAGGAAACAGAAGATCTCTTCATTTTCTTCATTTTTATCTGACACAGGCTTATTATGGCAAGTAATGTTCGTAAAGTGCTTAATGTCTGGAGCCTTGAAGCTATGCAATCCAAGAAATTTGACATTATTCAATTTCTTTTTTGTTTAAAATTTTTTAAATTGTTTTAAAGTAGTTTGAAGTGATAACAATATTTTTAATAAGGTTAATTATAAAAAAAAACTCAAAATTTATTCAACTTTGCAATATTAATCTAACAACCACAACGACGATACCAACAATATCGCAATAGAAATTTCGTTGAGATGCGAAGTTCGGGAAAGTTCAAAAGTAAGCATTCTTATTCCTAATTGATAGAGATGTTAGTTTATAGACCCACAAGAAAAAATTAAGAAAAGAACAGATTGAAGAAAACAATAGTCACGTACGTATAAAAATAACTACATAAATAAAAATAAAAGTAAGTAAATAAGTAAACAAATAAATAAATAAATAATAAACAATTGAAAAAGAAAAATACGAAATAAGTAAATAAAATAACTAGAGGGACAAATACTACAAACAAAAGTATTTAAGCTAAATTCAAGATACAATTTTGCAATACTAACCCGAACTTTAAAAAGTAGTCCTAAAATGCTTTAACTTTTAATTTTTAATAACATAGCTCAACATTAAGTTTTACATTAACGTGGATGACTTGACGAGCCATATTAAATTAGTATTTTTATTACATAGTAGTCGTAATAATAAAATTTATACACAACACAAATACAATAAGTAAAAGTATTTGGTACAAATACTAATCTAATGTAACACATTATGTTATCCACATTAATAGAAAATTTAACATTGAATAATTTTTGTTAAAAATTGAAAATTGGAATATTTTAGTGTTATTTTTTAAAGTTTGAGTTAATACTATAAAATTGAGTAAAGATTGAATTTTTTTAAATAAACCTTTTTAATAACATCTATTTTCTTATACCAAATCGCCAATGGTAAACAAGTCCAAAATGACAAAAAAATTGAATTTTTAATAGTTCAATTCTTTAAATTAATTATTTTTATTATACAGATATTTTTAATTGAATATTAAAGTAAATATGTGATAATATACGTCAATGAAGTTACAGTAAATTTAACATTAATTATATTTATAATATTTTATAAATTTTATAAATTAATTAATATACAGTTTAGTTTTAAATAATATTATGAAATAAAATTTAAAATTGAAATTAGAATGTACTCTTTATTTAACTAGGACCAAAACTCCAAAATCCTTGTACCCATAAAGGGTAAAGGCATAGACGCATCTGCCCGTGTGGGTTTGGGTCATAATGCTAGCTCATCCTATGCAAGCTAAGCTAGACATGTATATTAGATAGGATATTTGTGTGGCTGAAACTTCCAGCCTTCAGCTTTGAAAGTGTTAGGTGAGGCTGGAACCGATTAAGCCTGACCCAATTACGTTGTTCTTAGTAAAGTCATGTCGTTTTGTTTATAAGAAATAGCCTTAATTTTAGGCTAAGTTTAGACAACTTGAGTTTGAGTTCGAGCTTAAGTCTGACCCTAATTTGAAACTTAATTTTTAAAAAACTTGAGCTTAAGATTTAACTCAAAGTCCTATCAATTTAGACCTAATTTGGGTTGAGCAGGGACGGGCTCGACCCAAGCCCAGTTGCCGTCCCTATCTACAATCTTCAAACGCATTTAATTACTATATTGTAATGTGTTAGTGAATTAAAATATTTGGTCTTGCTTACATCTGCTTGTACGAAATCAAAATCCAATTACAATACAACTTAGAAGCATAGTATTTACTATCTAGATAAAATTCGGACTCCAACCGTTCTCTCTTTCGCGGGTCTATGGAAACTGGAAAGAGGAGGTTGCAGCAAATCGGCAGTGTACAAGAACAATTTGGTGCCACGTCGCATGTGCTCACTGGAGATTGCATATGACGTCACATTCAATACTTTGAGAAAATGTTGTTAATTTCCAAAATTGATAAAATTTTAAACTTGGGGTTAGAGTTTCGTCAAAAAATATTTTGTGGATTTAATATTGTTAGTCAAAAATTACAATAATGAACTTAAATTATTTTTAAAAATTAAGTTAATTTAAATTTTAATTTGAATGATTTTTATAACGTTGAATTTTTAAATATGAATCAATATCAAAATTATTTTTTAAAATATTAATAAATATATAAGTTTAAATTTTGTTTTAGTGTAAGTGTAAATAACTTCAAAATCATCAAAATTTTCAAATATTTTAATTAAAAAATATCTCAAAAATATATTAAAATATAATAGTAAAATAAATTAATTGCACATAAATTAATCAAATATTACCGATATAGTCTCGTTCTTAAATTTCATATAAATCTAAATTTAAACTAATAATTTATTATAATTGGTTAATTAAAAAATTAATTATTTCAAAATTAGGTTATTTTAATAAAAAAATTTTGTTTGGAATCTAATGAATTGGTTTCAATTAATTAATTTTATGTAATTGAATTCAATTCATTCGTCTAGAATGCTAAAAAAGAGATGACTTGAAATTTTCTTTATTAAGATGTGAATTGGATTAATAAAGAATCTCATTTTCTTTATTAATCCAATTCACATCTTAAATGATCCGATTTGGTGTGTGAATTAAAGAGCTAATTCTTTTCAAAACGTTAAAATTTTTTTTCCCAAATATACACATCATAAATATACAAATTACTACAAAATACACACATGTTGATTATATACTATTTTTATTTAAAGATAAAAAAGTCATATGAAGTAGTTGAATTCATTTTTATTGTGTTCTAAACAATGTAATTGAATTCAATTCTAATATTTATAAATTTATTCCAAACAGTGTAAATCAAATTTAATTCAATCTTACCAATATAATTGAATCTAATTCGAAAGTTTTAATTTTTAAAAAGTCAAAAGTTTGAGGCAGGAGTTAACGTTGTGATTTATGTTATTTTTTCCATTGTATTCCAAAAACTGTGTTATTTTTTTATCTTCTATTTATTACAATTGAACCCCAACGATGTATTATATTTGGAAAATACCCTTCCTTAAACCACCTGTTCTGTGAGTTGTCTCTCCGTTTCCCCTCGGCGCCTCTCCTCGTCTCAATCCCTAATCAGTATGTGAGTATTTTCTTTTCCGTTTGGTTTCCAAGAAACATGACATTAGAAAATTATTGATAATGGTAAAGTAAATGGTTTTGATTTTCCGCCTTTCCCCGAGCCCAGTAGTTGTTATATTATTAGTAGTTTATCTCTCAAAGTTTTGAAGTTTGAGATTTGATAATTCGATATGTTGCTTATGTTGTCACAAACTGCGTGATTGACTGTGTGTTAGTATGCGTCCAATGTTTCAGGTCGCAGGAGGTGATTGCGAGGGAGGCGATCAAGCACGCGCTAAAGGCGTTAAGAAAGAGGCATTTGGCTGAAGAAGGAGCTCATGCCCCTGCTTATGCTGCACTTTCTAGGCCTATCATCTCTCAGGTCTCTTTTTTCTTTTTTGAAAATTTTTAAATCAATGCCTTAAGAAATTCCTTAACGCTTATCCCATCAATTGTGCTTCCAAGAGCATGCCTTGAATTTATGAATGCAATACCTATTTTGGGTGAGATGAGAGTAATGAAGTTCACTTGTGATTTTAAAAGGTTGTTGGGTCTATGAAGTCCACCTCTCTTGCTACAATCTTCCTTCCGTTTCAAAATTGTATAAAGCTTAGCTTATAAGATGCGAGCAAAACAAGATAAACGACCTGATTTGCTGTTGTATCTCCGCCTCTGGCTTTTACATCACTGTTCAGATTCCAGATTAGCCCTTGCATTATCGAAATTTAATTTGTACCATAGATGAATATAGTTTCATTGGCTTGTATCGTTCAACTCATTTCTTCACTTTATATCAGTTGGTAGCACAGTGGGATCCTGTAGATTTGCCTGTTCTTATAAGCTGAGTTTTGTGGATACTTTTGATAGTATGATTAGCTGTTATTTGATGCCATTTCAAGGGCTCAGAATGGAAAGAGAAAGCTGAAAGTTTGGAAGCAGAGCTCCAGCAGTGTTATAAAGCACAATCTAGATTGTCAGAGCAACTTGTTGTGGAGGTAGCAGAGTCTAGAGCTTCAAAAGCATTGTCGCAGGAGAAAGAAGCAGCTATATCTTCTCTGCAGAAGGAGTTGGAGCAGACAAGGTTAGTTTTACTCATCTTATCTAGGCAGCTAGAAAGTCTTTTTGGTTATCTTATGTGATGAATTACTGAAGCATAATTTTCTTCCACAGAGATGAGTGCTCTCAGTTAAAGGCCGATCTAGAAGACAAAATTAAAGCATTGGAATTGGTTTTGAGTGAGAACCAGGTCCTCAAATTGCAGTTGGAGGAGATGACTGTCAAAGCTAAGAATGCTGAGTCTGAGAATAAGATGTTGGTTGATCGGTGGATGCTGGAAAAGATGAAGGATGCTGAACGCCTTAATGAGGTAATTTGTTTACTTGCTAATTGACTTTTAAAATATATTGGCCACTACAGTTGTTTCAGCTTTTGCTTGTGATTGTTTGTTCATAAGTGAAGTTTGCTGCAGTGGTGAAATTCAGTCAGTAATCTGTGTGCTTGCTCTAAGCTTTCCTCCACAAATAGCTTAGTTCATAAATTTGCATTGCTGTATGAATTGGTACTGTATTTTCATAATATATTGGTAAAATGTTGAGAGATTATGCTATTCTTAATTGCTTTTTTACTTCAAATGAATTAGCTGATATTTATTAACAAGTTTTAGAGTAAGCACGACAAATATTCAAGTTGTTGACTATCTAATTTACAAGTTAAGACTAAACTAAGTTCACTAATTTATTAAAGCATAGAGAGTTTGGTTCCTGACAATACATCTAGAATTGGAAGACAGGTAAACATATAACCTTGGGGCTTGTTCTGAAGACAATGCTACTTGATAGACAACTTTTTTTCTGAAATTTTTTTAATATGTTGTCAATTGAGTACTACTTAGTGATCTGGCTTTGTGGAATATGCTAATGTTACGAGCAAAGCATGCATAAGAGTGGCATTACTACGGGGGCTTCTCTGGGGTTCCTGTTGAGTTGCTTCTCTTGGTTTTGGAATACCCATATTTAACTTTTATTCTTCTTATGTTCCTCATGTTTCTGTTGCTAATTAGCTAATTCCATAATTAATTTAGGCTAATGCCCTTTATGAGGATATGGTTGATCGGCTCAAGGCAAGTGGTTTGGAAAAACTTGCTCGGCAGCAAGTAGACGGAGTTGTCCGGCAGAGTGAAGTGGGTGCAGAGTTCTTTGTAGAATCAACCATTCCTTCCACATGCAAGTACAAGATTTCTGCTCATGAGGGTGGCTGTGCTGCTATACTGTTTGAATATAATTCTGGGAAATTGATAAGTGGTGGACAGGACCAGTTAATCAAGATGTGGGATACAAATACTGGATCTCTGGGTCGCACTCTTTATGGTTGCCTTGGAACTGTTCTTGATCTTTCAATGACCAGTGATAATAAATCTGTGATTGCCGCTACTAGTTCCAACAAGCTGTTTGTGTGGGATGTTACCACAGATCGCATTCGTCACACACTCACTGGTCACACCAATAAAGTATGTGCTGTTGATGTTAGCAAAATATCAAGTCGTCATGCTGTCAGTTCTGCCTATGATCGGACGATAAAGCTGTGGGATTTGCAGAAAGGTTTTTGCACGAACACAATCATTTTCCCCAGCAACTGCAATGCTCTTTGTTTCACCATGGATGGACAGACCATCTGTTCTGGCCATGTTGATGGAAATCTTCGATTGTGGGATATTCAGTCCGGAAAGCTACTTAATGAAGTTGCTGCACATTCTCGTGCTGTTACATCTATATCTCTGTCTCGAAATGGAAATGTTGTGTTGACAAGTGGGAGGGACAACTTGCATAATCTATTTGACATGCGGTCATTGGAAGTTTGTGGCACACTTAGGGCAACAGGAAACAGAGTGGCAACTAATTGGAGCCGATCTTGTGTCAGTCCTGATGACAACTATGTGGCTGCCGGTTCCGATGATGGATCTGTGTATATTTGGTCGATAGCCAAAGGTGATATAGTTAGTACTCTGAAGGAACACACAGCGTCGGTCTTGTGTTGTTCATGGAGTGGACAAGGCAAACCATTGGCCTCTGCTGACAAGAATGGAATTGTTTATACCTGGGCATGAAAGTTCCCCTCATCACTTGTAAATACAATTGATTATTGATCCAGTTTCTCGTTCTTACAATGTATATAATTGCTGAAACTATTGCGTTTGAAGAAGGAATTATGAACCAATATCAACTTATGCGATGCTTTCAGTCATATAATCATTAATCTTCCCAGAACGATTCATTGAATTGAAGACTTAACGATGTTCATCCATAGTTACAACGTTGTTGAGTTCCACTTCCTCAATTGAACGATTTAAGTGGAGAAGATACCATCCGCTAGAATTTTCAGAAATGAATCTGTTGAAGTACCCTGGTATAACCTTGTATGGAAAAACTCTTTAAACCTTAAGCCTCAATAATCACTTGATTAGTGAATAAAGATCGGCTGAGGACAAAATGCAGATGTTTTGGTCCTAAAGAGACCGCTTGTGTTCTATGTAAAAATGTTGATGAAGATAGAAGCCATCTATATTTCTCTTATGATTACTCCAAATCTACATGGAGCAGGATTCAGTATATGGTGATGCGGTTAATCACACTTACAAATAGGAACACACTATGAATTGATTTATTAACCATACCAAATCTGGAGAAAGCAAATGAAATCTTGTTCAAATTGCTTTCACCACCACTATCTACACGATTTGGAATGAAAAAAATTGTAGAGTATACAAGCAAATCGAGGAAGACAAGCATTAGCTAGCAAACAAGATTCTAAACTGGATTAGCGCTGCAATTATTGCCAAAAAAGTGGACCACCTACTCTCCCCTGGAATGAAGTCCAAATGGAATATCTGAGTTGGCTGCTCCAATTAGAGGATCTATCTTGCTTCTACCTTTCTAAGTTTTCTTTGTTAAGGCACCTCCAATCATGTTCTAAGTTTCTAATTAACTACATCTTGGATATCATTTTGTAATGTTGTATTATTGTTCTAGCCTTTGCTAAAGTTAATCAATATTCATTTATTTAAAAAAAAAAAAGTTGCTGAGTGCAATTAAAATTCTGATCTTTTATCTAAAATAATCCTGTCTAATGCTCCAATTGATTGGATAGAATTAGAAAGTCTCTAAACTCATATCTAATGTCCAAAATTATTTTGGACATTAAATAAGGTTGGAGAGAGTTATTTTACACAAAATGATCCAAACTGCCCTGTGTTGTGTTGACAGCCTGTTGATAGTGGCAACAGCGTGCGGTGACGAGAGGTAGAATGCCGTTTGGATGAGCTTATATTAGTAGATCTTTATCAATAGAATTTTTTTGAGAAGAGCTTTTTTAAGAAACTAGTTAACTATTTGATTGTCATTTAAAAAAGAGTTTTTTTGAAAGAGCTTCATATAATAGACTGTTTCACAATAGACTGTTTCGCAGCATAAAAATAAAAAGTATTTTTAATTTTAACTATATTTTATTTTATAATAAAAATCATTTATGCATATAAATATTATTTAAAATATATTAAATAATATGCAAAGCATAATATATTAATTATTATATAATTTTAAATCATATGAAAAATAAATGAAAATATATCTAACCAAATCTTTTGTATGGATTATAACATAAATAAAACTAATATAAAAAATAAGTATTAAAACACATAAAAAAGTCAAATAATATTATATAAATCTCAAAACAAACATGAAGATGTATTTGTGGGTATTGTAGAAATTATGTGTAAAACATAAGGGTAAAAAGGATTAAAAAATAGGCTCATTAATTGATTTGAAAAATCTACCTGAAAAAATACTTTTTTGATAAGCTCTAAATTTGAGATTCTTAAAAAGCTGTATTTTAGCTGCAAAAAAAAACTATATCTACTAAAAAGTACTTTTTCATTTTAGAGTTAAATACTAATCTAAAAAAAAGCTTTTGAATATAAAAAAGTACTTATTTACTCTCTAAAAGTGCAACCAAACAGACACTAAAAATTGTAAACGGCAGTAAATCATTCTAGATTCGATTTTTTTTTTATCATCCTTCATTTTAAAAAGCGAAGGGATGACATATAATTTTATTGTAAATTTAATAAGATGGAAAAGTCCAATTTATTTCTTTTAAACAAATTTTGCTATTATGATGAGTCACATTATTATTATTATATCCAGCAGATTATATCTACGATTTGACAATAGGTAACATTACAGCTTGACACTTACTCGTTGATTTTAGATGTACCAGGAAGTGACGAGTCCCTGAGTACGTCACGCCATACAAGTCTTACAAGCTGTCTCTATTCTTTACCATAGAGTCAACCGATCAGGATTTTTAGAATTTAAGATGGTTATATACATACCGGGCATTGAGTTTTCAGTCCTATTTTGAAGCTTTCCGTAATTATAGACGTTTTTATGGCTCCTGAAAATTACCACAAGATGAAAAAAATCATACATGATTATTTAAGTGATCGTGTACGGCGTAGAAAAATTTGTTTTGTGATATAAAAAAGAAAAGACTAATTCCAAAAAGTTAAGAAAAATAAAGAGCGGATAAATAGTATTGTATTCTCGTTTTTGTTGCATGTTTATTTATTCTGATATTAACTTTAGTTTAAATTATGAAATTTTATGAGACAACTTATCATTGGGAGATGAGAGGAATAGAACCAAGCCCACACTTAGATATAATCCATAATTTAAAGTTTTGGTGTGATACATACAAACTCGAAGTTCCTCAAAGATGGATTTGAAGATCTTTTAAGATGGCACTTATTGCTTTTAAATAACTTTCTCAAGACAATATTCTAATTTCAGGAAACTGAAACTTCTGTCCTAGTTTAATGGTAACTTTTGTATGGAACGGTCAACTTTTTCGAAACTACTTTTAACAAATACACTTTGCATGCATTAATGCGCATGTCCATACGATTCTGCAGCATCTCTCAGTCTGTTCAAATAAGTTCCGTACCTTTTGGGTCTGAAATCCCAAAAGCTTCAACGTCTCATCGGTTCCAATTATTGTCCCCTGGAAACTATTTCAAGAGTTCCAAGCTGGGTTTCAGTTAAAAACCAAAAGCAGTTGGTTTGCGAATGCGCCAAATTTAACTTCCACTTGCAACTCAATCTCAAAGGACGCAATCACTCCCATAACCCATTATGCTCGCTACATCTTGAACGTGTAATGGCGTTTTTGTTCTGCTTGAAAACCCCATCCTCTAAAATCTCGATTGTCCACAAGTTTGTATCTTTAGCTTCTCTGCACCTGACTGCTGGTACCTCAATTGTAGAAGGAACCTGTAACTTTTCCATCTATTATTCTTTGTTTTATTGTATTTTTATATTTCCAGTGGTTCATTTCCTTATATAGAGCTCTCAAGGGTCCATAAACTATTTCCCATCTTGACTCTTCGGTGACTTGGCACAAATGGCGATAAAAAGGATTTCGCTTCTTGTTGTCTCGTTGGGTTTGGTTATGGGAATAGCCAAGGGTTTCGAATTCCATGAAAGGGATTTGGAGTCTGAGGATAGTCTGTGGGATTTATACGAGAGGTGGAGAAGCCACCACACAGTCTATAGGAGTCTTGACGAGAAACACAAACGATTCAACGTCTTCAAGGAAAATGTTAAACATATTCAGAAGACCAACAAGATGGATAAGCCCCATAAACTAAAGTTTTTTTAAAAAATTAAAAGTAATATATTGCCAAAGCTCGAAACTTATATATAATCCTTTACAAGGAAAAGAATAAAATCACTATGACAACTACTATAGTACTTTAAATATACATCCGAAAATCACATAAAACCATTTATATTAACCAAATCAATATGGTTTTTTGTCTAATGGCTTCTTGCTTTTCGTTGGCTATGATTAATTCTCTATTTAAGTTAACTATTGCCACAGCAAGCTCATACTTATATTGTTCCACTTCTTGATATATGCGTCGATTCCTTTTCCTCCATATGTGATAAATTACCATCTGAAAAGATGTCTTGATAATGATATTGTCTTGTTGTCCAAGTCTGGAATACCTTATAACATCATTCAACACCTCATTTCATTCAAAGGAGAAACTTGACATCTCTATCATATGTAATATTCTACTCCACACTACTTTAATATTTTCACATTCAAAAAAATAAGTGATTCCTACTCTTATTGACATATTTACACAATACACAAAGGGGGTCATAGCTATCAAACCATCAGTCTTTAGTTCTCAGCCTATTTTTGATAGTTAGCTACAAGCAAAAAGCAGACTTAAGACTTAATATCTGCTTCTATACCAAATCAACCCATGGGACGTCTTCATGAAAAACTCTCACTATGCCATGTGCAGATTTGTTCGCAAATTCCCCACCATAATGTGCTTCCCATATCATCTTGTCCATATGTCTACTAAGTTGCACTCCATTCACATAGTTGTCAATTAACTAACGAAACCGACAGCTATTTATCCTTACCCTCTCCCGATAGAACCATGCCACCTTAGCTTCCTTAGGAATTCTATTTCTTAAATTTTGTAGGACATTTCGCAACCATAATGGGTTGAAATCATTCCAATTATCAAACCAAAAACAATTATCCTCATCATTTCCTACCCTACATTTAATAAAAGGATAGATCATGTCTCTAAGATTCAACAAACTTTTAAAAATAAAAAATTGATCGTACCTCGACTGAAGTTGCCAAAAGCTTTGCCTATTAAGGTGATAAATTTGCATCCACTTGACCTACATTGCTTCTTTATCAACAAATAATCTCCATATTCTCTTCATAAGTAGTACATTTTGCATTTGTGTTATTGGAATAATACCCAAGTCCCCTTGTGCTTTTGGCACTACAATATCGCTCCATTTGACATTTGCTCCCTTGCAATCATCATGCTTACCATTCCATAAGAACGATTTTAGTATCCTCTCAATATTCTTGATTACTCTCTTTGGAATTACCACATGAGCAGCCCAATATACACGCATACTTTTCAATACCGAAATAATAAGAGTGACTTTAGCAGCACATGATAGGAAGCGATTTTGCCAAGCATTAATTCGACCTTTCAATTTTTCCAACAATGGCAAGAAATCAAAAAATTTTAGCTTACCTGAATTGATCGGAACTCCCGGATACCTAAACGGTATCTCTTGAATAGTCAACCCCACCAAAGTAGTAATCCACTCTGGGTTTTGTACGTCTTAAGACACATAGATTCCACTCTTGTGTATATTTAACTTCATCCCCGACCCTATAAACTAAAGTTGATATTACCAACTAAGAATTCACGAACATCTATGCAAGCTCCAAGGTTAAACACCACATGATGTTCCGAGGTATGCCACTGGAAAATGGGACTTTCAAGTACCAAAATGTGAACGGAGTCCCACAATCAGTTAACTGGAGGAAGAAGGGAGTTGTCACTCCTGTTAAGGACCAAGGCCAATGCGGTAATATCTGTCACTTCCTATAAATTTGGACTGATTTCGATCCTTCAAACTATTGATGTTGTTTAAAGATTTGGTTCAATACGATGCTGATGTGTGTTAGGTAGTTTCTAGGCTTTCTCAACTGTTGTAGAGGTAGAAGGTATTAATCGCATTAAAATGAACCAACTGGTTTCTTTGTCAAAGCAAGAGTTGGTGGATTGTGACACCTCAGAAAACCAAGGGTATAATGGAGGGTTAATGGACTACGCATTTGAGTTCATTAAAAAGAAAGGCAGCTTAACTACAGAGTCCAATTACCCTTACCAAGTGCAAGATGGATCTTGTAGTGTTTCAAAGGATGATACAAGATCACTAATTAAAGTATATACAAGTCATTACTAGTAACAAGTAATTTTCCATGTTCCAATCTTTTGTAGTGAATGCACCGACAGTGACTATTGACAGGCACGAGAATGTGCTTGTCAATGATGAAGATTCATTACTCAAAGCAGCTGCAAACTAACCAATTGTTGTGGTCATACATGCTGGAGGTTCAGATTTCTAGTTCTACTCAGTGGTATTAACAAATGAATTCCATTATCTATATTACTCAAATGGCTCTATTGATTTGGTTTTGATACGTATCAAGGTGTCTTCACTGGACCATGTGGAACAGACCTGGACCATGGAGTTGCAGTTGTGGGTTATGGATATTGTTTCTTTTGATAATAAAAGTACAGAAAAAGCTAGTGTTTGTGATGTTTTTCCCTAGTTGCTAAGACAATCACTGTACGGTTGTTGTTAGCTGTTGCAGCACATTTTTCTTGGTCTATACATTAGTTAGATGTTAATAATGCTTTTTTACATGGTTTTATTAATAAGGAAGTGTATATGTTACCTTCGGATGGGTATACTAAGGCTAGTCCTCGTGAAGTTTACAAGTTAAATCAGTCCTTATATGGCTTGAAGCAAGCCTCTCGTTAGTGGAATTGTGAATTTACTAAGCATTTTCTTTCTTATGGTTTTGTCCAGTCCCAACATGATCATTGTTTGTTTGTTAAATCCACTGGTTCTACTTTTGTTGCTCTTCTTAATTATCTATGTGGATGATAATTTGTTGACTGGACCATCGGCAGTTGTTTTGAATGATGTTAAACAATTTCTACATTCTGCATTTACTATTAAGGATCTTGGTCCTGCTAAATATTTCCTTTGTTTAGAGATTGCTCGATCCTCTATTGGTTTGTATGTTAATCAGTGGAAGTATCTTGGATCTTTTGTCTGATTCGGGTTTAACTGGAGCAAAGCCAGTTTCTACCCCATTGCTTAAGGGCTTGAAGTTGTTCGATAACTCTGGTTCGTTGTTGGAGGATGCTGGGCAATATCATTGGTTAATTGGTAGGCTATTGTATTTGGGTTTTATGCAGCCTGACATTACTTTTGCTGTTCAACAGTTGAGTCAGTTTGTTAATGCTCCTTGTCAAGGACATTGGGATGTTGCTCTTCACTTGTTGAAATATTTGAAAGATTGTCCTTCTAAGGGTTTATTTTCCCTACTTCCACTGCATCTTTTGTTCCTACAGTCCTTTTTCTTTGTTCCCTTGTAGCTTATTGTGATGCTAATTGGGGTTCAAGTTTGACAACTTGTCGATCTATTTATGGTTTTTGTGTTTTTCTGGGTTCTTCTTTGGTTTCTTGGAAGACTAAGAAGTAGCCCACAGTCTCTCACGCATCTGCTAAGGCGGAGTATCGTAGTATGACTTCTACTGTGTGTGAATTGTTATGGATTTCTTATGTGTTGCGTGATTTACAAGTTTCTTTTCACTCGCCTATTCCTTTATGGTGTGATAATAAGGCGGCTCTTCATATTACTGCTAATCCGGTCATTCATGAATGCACCAAACATCTTGATATTGATTGTCATGTGGTTCGTGATCAGTATAAGAAGGGTTTTTTTTTGCTCCTGCTCATATTTCTTCAAGAGACCAGTTGGCTGATCTGTTTACCAAGGCTTTGGCAGCCCCAGTTTTTGCTTCTGTTCTATCCAAGTTGAGTTTGGTTGATGTTCACCAAACTCTAACTTAAGGGGGGATGTTAAGTGTTAGGATATGTATTGTTTATTTAAAGTAAAGTGTAGTCATTTTTGTAAATAATTTGTAGTTTTGTAAATAGACGTTAGCTTCTTTTTATGTGGTTTGCATATAAGGAAATATGACTTTTGTAAACAGTGACATATGAAATAAAGGTCATTTCTTATTTACTCTCTTCTCTCTCGAAGTTTCGGTACACTACTGTTGATGGAACCAAGTACTGGATTGTCAAAAAGTCATGGGGTCCTGAATGGGGAGAGAAGGGATACATAAGGATGCAGAGAGGCATTTCTGAGAGGGAAGGACTCTGGTATAGGCAATGGAGGCTTCATATCGCATCAAGACTTCCTCATCTAATTCCATAGGTTCTAATTCTCTTAAGGATGAACTCTAGTTAAACACACAGACATAGGCTTAGTTTGGGGGAGCAATGACGGTTAATAACCTACATAAATCAACCTACTAAAATGATAAGTACTTATTTTTAGTAAGTACTTATGTATTTGAGATTGTTGTTTTGGTAACTGCTAAAACGTGAAAATATTTGTTTATCAAGTGCGATTGCGGTTGCTGAAAAGAGATAAAATGACCAAAAAGCCTATTGATTTAATAAACTATTAATTATTGTATAAATAATTAAAAAATATATTATTATTCATATACATTTAAAATTATAAATAATAAAATATTAAATTAAATTAAGAAAAATATAAATAAAATAAATTTAGTAAATAAAATATTTCATAAAAAATATATTATTGGTCATATAAATTTAAAATTATAAATAATATTAAATCAATAGGATACAACAAGCCTGAGCACACAACATACAACTATTACTGGGTGTTTCTTTGGGGGACACCCAATAAAATTAGAATGCTACAAAGTAAATTAGAAGGATCCCTGCTCAAGGATGACACGCACACCTCAAGAAATGGGCCAAAAAGCTTTGCAACATATCACGTATAAGCAAAATTTTGCAGCATGTCAGGTATTTCTCTTCCTACTTTTTTCTTACTAATTTTATCTTTTAAAATTGCATTTTCTTAAATGAATTTTGGTAGTTTTTCTGTAAGTAATATTATTCTATTTTACTTATGTATTCTTACTTTATCCTAGTTATTTATTTATTTATTATGTATCTAATTATTTTAGCACATTTTTATTTTTCTATTTATCTCCTAAAATCTTTTTGGCACATTTGCATAGCTTTTTAAAGTTTTTTTAATCTTTTGACCTGCACCTTGTTTTTATTTCTATAACTTGCATCATTCGTCTATTGTCTCATATGCAAGTGAGTCCACCGAAAACAGCCTCTCTACTATGTAGGGGTAAGGCTGCGTACTACCGGACCTCCTCAGACCCTACTTTATTGTGGAATTTCGGACTGAGTGATGATGATGATGATAAAATAATAAAAATTAAACTAAAATAAGAAAATATAAATAAAATAAATTTAGTAAATAAAATATTTCATAGAAATATATTATTAGTCATATAAATTCAAATCATAAATAAGAAAATATTAGTTGAGGGTATAATGGAAAATAATAATTATCAGAAGTTTATTAATTGAAAGTAGAATTTCTACCACAGAAGTACTTTCCTACCACAACCCTCTTTCTACTTATCGATTTCTACGGTAGCATCGCACTTTCCTCCAACCTCCGATTGTTCGCCCGCAGATTCAAACATGTGATTGCGTTTAAAAACTGTGATGGATAAGTATTTATTCCCACTACACTACAGATTCAAACGCAATCATAAACTGATTACAGATTACACTACCGGTCTACCAGTTTCATCTTTTACATTATTTTTTTTCCTGTTCCTATACATTGTACTGATATAGTTGCATCTCTTCAACGATGAAAACCTGTGTTACATACTTGATGATGTATCTTTATAAAATCCTTTTCCTGCTTCAGAAATCAATAAACCTGTAAATAATAGACTGTTGTTCTATTTTATTACCTAAACTTGCATCCAATCTTTTAGCACATTCTTCTGAATTCTAACAATTGAACTCGCAAGCAAGCTGGTATAGCCAGTAACATAATAAGGATCGAAACTTTATTACAAATTATTGTAGACACCATAGACAGTCACCATAGACAGTTCATACTCTTGCAATAAGATTTTAATGTAACGTCAAACATGTAATTAAACAACATCAACCATAACACCTAATGGGATCATTGCAACCCTTTTCCGCGGACTGTTTCACTCCTCTGCCACCGCCCTTTTCCAAATACTGTTGATGATACTCCTCAGCCCTGTAAAACCTCTTCGCTGGAAGAATCTCAGTCACAATCTTCTTATCCTTCAACTCCAATTGCTTCGCTTGCTTAGACTCCTCTGCTAACCTTGCTTGTTCTTCACTGTAGTAGTAAATCCCTGATCTGTATTGCGTACCCACATCCCCACCCTGATCAATCAAACCATTATGTCTATATTGATCTAGAACATATATATAATTCGTTCAAATGTCAATTTTGAGAAATAGTTAAAAGATTAGAATATCATCTATAAACTTTTATATGCATTAGATTACATAAAACTCGTCCAAGAAAAACAAAAAACCCATCAAAGGTACGAACCTGGCGATTAAAAGTAGTGGGGTCATGACGGCTCCAGAAAACAGAGAGGAGGTTGGTATAGGGGCACAATACCGGGTCATATTGGATCCGAACAACCTCAACGTGGTTGGTGGCATTGGTGCATACCAGTTTGTAATTGGGATCGTGGACGTGGCCCTGAGAATACCCAGCTTCGGTCTTCACTACTCCGACGACGCGTTGAAATGCTAACTCAACGCTCCAGAAACAGCCAGCTCCGAATTGAGCGAACTCGTGAGATGGGTTATCAGGTCGATCCGTATCGGGCTGGAGGGCCAGGTTGGTTGAGTTGGGAGTGGCCATTGTGTAGTTTCGTTCTACTGTGGAGTTCAGAGTACGTACAGAGAAATGGAGAACGGGAAGAAACGTATAAATGCAGGGGTCAACTCGTTGGATGCATCTGGTTGTGCCGGGAGTTTTAGGACAAATTCGGTATTCTAATCTATCTCCTATACTTTAAGTGTAAAATGTAAATGGTTATTTTAAAACGATTTCAAGATATTTTCTTTTTCAGGTTCGTTGTCTACTATTTTCGGATTTTTTCAATTTAACATGAAAATTTTAAAAATTTTAATTTGGTAGTTAATCTTTATACGAATCAGTTCAATTTTTTTTTTTACTAACAACATAATCTAGTGAGAGTCCGTTAGAGTTTGAGAAGGTATAATAATACACAACTTTACTCTTATATGATAAAAAGATTGTCTTTGATAAATTACATATAGTGCAAAATAATAATAATACATATTAAAAGAAATATGTATAATTAAACATATAAAAAATGTAATATAATACATATAGAACATAGTAAGGATTAATAAAATAAGATAAAATAAATAAATAACTATAAAAACTAAAAAAGAGACAAGTACAAGAATAAAATCACATCAGTCACTATAATAAAGTAAATAGACTAAGTGAGAAACTAATTAGGCTAAATAATTACAAGAAAAGTAATAATTAATCAAAATATTAAGGCTATCTATAAAATAAATAACTCGAAGGAAAAAGTTTAGAGGACTTAAGGGAACAATAAAGACCTCTTTACGTGAGATCTTTTATCTAAACCTTAATATGTCAAAGTTTTCTTTAGCAAACACATATCATACTTTCTTAGGCCTCTTTTTTTGTTTTCCTCTTATAGTCTCTAAGTACTATTTTTTCACATCTTCCCACTAGAGTATCATGGTATTTCCTTTTAACATGTTCGAATCACCTAAGTCTCGTCTCTCTTAATGTATCATTAATACTTGCCACCTTTAATTTGTCGATTAACAATACATTCTTGATCTTATTTTTTCTAGTAAAGTTATACATCCAACGAAGCACCATTATTTCTATCACCATTAGCTTACGAAAATGTAATTATTTGATGGGTCAATACTCCACCTCATATCACATAGTTAGCCTAATAGTTAGATGATAGAATTTACTTTTGAGCTTAAGTGATATCTTCTTATCACTTAAACTCCTAACGCACTTCTCCATTTAAGCTACCCTGATCTGATATAGTAGAATATATTTTCATCGATCTCTCAATTTCTTTGAATGATAGACCCTAGATACTTAAAATACTCTTTTTATGGTTTAACTTCCGAATCGATCTTTACCTTCACATCAGGATCTACCTTATGGCCCGAAAATATACACTCTAAGTATTGAGTCTTAGTCTTGCTCAATTTAAAATCCCTCGACTCTAATGTATCCTCTTAACGTTTTAATTTGACATTGACAACTTATTTTATCTCATCCACTAAGATAATATCGTCAGAAAACAACATACATCAAGATATATCCTCTTGAATATTCTTGGTAAGCTCATTCATTATTACTGCAAATAGAAAAGAACTTAATGAGGAGCCTTGTTGGAGCCCAATATTGATAGAAAAATTTTCTGTATTTCCTCCTATCATTCTTATTATGGTCTTTATCCCTTCATATATATCACTAATAACTCGTATATAAGACAAAGGAACTTTCTTAGCCTCTAAACAACTCTATATGGTTCCCTAGGTATCATGTCATATGTTTTCTTTAAATCAATAAAAACCAGATGTAAATTACTATGTCTTTCCATGTAATATTCTATTAATCTTCTTAAGAGATTTAATGCTTTTGTCAAGGACCTTCCTAGTATGAAGCCAAATTGATTTTCCAATATAAAAGCCTCCTTTCTCACTCTCTTCTCAATTACCTTCTCCCAATACTTCATGTTGTGACTAAATAGTTTAGGCCTTTATACTTATTATAATTTTGAATGTCTCCTTTGTTCATGTATAGAGGAATTAACATATTTAATCTCCACTCATCCGATATTTTGGCGATCTTAAGGATCACGTTAAAGAGCTTGGTTAGCCAAGCAAAATCCTCTTCACCTAGGCTCTTGCACACCTTAATAGATATCTCATTAGGCCCTATTACCCTTATACTCTTTATCTCCTTTAAAGATTTTTTAATTTCTTTCCTTGTAATCTATCTACAACGATTCAAGTTAAGAAACCTCTCAGACGTGCTAAGATCACCTAAAGAGATGTTTTCCTCTTTGCCTTCATTAAAAAGGCTATAGAAGTATCTCTGTCATCTTTTTTTGATGGCATTTTCTATCACAAGTACTCTTCCCACTTCATCTCTTATACAACAAACTTGATCTAAGTCTCTCGTTTTCCTTTCCCTAGCTCTCACCAACTTAAAAATATCCTTTTCTCCATCTTTAGTATCTAGCTTTTGGTACAATTTCTCATACGCTCTGCTTTTAGCTATTGAGATTGTCTTCTTCACCTCTTTCTTAGCCAATTTGTATATTACTATATTGGCTATTCTCTCTACCTCTGTAGTGATAAACAATAGCGCTTTATAAGCACCCTTCTTGATTTTAACCTTTTCTTGAACATCTTCATTCCACTACCAAGACTCCATCTTACTACCCCTAGATCCTTTAGAAACCCTTAAGATCTTTTTAGATGTATTCCTTAAAAGAGTTGCTACTCTCTTCCACATTTGGCTAGCATCTCTTACTATTTTCCATTCATCTCCAAATATTAACCTATCCCTAAGTAGTTTCATCGTGTTTCCTTTCATATTCTACCATCTGACTCGAGTACACCTCCCAGGACTTCTTTTCTTCCTCCATCCCTTAATTATAAGATCTAAAACTAATAGTCTATGCTGAGTTGATGAGTAAGAGTTTGGTATCACCTTATAATCTTTACACCTAGGTCGATTGGTTTGTCTTAGGAGGAGGTAGTAAATTTGAGTTTTCATAATTTTGCTCTTAAAGTCACTAAGTGCTCCTCGTTTTTCTTAAAAAAATGGATATCGTTAACTCAAACACTACCACATGATCCAACAAACCAGTCCTACTATCATTCCTATCCTCGTACCCGTAACCTCCATAAGTCCACAGATGCTCATTCAAGGTTGCCTTATATGCCCATTAAAGTCTCCTCCTAGAATAACTTACTCGTCAAGGGAGATCTGCCGAATCACCTCATCTAGCTCTTCCTAAAATTGACATTTTAAGTTGTTTGGCTAAACCTACTTGAGGTGCATACGCACACACCATATTAAGAATAACACCTTTCACCACAATCTTTACTGACATAATCCTATTATTAGTCCTCTTTACCCCCTATAATATGATTTATAAGTTCCTTAACAACCAAGATACCTACCTCATTTTTTCATCTTAACCAACCAAAATACTAAGTTTGAACCCATTAATGTTGGACCCCGAACTTTTCTTAGAAGACTAGAACTAATAAATGAGAAATGTGGAGAAGTTCATACTTGTGTTTTGGTGTTTTTAGTGGATAAGAGATTTCGAACTTAGGAGAATTAGTTGAATTTGTGTAGTAAGTTGATGAAGAATATCTGCGTAAGTGTATGATTTTCCGCCTGATTATGATCAGGTTAAGTTTAATGTTGCATGTGTTGATAAAAAAATAAAAATAAATAAATAATTTTGAGATGTGAGAAATGATTAATGATTACGTTTGGGTGATTTCTGACCTGAGTTTTGAATAAATGAGAGCGGTTGACAAGGTGGATGGTAGATGCAAAGGAGAAATACAGTGGAAAGAGTATCGTCGGTGAGGATGACACAACACAGAGGCAAGGAAAATTTAGAAGGAGAAGTATCCTCTGTGATGATGTCAGAACACAGAGGTAAGGAGGAATGAAGAGCAGAAGTATCCTCTGTATTGACGTCAGAACACAGAGGGAAGGATGGGTAGAGTATAGGAGTATCGTCTGTGATGACGTTAGAATACAGAGGACACGTCATCACATAGAAGATAGAACTTAGAGGAAAGAAGGAATAGAGAATAGAAGTATTCGTCTGCGATAACATCAGAACACAGAGGACACGTCATCACATAGAAGATGAAACACAGTGGAAAGAATGAGTAGAGAATAGAGGTATCGTCTGTGATGATGTCATCTTCCTCTGGGTGATATCATCTTCCTTTTTATTGCTTCGTCTGTGTTTTGGCTTCCTCTGTCTTTTGCTCCGCTTATCTTTGCCCCGTCTGTCTTTCGTTTTGTCTGATTTTTGCTTCATTTTCTTTTTGCCTAAGTGTCCGAAACTTCGTCTGTGTTACTGTTCATAAACTTCGTCTGTGTTACTGTTCATGAACTTCTTCTGTGTTACTATTCATGAACTTCGTCTATGTCACTGTTCATGAACTTCGTCTGTGTCACTGTTCATGAACTTCATCTATGTTACTGTTTACGAACTCCTTCTGTGTTACTGTTCATGAACTCCTTCTGTGTTACTATTCATAAACTCCTTCTGTGTTACTATTCATCAACTCCTTCTGTGTTTTGTTCACGAACTCCTTCTGTGTTGACGTCATCTTCTTCTATGTTTTTTCTGTGATGATGTCATCTTCTTCTGTGTTTTGCTTCTTCTAATTTTCATCTATACCTATCTTCTGTTCCATTTTTGACTTATAAAAAGAAAGAATTGGCCTTTAAGTCTTCATAAAAGTTGTAGATCTTGAAACTCTCTTTGAAACCATATAAAGAACACCTTGATCCGATATCTCTAGAGAAAGTTATGACAATTGTAAAATATCTTCTGTGTTACTGTTCCTAAACTTCTTCTGGGTTACTGTTCAACATTTATCTTCTGTCTCATTTTTGACCCTTCAGAAGATAGAATCTGCCTTTGAAGTTTACAAGAAAGTTGTAGATCTTGAAGTCCCCTTTGAAATCGTCCTAAGATGATCTTAATCCAATAACTCTAGTGAAAGTTATCTTATTTGTTCCGAGACAAGTTCAGTATGATTGAAGACAAAAACATGTTTGATTCTTTTGGCCATAACTTCTTCTCTAGACACTCAAATGACTCGATTCTTGAACCATTGGACTAGTAAGACAATAGAGAAAATTTTTCTAGAATAAAGTGTTATGTTAGAATGTTCAAGGGTATTTTTGGCAAGACACTTAAATATAAAAGACATAAGACATAAATAGAAGGGCAAATGGGGCAATTCTCTATCATTAAGGGCATAATTGGAAGAAGAATTGTTGTCTTGCTTATAAATGAAGAAGAAAAACGTGAATGGAAGGATAAGCAGTAGAGAATTTCGAAAATGAGAGATAAAGTGAAAGAAGAGAAAACAAGCTAGGGTTTGATATTTCTTAGTCTTCAAGAAAGATTTTGAAACTGTCCAAGAAGAGAAAAAGGAAGAGGAAGAAAAGAGTTTTCTTTTGAGCTAAGGATTACTTCATTTGATGAAGAATGAAGGGATCAAAGAGGCAAGAGGAACAAGATAAGAGACATGTTTGAGCAAGGCCATAAGCAAGGAAATCAAGGTGGGTACATGTTTATAATAGAGTAAATAAGCGCCTAAAGTTTTCTTCTGAAATAAGAAAGTTTAAAAATGTTTTCAATTGTTTTATAAACGTGCCATTAAGGCTTCTTAAATGCTTTGATAATGTGCTACATGTTTGCGTATGAATTTTGGTTATTGATTTATGAAAAGACATGGTTTGAAAATGTGCCATTTGGTCAACATGATTATGTTATGCCTTGAAAATGTCATGGCATTCTGTACGTTTAGAAAAGCATAAGAAGCATGAGAATGTGATACCATGATTGATTTGAGCATGAATATGTGCTTTTTTTTGGGCGAGAGTGGAACCATTCTGTTCGTCACGTGCACGATGACAAGAGCTTTCTCCCGGCTGCCCGCTTGTGGCATATGAGCTTCTAAAAAAGACTCATTCTGTTCATGGTGTGAACTTCGGTTCCCCCATTCTATTTCCATAGAACCCTCGAGCCATTTTATGTGCATTGCATTTTGATATGTTTGACATGATGAATGCATACATGATTTGCTATATTGTGAATTTGACAAGAATTTTGAGAAAAGTGTGCTTTATGAACTCAATGAAACTTTTCAATGACAAGTAAAATGATTTCAAAAGTTTTGCTTATCTTTTATTATAAACTGTTATCCACGAGCTGTCAAGCTCACCCCCTCCTGTCCCTACCTACAGGTGATGATTAAGGGATGAAGTGAAAGAGGGTCAAGGCATCGCTTCAAGTTACATATTTTTATATTTTAAGCTAGATTTTGTAACGATGAGAATTTTAGTTACATTTGAGTATTATTAGTTCAAGTACCTTATGTATTTTGGGATTATGAAATATGGATGTATTGTAGGTTGAAATGCCTTTATGGCTTTGTGAAAATTCTTATATTTTGATTTTAATGAATTATGAATTATGTATGGATGAATTTTAGTAGACATATGAATTTGTGTATGGATAAGATTGAGTTGAAAGTAGGTATTGTTAGGGCTTGGAATGCCCATTGAAGTTTGTAAAACCTCAAATTTATGATGTTAATGAAATATGAATTATGTATATATGATGAGAGTTGAAATTAGATGTACTATACAAAGGAAAGATAAGGTTGTTGTAATTGATGAAAGTTAGTTATAATTAATGTATTAAAGACGATGATGAAGTAAAGATCGGAGAGTATTATGATATTTTCGATTAAATGTTGGGTTAGGATATCTGTATTCCGAATATGAGTTAGACTCTGGAAATGGGGTCTAACAATTAATCTCTTTCACTTTAGCCTTGTCTATTTTGTTTTCTGAATGCACGCTATATAAATCTTATATTTGTCTAAAATCTCAGTTAATTTCAAAGACTTCCCTATAAGTGTCCTTATGTTCCAAGAACATATCCGTAATATGTCAACATCTTGTTTACTCTTAAACTCAATACTCACTGAAGGACTTGCCCTTACTCTATCATCGATAGTCAAAGTCACCACTCCTATCTTAATACCCTAACACAAGTTAAAGAAGACAAGTCCCTAAATGAATCTAAAATAACACAAGACAGGAAATCATGATTAAAAATAAATTCCAAAGAACGACACTAAAAAAATAAATGAATCCTAAAAACATCAAATTGAAGGTGCTTGCATAAATTTAGAGGATGCTAAAAAATAGTGAAGAAGTTCAAAAGTACAATTTCTCAAAATAGAGAATGGTAAAAAGGAAATGAAAAGGCTTAAAAATACAATTTCTAAAGATACAGTTTAGAATTTACTGTTATGTGCTATAGACATGACAATTTTAGCATATTTTCCATTGGTTTTTGAAGAAGCATTCAATAGGTTGTTAGAAGTCAAAGTACTAGAGGACAATTATAGTATTGGCGATGGCACTGGAAATCGAGAATAAGCAAGTGGATGACTGAACTGACACTAACTGAAGGAGGAAGATCAAAGTGGAGCTAGTAGGTGGCTACATGGAGACTGGAGGTAGTGAACAATGATTATAATTTTCAAATAATTATGTTATAGTATTCAAAACTTAGTCTTCCCAAATCACAATTGTCAATAAAACGTATTCAATAATGTTGCGTATGGAAAAGCAAAGAGAAAGATACAGTTGTTTACTGATAATCTTGAGAATAATGTGATGGATGGGAATATGAATTACAAAATGAAGCATTTCTGTAATTACCCACAAACTTATTTGACATAACAAAAGACAGTGATTGCATAACTTACGAAGAATGGTAAGATTTATGAGAAGACAAGCTAAAAACAGTTCCTATAAGATTTCTTATGAAATTTGTGCAAGCAAAACGCTAAGCATATAAACTTATGAAATTTTCTTGGAGCAAGAAATCATGGATAGGTCTTTTAAGCAAAATTACTAAATGAATTTTTAGAGAGTGAAGACAAACCAGCACAAAGAGAGATATTGACAACTTTTCAAACTTCTTCACTTCAAGAGAATTTCTCTTTTGTTTGAAATTAATTTATAAAACACAAATGTTATCCTCGTGTAATCTTTTAAAATTCTTCAATTAATATTAAAGATTATCAATATTTGAAATTTATTTTTTCAAATGTGACCGACATTTCTTATATATGACCAAAATTTGGAATTCGTAGTGAAATGATTATATGATTAATTAGTATTTTTAACTCAAAATTATGGAAGGATCCAACAAACTTTCCCCATCTTGACTTAGGGGAATTTTCATACCAACTTATTGACAACAATTTTCGTACTTTCTTTTTAAAATTGCTTCGTCATGCTGAACCAATTGTCATCTATATGAACTTTATCAAGTTGTAGATACTTCTCAACTAATACATCTTGCATCTAATGATAATAAACATTGATATATTTTGATTTCGAGCGAATTGTTAGATTTTTTGGCCAAGTGAATAACACTTTCATTATCGCAACATAACACATACTTTTCTTGCTTTTGACCCAATTCAAACAAGAATTTTTTTCATCCAAAGCATCTCTTTGCAAGCTTTAATGGATGCAATATATTCAACTTCAACTATTGATAATGCAACACATTTTTATAGTTTAGAATGCCAAGAGATATCTCCTTCTACAAAGAGAGTCATGTATCCTGAGGTTGTTTTTTTAAAACTAGTATCTCCAACTGGGTCTGCATATATGTAACCTTCTATCACATGCTTTCCTTTACCGAAACAAAAATTTTCCTTTGTTGTTCCTCGAAGATATCAAAGAAACCATTTTATTATTGCCTAACGTTCTTTTCCTTTGTTATGCATGAATATACTAACAATAATAACAATAAAGGCACTATCAAGTCTAGTGCATATCATGACATATATAAGGCTGCCTACCATAGATAGTATAGAATCTTCCTTATGTCCTCCATTTTTCTATTCATTTGTACTTGGTTTTGAATTTAATTTAAAGTGCGCAATAACAGGTGTTAGCATAGGTTTAGCTTTGTGCATATTGAATCTCTTAAGTACTTTTTAATATATATTTTCTTGGGATAACCATAACAACTTCTTTGACATGTCCCAAGTGATCCATATTTTGAGTAATTTTTCTTTTTGGTCCTAAATCCTTCATAACAAGGAGACAAAGGATTCGCTAAAATCTTTTTTCAAAACAACAATCTTCTTATAATTATATCTAATAATCAATATGTCATCTACAAAAAGTAAGAGTATAATGAAATCACTTCCTACATATTTTTTCACCAAGACATATTGGTAAGAGTTTTCTTGAAATGATGCTTAGCTATTAATGCATCAAAATTTTTATGCAATTACCTTAGTACTTGCCTTAGATCATAAAGACTTCTTAGTCAACACACCTTCTTTTTTTTTTTTGAAAATTGGAACTTTTCAAGTTTTTCCATATAGATCTCTTCTTCAAAATCATAATAAAGGAAAGTTGTTTTAACATCAAGTTATTCATAAACCATGTACTACTTAAATGTGTGACATTTTTACCACTAGAGAGAATATTTCTTCAAAATTGATTTCTTTCTATCCAAATTCCTTTACAACTAGTTTGATCTTGAAACTTGGTCTTGGAATATTCTCTTCAATTTTGAGCCTACATTCCCATGTGGTTTTTAAGGCTTTTCTTCCTTTAAATGCTTATACTAGATCATATATATGATTCTTGTGCAAAGATTCCATTTCCCTCTTATATAGCATTCTCCCATTTTATCTTGTTGTCAATTATATCTTCTCCTCGTAAGGGATAGTTACACACTTTTTTAGATTACATCTAATAGAGGGTCATCTCTTCCTCATATATCGTCTCAATTGAGGCTTTATAGGTTTAGCAAGATAATTCTCTTTTTTCATCTACACACTTTAATCTCCCTCTTGATCACTATTTACTATTAATGGAGAAGCAATGGAGAGGCATGATCATTGATACCAACATTATCATCTTATATCATAGGGAATAAACTAGGATTAAAATGATTGACAATTTTATGTTTTAACTTCTATGACTTCTTCATATGTAAAATGGTTTAGTTTTGGAAAGCAAAACATCTCTACTTTTGGAAATCATTTTGTTGATATGCTCCCATAATTGATACCTAAAGAATCCATAATCATTTTGTTGGCATCCTAATTTAAATGCACTTCCTGATCTTTACATCAAACTTGGCTTGTTCATCATTAGGAGTATGAACAAATGCTTCAAACCCAAATATTTTTAAATGGGGATATTTCCATTCAAAGGGACTGATGATGAAAGATTAATAATGTTGGTGACAGTCTTTATAGCCTCACCAAGCATGACTTAGATAGCTTGACTTGATAAATTATACATCATAACTTTCTTCAACAATGTGGTCCATTCTTTTAGCAATACCATTTAATTAGTCTCTATCATTATCACCTTGTAAACACTTTAATTTTTGACCACTCTTGTTGTACTATAATATGGAACTCGTTGATGCTCCAATTACCTATGGTCTCATTCAAAGAAGAATACCAAAACTTTTCTCAGGAAGCTGTCAATAAAATTAAGAAAATATAGTGCAACACCAAGTAATTATTTAGTTATTGAACAAACATTAGTATAAACCAAACTAACAACATATTTTCTCTTAGTAGGATGTACCCATTTAAAAAATGAATTTGTCATTTTTAGCTAAACAATTAGTGTATAATTAAGAGTTTGAATTATAATATTATGGAGATACTGTTTTCAAGCAAGAATAATCCCTTTTCATTTATGTGTCCAAACCTTTTATGACATAGCTTCAAGTCCTAAATAACAACATTTGTTTGCTTTGTGCATAATTTTCTTCACATCATCACATATAATGATCATTCTTTTCTTCCTTGAACCACAATCAAATTACCTTTAGCAAGCTTCCACTTGTTATTACTATGATGACTTTCAAAACCATCATCTTCGAGTTTTCCTATTGAGATAAGATTAAGGCACATATTTGGAGCATTCCTCGTATCATTTAGTATAAGCTCACATCTCACGCTTGTTATGAAAATGATATTGTTCATGCCAGTAATCTAACATTTGTTATGGATTAATAAAATTATTACCTTCATCTAAATTGACATCTTGATCATATTCATCATAGTACTTGTTTTTAAGTGATCCTTTTGTTGTAGATTAATAAAATTATCAATTTGAAGAGCAAGATCTGTTCAATGAAGTTCAATTATATTCTTTGCTCGTTGAAATTACTTTCTTTATTTCCTGAAATTTTTATTAGTGCATATATTTCTTCAATCATGAATTGATGCAGAGCCTTACTCCCAAGGAGCAAAAGGAGAGAAATCTATTAATGTTTGTGTCCTTGGTTTGATCCATGTGACCTTTCATTAAGTGGAGACATTGTGATGTGGATCGTCAGTATTCTGAATGTAACTAAGCAAGTATGAACAAAAGATAATGAAGTTAAAATGTTACGACTTCGTGAGGAGTATGAAGTTAATGATCACTAAATATGCAATCTTGACACCTTAACTTGAGCAACCAATATGAGGCCCGTTTTGCCACCAATATACAATCCTGGTATCTCAACCATAGCTGCCTATTTAAATTTCATGTCACTACCAATTGATAATAAAATTATAGGGAATCTTAGTATAAGAAATCTTGATATGTTAAGCAGTTTACCCTGATTAAGACACATTTTGACACTAATAAGCAATCAAGTGAATGGTTATATTTGCTTGTCTCATGTAACCATACTTCGAAATAAAACACACATATGAAACAACATTAACTGACTATGTGTAATGTAAGGATTATGTTGTGAAATGTTTTTTGAAAATTAATGCAAATACTAATATAGTATTTCATGATAATTTATTGTCATCTGAAATTCACTGTGTATTTATAAGGTTGTCGAGTGCATGAAGATAATTTACATATATTCTAAAATATTTTTAATTGCCCAAAGATGATTTTTCCCAAAGATATGTTTGTTGGTAAGGAAAATGAATTATGAAATTAATTAGCAAATACTCCGTTATAGTGTGTTCCATTGCACGGTGTTTAATTTGAGAAAATTTAAAAGAGAAATGCTTATGAAATTTCATAATCTTTATAATCGATCTTTATTAATTAAATTTTTAATTAAATATCATAACTAATAAATTAAAAAACCTTAAATCAAACCTACGTATAAATAATATTATTCCTCGATACAAACTATACCAAAAATTAATACATTCATTACCGTATCTTAAGAAAAAGGACAATGCAAGCCCAAGCAATACAATATGAATACTATTTGTATCAGCCCAACATAAGGGTCCAAAGCCAAAAAAATTATTTGATTAGATCCGAAGCTTGCACCAAAGGAGAACTACATACGACTTATGCAAAGATGGAGCCAACTGGAAGATGTGCAATGACAAAATTGGACACAAGAGAGCCTATATAAGGAGAAAGTTCAAAACAAAGGGAGAGAGATCTTCTTCTTCTAAGCTTTCTTCTCTAAGTTCTTCTTAATTCTTGCTCTTCCAAAAGCTTGAACATTTTCCTTCTTTAATAAAGCCTTGGCTTAATGCCTAAAGCCCCGTAATGCCTTCTTAAAGCCCCTAAAAACCAAAGCTTCCAATGAAGCTTTGTGTTTGTAAAAACCAACTTATTTGAGCAAAAACCTTTATACCAAAGCCTTCTTTTCTTTTGTTTTCTTCTCTAGAACCTTTAAAGCTTATGTAATGCTTCATATGCATTGAAAAACATTTATTTGGAAGTTTAATATAAGCCATAATGTGAGTTGATTTCCACTTATTTACTTTCATTTACGCACAACTTGTAGTGGACGACTATGTCGCCCGTTAAGCTTTTACATTTGCTTTATATATTTGCATATGGCATCTCGTAGCAGCTAGTTCTACCACCATTAAGGTGTGATATTATTTATTTGGTTCAAATTTTGCCATATTATCTGTGTTGAGAATTATAACCTATAACGGTCGACCATACAACCCATTATGTTATGATATTCAATGCCTATTTTTATTTGCTTTAACTTTTTCTTATTTGCTCATATGTACCTTAATTTCTTACATTTTCCTTATATAATATTTGCTTTTAAGGCTTTATTCATGTTAACTCAATATTTAATAAAGCAACTCATAAAAAAACTATGTGGAGACTTTTTTAGGTTAGAATAACAATACTTATAACTCCTAGAATAGGTTCATAACAATGGCAACAACCTTTTATTTGCAAACCAACTTATGAACAAGATTAGAACAAATAGGATCTTGAAAAGAGTCCTAAAAAGAGTTTTGAAAAGCCAAAAAGTCAAATTAGAGATCTTAAGTAGACTTTAAGGATCTACTAATAGTTTATCCCATTTAAACCTTAAAACCTCTTTGTAAAAGTGAGTCCTTTTTTTCCTTCCAAAAGTGAACCCTTGATTGTGTTTTAGGTGGCATCCTAAAACTTAAGGTTTATCCTTAATTATCCTTAGAATTCTTCAGAGCTTTCTACTTGTTCTCTCCCATTTAATCGTTGCGCTTCCCCCGTTGGTATTACAGCCTAAGAGAGTCGCGGTTGTTCTTTTCTAACACTAAAGTGGAGTATAATTTTCCATTCTGGTTTGTTAGTTAGTGAAAATAGTAAGGGAGCATTCCACAGATATTCCGTCCAAAGGTAAATGAAGGCTTCTAACTTTTTGGGCTTCCAGGGATGAAGTCCTTATCCTCACGCTTTCCTCTATTAGTATTTGAGCCAAGTGTCCAGGGAAGGGTAAGGATTGCTTTTTTTGTTGCACCTATAGCATGTAATATTTTTTAGTTTTGATGTTGAAGGAAAGTTTTGGGGCTTGTTCACATATTTTCTATTGGGCTTGGGCTTTCGTATAATTTCTTATATTTTTTGTATAGGAATTTATTCCTAGTTTTGCTTTGTTGGGCTTTACTACAATCTATACAACGTTTTTTATTTATATTTTGGGAAATGTCAAATTGCTAACATAAAGTTGTTACGATCTAAATAGAACAAAATAAATTAAATTTTATCTAGACCAATTAGAGGCAGCGCACCTCGTCGACAAGTAATATAAATCAATAAGAACCGGATATCGTACCCAAGGGAAAATCCAACACATAAGCCAGTTAAATTAAACGATGAAAAATTACTCGAACACTCAAGAATTGATTGATTTGAAAATAAAATAAATTAAAGTAAGCAA
>JANZXR010000007.1:26257745-26270096 GCA_027575705.1 Erythroxylum echinodendron
TACCTAATGCATGCAAGTGAGAGATAGGGGTCGGGATCAGTTCGCGTCTGCATTGTATTTCTTTATTTTATATTGAATTGTTAATTCTGCAAATTTTTATATCTTTGTAATCGACTATTACGGCATGTAATAATTTTTGGAATTGGACATGTTTTGTATTTGTAATGGGCCCAAATGGCTATTGAAATTTTTTTTGATTATATTATTTTGTTGAAAATGGTTATAAAACAAAGTGGGCCGATTTGGTTATAAATTTTCTGCACTTTATATTTGTGGTTTAAAAAAAAAATTCCTATACCGATTTCTGAGTAATTGAGTGCTCTAGCACACCACCCTCGCGGGGCACGAACTCGGACATCACCCATCGATGTCGGGTTCGGATCTTGCGGGAGTGGGGTGTTACATGTCACTACATTATAAACATTATAATAAGTTACCTCTGATATAAGGGTTTAGGATGGAGTGTAAAATGATAAGTAACATTTCTCTATTTTACATTATAAACCCTTCTTTCAAACAATATTTCACTATATTACATTATGAACTCTTCCATCTCTTTGAAGCTGTATTTGAATCTGCGGCGCGAGAGGGATAAGTACTTACCCACCACAATTTTCAAACGTAGTTACATGTTTGGATCTGCAGGCAAATAAGCGGAGATTAGAAGAAAATGCATTGTCATCGCAGAAATCAATAAGTAGAAAGAAGGTTGTGGAAGAAAAGTGTTTCTGCGGTAGAAATTCTACTTTCTATTAATAACCTTCTGATAATTATTATTTTCCATTATACACTCAACTAATAGAAAGCAAGTCCAACGTATCATCTTCTTATTTTAATTTAATAATCTAATATTTATAATTTGAATTTATATCACAAATAATATATTTTATGAAATATTTAATTTACTAAATTTATGTTATTTATATTTTCTTATTTTAATTTAATATTCTCTTATTTATAATTTGAATTTATATGACTAATAATATTTTTTATTAAATATTTAATTTACTAAATTTATTTTATTTATATTTTTCTTATTTTAATTTAATATTTTATTATTTATAATTTTAAATTTATATGACTAATAATATATTTTTATGAAATATTTTATTTACTAAATTTATTTTATTTATATCTTCTTATTTTAATTTAATATTTTATTATTTACAATTTTAAATTTTTATGACTAATAATATATTTTTTAATTATTTATACAACAATTAATAGTTTATTAAATAATAGACTTTTTAGTCATTTTATCTTTTTTCAGCAACCGCAACTGCACTTGCCAAATATCTGTTTTCACATTTCAGCAGTTACCAAAATAGTAATCTCAGACACATAAGTACTTATTGAGAATAAGTACTTATCATTTTAGCATGTTGATTTCAGCAGGTTATCAACTGCCACCGCTTTCCCAAACCAAGCTTCAAATAACAATTTTTCTAGTATTACATGCATTTATATTCCATTTCATTATAAATCATTCAATTTCTTTCCATTCTATTAAAAATGTTACGTCCAACTAAATATAGCTTAGCATAATTAGAAATGGAACGAAATCCTATTAATTAATAATTGCAGTAATATTTTTATAAATTAACAAAATTATTAATTTTTTATATTTCATATATTATATATTTAACTAATTAAAATTTTATTACATATTCTCATAACTAAATAATTTCAAATTCAATAATTCTTTCGATGTCAAACTTGAAATTAAACTTATTTCTCTGAAAACTATTTGATACCAAAAATCACTAATTTAAATTTATTCCATTATTTTGAATTAAATCTTTCTAATTTATTTTGATTAATAAAATAAAAATTAAAGTAAATTAAATTCACTAATTATATGTAAAGATGTCAACAAGTCAAGTAAGGTCAAGGTCATTGCTGATCTAGCCATACCAACCTTTTTAGCATGCGATCTGAACTTGACATAAAACTCGATGGGACTTTTCTCGTGTTGTCTGAAATCAAAGCTTAAAACTTGCCCAATGCCTAAAGCCTCAAATTGTGTCAAGATGTGGGATACAAATACTGGATCTCTAGGTCGCACTCGTTATGTTTGCCTTGGAACTATTCTTGATCTTTCAATGACTAGTGATAATAAATCTATGATTGCTGCTACTAGTTCCAACAAGCTGTTTGTGTGGCATGTTACCACAGATCGCGGTCGTTACACACTCACATATCACACCAATAAAGTATATGCTATTGATGTTAGCAAAATATCAAGTCGTCATGCTGTCAATGCTGCCTATGCTCTGACGATAAAGCTGTGGGATTTTTCATGCATCGCGGAAACATAGTACTCTAATCTAAGAGTACAGAAAACGTAGATCTAATTCAAGATCTACAAAGAACTCAAAAGGTAGACGAAATCCTTAAGAGAAATAGAGTATTTTGTTTGAAAATAGGCAAAGGTTCTTTCGCAATACAATAAATAAGTATTTATATGAATTATAATGACTAAAAACTAATAACAAGGATAAAAATATTCTTGTAATCCTAATAAAAGTAAAACACAATAAATAAATAAATAAATAAATTTATCCTAAAGTTCCGTGTTAGTCCCCTCCACTTGTAAAAAACTTGACCTCGAGTTATGCTCTGGATAACCTCACTTGCACTCCAGTAAGTAGGGGTAAATATCCGTAACATCAAAGGTTGGGTTGATGTTACCCATCCACGAAGGTAACTGAATGACATATACATTGTCATTAGTTTTCTTCATGATCTTGAATGGACCATATTGCCTGGCCTTCAACTTGTGGTGATGTTCACTAATCCGCTTCTTGTTCATAAACACCATTACTTCATCTCCTACCTCAAACACTTGATTGTTCCTACGTGGGTCCACATTAGACTTATACTTCGCATTAGCTTTTTTAAGTCGTTCCTTCACCTCGATTTGTATTTCTTGGGTTTCTTTATCAAACTTGGATGCATTCGCATGGATGTCAACATTTTTAGGTAACTGAATAAGGTCTAGTGCATAATTTGGTACCTTAGTGTAAACGACGGAGAATGAAGATCGACCGATAGAGTTATGGATAGCATTGTTGTAGGCAAACTCAACTTATGCGATAAGAAAATCCCAATTCTTTAGCTTATCACAACAAATACATTGCACTAAATTACCCATAGTCCTATTCACCACTTTAGTCTGTCCATTGGTCTGTGGGTGAGTTGTGCTACTATACTTCAAGGATGAATTAAACATAACCCACAAAGTTCTCCATAAATGACTCAGAAACTTAGTGTCTCTATCAGAGGTTATTGATTTTGGAACCCCATAGAGCCTCACCACCTCTCGGAAGAACAGTTTAGCAATGGTTGTTGTATCTAATGTTTTCTTACACGGTAAAAAGTGTGTCATCTTAGAGAATCTGTCGGCCACCATGAAAATTGAATCCACGCCCCTTTGTATTCTTAGTAAACCTAGTACAAAGTCCACGGAAAGGTCTTCCCAAATATTGTTAGGCACAGGTAATGGCATTTATAAACCTGTGTTTGATGCATGACCTTTATAAGTTTGGCAGATCTAACACCTAGAAACAATAGAAATAACATCTCTCATCAATTTAGGACAAAAATACCTTTTACGTACCTCCTCAAGTGTCTTGTCTTTGCTAACCCACCTCCGTGTATGTCTCTAATCACCTTCTCCCTTATTGATGTCCGCGGGAGGCATAGTTGGTTACCTCTCATAAGGAACCCATCATGAATGTGATGGTCTTTATATGGTTTCTCTCCCTGACAAGTTTGCCATATTCCTTTGAAGTCTTCATCGTCAACATTTAAGTCTTTCAAGTATTCGAAACCTTCAATCTCAACTATTAACATTCTGATCATGGCTACTCGTCGACTTAACGCGTCTACCACTACATTGTTTCTCCCAGCTTTATGGACAAGTTTATAGGGGAACTTGTTAATATTAGCTGACCAACTAGAATGCATCTTGGTCCTCACCTGCTTCTGACTTCCCAAATACTTCAATGCTTGGTGATTGGTATAAAGAATAAACTCTTTTCCAATTAAGTAGTGCTCCTATGTCTTCAAAGCCCTCACAATGGAATAGAACTTTTAATCATAGGTAGCCCATTTTTGCCTTGCTTTGCTTAGTTTCTCACTGAAGTATGCCACAGGCCTTTTCTCTTAGAATAATACTGCCCGGATACCTATCCCACTTGCATCACACTCCACTTAAAATAACTTTTTAAAGTCTGGCAAGGCTAGGATCAGTGCTGTACATAGTTTCTCCTTGATAAAGGCAAAGCTTTGTTCTTGCTCTTCTTCCCATCTAAACTTCCCTTTCTTCAGATAGTTCGTAATAGAAGCTATAATGCTACTAAAATTCTTAATAAACCTCTTATAGAATATTTCCAAATCATGAAAACTCCTCACATCTTCAATAGTTCTTGGTGTAGGTCAATTTCTAATGGCCTTTACCTTATCTTCATCCACTCAGATGCCATCTTTTCCCACAACATATCCGTGGAATAGCAAATTCTCTAATATAAATAGGCATTTCTTCAAGTTGGCATATAATTCATTTTCTCTTAAGGTCTCGAATACATGCCTTAAATGTCCCACATGCTCAATAGATCTACTATAGATAATAATATCATCACAATAAACAACCACAAACTTATCAATAAAAGGTTGCATCACCTGATTCATAAGACGCATAAAAGTGTTTGGTGCGTTAGATAATCCAAAAGGCATGACCAACCACTCATATAAGCCATCCCTTGTCTTGAAAGCTATCTTCCACTTATCTTTAGGCCTTATTCTTATTTGATGATATCCACTCCGAAGATCAATTTTAGAGAAAATAATGGTCCACTCAGCTGATCCAACATATCATCAAGTCTCTGAATGGGAAATTCATAGCCAATAGTGATTTTGTTGATCGCTCTACTATCAATGCACATCCTCCAACTCCCATCCTTTTTGGCGTAAGTAATGCTGGCACTGCACATAGACTCATACTCTCCCAATTATGGCCTTTACTTATCAACTCCTCTACTTTCTACCGTACAATCTCGTTCTCTTTTAGGCTCATCCTATAATGAAGAATATTAGGCAAGTTGGCTCCTGAAACCAAGTCAATATGGTGCTGGATATCATGCATAGGTGATAATCCCTCTGGTAAGTACTCTGGAGTCACATCTGCAAACTCCTCCAATATAGATTGCACTTCTTGAGGTACCATAGGCTCGAGCTTGCTTTCTACTAGCTCTTCCCTTTTAACCAATAACAAATGCACCTCTTCGGTTTCCTTCATCTCACTAATAAAGTTGCCTCAATTATTCTCTACCTGTAACAAAGGCTTTTGGATTTTTCCTTGAGACTTTATGCCACTAATAGGTGTTAAAGTATACTTTATGCCATCTTTTACAAAATGTTATGTATTTTTCCTCCTCGAATACATCGCATCTATATCAAACTGCCATGGTCTTCCCAATAGGATCTGACATGCATCCATCTCTACTATGTCACAGTGGTGCTCATCCTAATACTTTCCAATAGAGAAAGTCACTTTACACCATTCTTTAACCAGAATCTATCCAATCTCCTTGATCCACCCAATGTTATAAGGATCTGGATGTGGCTTGGTAGTCAACTTTAACTTCTTCACAGTAGCTGTAGTTATAATATTTTCCTGACTCCCTCCATCAATGATCAACTCATATAAGGTCCTTAGCACCAAACACCTCATACGGAAGAGCTTATGTCTCTGCAAATCACTATGTTATTTGCGGGATATCATCAGTTTTCTGATGACACACACATACGTCTCCTCATCCTATTCTCCTTGTGGTTCCCAACCATCACCTTCGGGCCTGCACACTTCTTCTTCATCTTCTTCTTCTTGTTGTTCCACCACGTTTACTACTCTTCTTTTTGGACACTCATTAGATTTGTGTCCTTGCTAGCGACACCTATGACACGTTGATGGAGCTGGTTTAGTATATGTATTGGAAGATTCGGAAGTTGTTGGAGCTACTTTGTTTGAGCTTTCACCATTAGTGCTTCCCCTGCCAACACTACTCCTCATAATGGTTGCAGTAATCACCTCCTTTCCTTTATCACCTAGACTCTTCTCACCTATATAGTGCTTAAACTCCCGTTGGCTGGATGACTTCTTCCTCATTACTGGAACTATTTTCATGATTCCATGACCTGAGATTTCGAATCTGAGGGTGCCTCACAGGGTCACCTTCCCTAACAACTGGTTCCTTAATTCTTGTTGTGTTGTCTTCTCGTAACAACGCTTGCAACTGATCCTGAATCAACGCCAGTTGCTTTCCATAGTGCAAATTGACCCCTAAACTTCAGGTAACCCACGAACGTCGTCGTTGGTGTCAGCCATTGTCAGAAAAACAAACCTTGGGTTTTCAAGGCTTTGATACCAACTGACGTAGCATAGAAACGTAGTATTCTAATCCAAAAGTATAGAAAACGTAGATCTAATTCAAGATCTACAAGGAACTCAAAAGGTATGAAAAACCTTAAGAGAAATAGAGTATTTTGTATGAAAATAGGAAAAGGTTCTTTCACAATACAATAAAGAAGTATTTATATGAATTATAATGACCTAAAACCTGATAACAAGGATAAAAACATTCTTATAGTCCTAATAAAAGTAAAACATAATAATTAATTAATTAAATAAATTTATTTATCCTAAAGCTCTGCGTCATATTTGCAGAAAGGTTTTTGCACAAACACAATCATTTTCCCTAGCAACTGCAATGCTCTTTGTTTCCCCATGGATGGATATACCATCTATTCTGGCTATGTTGATGGAAATCTTCAATTGTGGGATATTCAGTCAAGAAAGCTACTTAATGAAGTTTCTGCACAATCTCGTACTGTTACATCTATATCTCTGTCTTAAAATGGAAATGTTGTGTTGACAAGTGGGAGGGACAGCTTGCATAATATGTTTGACATGCGGTCATTGGAAGTTTGTGGCACACTTAGGGCAACAGGAAACAAAGTGGCAACTAATTGGAGCCGATCTTGTGTCAGTCCTGATGACGACTATATAGCTGTTGGTTTCGATGATGGATCTATGTATATTTGGTTGATAGCGTAAGGTGATATAGTTAGTACTCTGAAGGAACACACAGCGTTGGTCATGTGTTGTTCATGGAGTGGATAAGGCAAACCATTGGCCTCTGCTGACAAGAATGGAGTTGTTTATACCCGGGCATGAAAGTTCCCTTCACCACTTGTAAATACAATTGACTATTGATCCAGTTTTTCATTCTTACAATGTATATAATTACTGAAACTATTGAGTTTGAAGAAGGCATTATGAACCAATGTCAACTTATGCTATGCCAAAGTCACCCAGTCTGGGAACGGATTAAGTTTTATTAGTTTTTATGGTTGCTCTGTGCCTTTGGTTTATGAACCATGTCAAGATTGAGAATGATGATGTAAAAGCTTAACAATATGTTGTGGATAGAAAAACTGATCTTACATGTCGAAAATTGAGTTCGAAAGGCTCATTAAATCTTTCATCTTAGACTCATTGAAAGGTGAAACTCGCCCCACAGGTTTCGTGGCAGTCGAATAGCAAAAACTTGATTGTCCTCATGCTCACAGATACCGAAGGACACCTCCTCACAATTATGAATCAAAAGGACTCTTTAATCAGAATGGCAACCCGAGTTGGTTAATTCAATCTTACTTGTTAAGTCAAGGTTAAACTTTTTTGGGCCTGAACTTAGTATGAACAAATCCAATTCAGATTATTAAAAATAACGTGCATTATTGTGAAAGAAATATAACTAGTCCGTGTTGGATTTATTTTTAAGTGGACTAACATATATGTATAATTAAATGTCATACGCTATTGTAAGGTATGACCTAAATAAATTGGTCTAATAAAGTTTTGGGTTATTGGATCCAAATCATCTAATTAAAGCATGACCCACGATATATGTAGAAACCCAGTGTTATATTTCTAATTTATAATGGACAAATTAGTAATTGATACTAAACATATAAATATATGGTTATGGTCCCCAAGAGAGGCTTAAGGGTTTTTTTTTCTTTAATCCCATTAAGAGAAAAATAAAATAACTAAAAGAAATCTCTCAAAAGACCAACACAAACTGCAATATCCTATACATGATTGCTCCAATGGGTTCAGGTACACTTCCGCTATCTAATTACTCTTAATAATCTGACATGATCGATCTTGGTTTTCAAGTATTGTGATTTGATTGTATCTTACAAGTGGTATCAGAGCCATTGTCATGTTGCAATATTAAGAAATATAGATTATGTGTTTTCAGTTAGGATTCGTTAGTTTCTTGATTCAGATTTATGTGGGTATTGTTGTGTTGATTGTTGGATTGAATCTGGCATTACGATTTCATAACACAATTTTGTTCTCCTACTTTGCCTTGGATTATATGTGTTTATGGGCTATGGAGTGATGCTAGTATGATGGTCTGCACTTTTCGATTTCGGTGCTTCATTATGTTTAAAAAAAATTCTGAAGAAGATAGTGTAACATATTGGCTACACTTTGGTTTCCGTGTGGACTTTCTTTACAAAGTTTACAAAAAGGGTTGATAAGTCAAAGTTTTTTGTTTTATATGGCTTTGTCTTAAACGTTTTGTTTTTACAGAGTCTTGATTTGTGCTTTGTTTTAAAGGCTTAATATATGCCTTAATCAAAATCAATTATGGTTAAATTAATGGATTCAACTTTTGGCATTTTTTTATTATTGTTATTTTGAATTAATTGATTGAAAAAATATGTTGCCAAAGTAACCTTTATTATGTCGATTAATTAATTTTAAAATATCAAGCCGGTTGTGTATGGATGAATTTTATGTGAATAATGATCAGCCCAAAGGAAGGTTGTTATTCAGACAAAATTCGAACATACTTGTGTTGATAAATATGTGATAATTATTCATTTTTTATGTACTTATAAGTCGATCCAAAGAAAAGCTTATATTTAACATGAATTTATTGTCAATATTTGATCACTACAATAAGAGTACCATTTACAAATTGATATTTCTGTCCAAAGACTAAATCTCAATGTTGTGTTAGGTATCTTGTGATGGGATTTCCATTATTTGAATTTAATTATAGAGCATTTGGATTTTAATTGTGAACTTGTCTTGTTTTTTATGTTCTCTATTCAGTTAATACATCTTCTGCTTCTATATCTTCCAACATTAACTCTATTCTTATGCTAAATGGCACAAACGTCAAGATTTGGAAGGAGAACATTATGATCGTTCTTGGATGCATGGATCTAGATCTTACTCTTTCAATTGAGCGACCCCTACCCATACGGATGTAAGTTTCTCTGATGAAATGAGGGACTGGGAAATATGGGAACGCTCAAATCGCATGAGTCTTATAATCATGAAACATACAATTCTGGAAACATTCAAGGGCACAATGTGCGAAGAAAAGGATGCCAAATTATTCCTTAAAAAACTTAAGTAGCATTTTGCTAAAAAAGAAAAGGTGGACACAAGTGTTGTTTTAACAAAACTTGTTTCCATGAGGTATAAAGGCACCAAATTCAGAACTGTCGGAAGACTTGTTTATACATCTAGTTTTGATCTCTCTTCCTACACAATTCAGTCAATTTAAGGTCAGCTATAGCTGTTAAAAGGAGAAATGGACACGTAATGAGTTCATTTCATATTGTATGTAAGAAGAAGAGAGATTAAAACAAGAAAAAGTTGAAAGTGCTCATTTGGCATCCAATTCTAAGGGCCATATCAAGAAAAGAAAGAAAGATAAGGAAGTTATGGGTAAAGCACCACGAAAGAAGCAACATAAGGAATCAAAATAACAAACTAAGGACTTTAGTTACTACTTTTGTGAAAGTACTTCTCACATGAAAAAGGAGTGTCCTAAGTATCATACTTGGCGTGCAAAGAAAGGTACACTTCTTTTTTTGGTTTATTCTGAGGTCAATTTGATTTCAATACCTAGACACACTTAGTGGATAGATTATTGTGTTACTACTCACATAAGTATGTCCATGCAGGGCTATCTGAGCTGTAGAAAACCCAGTGATGGTGAAAAATACATCTATGTGGGTAATGAAATGATAATTAAAGTTGTGGCAATAGGGACTTTTAGGTTATCATTAAAGACTGGAAATTATTTAGATTTGAAAGAGACTTATATTGTATCATCTTTTAGGTGGAATTTGGTTTCTATTCCCATTTTGGACAACGCTAATTATTATTGTTCTTTTGGAAATGGATAATTTAGTCTTTTTCAGGATTCAAAACTTATTGGTTCAAGTTCATTATCCAGAATTGATAACCTTTATTTTCTTGATACAGATGCCTAATCTAATGAATCCTTGCATGTTAATTCAAGAGGAACTATAAGAAAATTGACAAATGACAATTATTCTTCATTATGGCATAAGCGTTTAGGGCATATCTCTAAACAAATAATGGAAAGGCTTATGTCAGATGGAATTCTTGATCCACTTGATATATCAAATTTTGAAGTTTGTATTGAGTGTATTAAGGGGAAGTAAACAAACATAAAGAGATTGGGTGCTAAAAGATCTTCAAAGGTCTTAGAACTAATACATATAGATATTTTTAGGCCATTTCCTACTCCTGCTGGAATGGTTAAAGGTATTTTATTACATTCATAGATGATTATTCACATTATAGGTACCTTTATCTCATTCACGAGAAGTCACAGCCATTGGATATGTTTAAAGTCTGCTGAAGTTGAAAATCAACTTGGCAAAAGGATTAAAAGTGTCATATCTGACTATGGTGGTGAATATTACGGTAGATATGATAGTTCCGATGAACAACGTCCAGGACCATTTGCCAAATTCCTAGAGTAATACGGTATCATCCTACAGTACACTATGTTAGGGAATCCTAGCATGAACGGTGTCGCTAAGAGATGAAACAGAACACTTAAGAACATGGCAAGGAGTATGATTATTCGCACTATCTTACCTGATTTACTCTAGGGAGAGGCATTAAAGACCGCAACTTATATTCTTAACAGAGTTGCAACTAAGGCAACATCTAAAACCCTTATGAATTATGGACAGGCAAAAATCCTAGTATAAAGCACTTTCACATTTGGGGTTGTTCGGTTGAGGTAAGGCCTTATAGGCCAAATAAAAGGTAACTGGACTCAAGAACAATTATTAGCTACTATGTTGGATACTCTGAACGATCAAGGGGGTATGAATTTTATAATCCCATAAATAAATCAATTTTCGAGACAGGAAATGCAAGATTTTTTGAGAATGTTGAGTTTGAAGGGGAAGATAATAATAAGGTTAAAAACTTTGTCTTTGAAGAGGAATTTGTTTCTCTTCCTACAATTGTTATTGCTCATAATTAGGATATTATTCCTGATGTTGTTCAAGAAGGAACTTCAGAACAACAAGACAATGTTGAACATCTTTCTATTCACGATCAATTGAATATACTTGAGGGACAAACTCAACAACCTCAAGAACAAGTTCCATTAAGGAGATCCAATAGAGAAAGGAGAAGTGTAATTCCAAATGATTATATTGTCTTTCTCTAAGAAGATAATATGGACATTGGCATAGTAGAAAATGTTTGGATCAACTTCCATGAAGCCATTGCAAGTTCTAATTCTCAAAAGTGGATTGATGCGATGGATGAGGAAATTAAGTCCATGAGCAAAAATGACGTTTGGGATATTGTTTCGTTTTCTGAAGGTGTGAAATCCATTGGTTGCAAATGGATATTTAAGATCAAAAAGGATTCAAAAGGTACTGTAGAAAGATATAAGGCTTGTCTTGCTGTAAAGGGCTTTACTCAGAAAAAGGTATTGATTGTAAAGAAACTTTCTCACTGTTATCTTCAAAAGATTCCTTTATGATTATGATGGCACTTTTGGCACATTTTGATCTTGAGTTACATCAGATGGATGTTAAGACAACATTTGTCAATGGAGACATTGATGAAACAATTTATATGGAGTAGCCTGAAAGCTTTATTTCCAAAGATTCAAAACAAAAGGTTTGCAAATTAAAGAAATCCATCGATGGACTCAAGCAAACTTCTCGTCAATGGTATTACAAGTTTCATTAGGTTCTCAACTCGTTTGGTTTTGAGATGAATCTAGTTGATGACTATATATACCATAAGTTTAGTGGAAGTAATTATATTTTTTTGGTTTTATATGTTGATGACATACTGCTTGCCAGTAATGATATAGGCTTATTGTATGTGTAACATCCTGTTTCCCTAGAACGGGTCGGACCTGAGAAACAGGCCCAAGTGAGGTCAATCGGAGAAGTTAGGAAAACACATCTCAT
>JANZXR010000007.1:26270196-26289079 GCA_027575705.1 Erythroxylum echinodendron
TTTCATGTGCAAAAATTTCACTATTTATTATTCATGTGCATATATGAATGCATGAATATGTCAAAAATACTTTAAAAATACTCCTAACCTATTCCAATTTACCAAAATGACCAAAATGCCCTTCCCATAAGTGAGGGGATGTTACAATTCTTCCCTCCTAACTACTGCTATTTTTGCAAAAAAATTGGAAATAATCCCTTTAATTGTAGGACTATTGCAAAGGAAAAGAGGAAGGAGATGAAGATTGCTAGAAATGAGAGTGACAAGCCAGGGGTGATTATGGAGGAAGGGCAGACTGTTGGGTTGGACAAAGGAGAAGAGGATGTTACGGGTTTGGTCCAACAGTGCATGCAACTAGGTGCTGCCAAGCTGAGCTCTAGAGGGAAACAGGGGCAGTTAGGAGAGGGTGAGATGCTCCCAAACACAGGTGAGGCAACATTGTAGACAAGCATGGGTGAGGGATTAGTGCACCATACGGGCGCGGACAAGGAAACAGCATGCTCAAGTGCTTTTGAGGCAATAGTGCAGAACAGTGTGAGCAACACTGCAGAGCGCTCCAACGCAAGTGAGAGAACATCGCAGCCTATTACTAGCATGACACTGATCTGCAATGCATCCCCCCAGGGCAGTGATGAGAAGGTAAATGAACAAAAGGTGGATGTGGCCAAGGACAACCAATGGCAAACGATGAGCAATTGTAGGAGTGTGAAAAATAATAAAGGTAAAGAAAGTATGATATATGCTAACAATCGTTTGAAGCAAAAGATTGGTTATGGTAATCATGTTATACGTGATCAAGGTGTGGTTATTCGAGAAAATGCCTATGGAAACAGAAACAGGGATGGAGTTAAAAGGCTTGGAGGAGACCAATCCTCCATAGGAGATAAATGAGGATCTTATGTTGGAATGTCTGGGATTTTAATAAGGCCTCGAGACAAAATTATGTTGTTGACCTTCTTAGATAACGCGATTCTCATTTTTTGTTGTGTTATTGAAACAAAATTTTCATTGGATAAACTTAATTTGGTTATGAAGAATAGGTTCTCGGGGTGGAAGCATTCTCACAATTTTGATGCTATCGTAGGGGGGAGGATGATCATTGTGTGGAATCCTTTATTTGTTCGATGTGATATATTAGATGTTGGAGAACAACGTATACATTTCCGTATTCAGTGCCTTGTATCTCAGACTATATTTATCTCTACATTTGTTTATGGATTGTATAATGTCACCAAAAGCAGAGAGTTGTGGCAACATTTGATGGGTTTTGGACAAGCCATGACCTTGCCTTGTTCTATTATGGGAGATTTCAATTGTGTTTGCTTGGTAAGTGAGAGACTTGGATGTAAACCACCATCAGCTTATTTGCTTAAGGATTTGCTTGACTTGCAGATTGCATTTGGGTTAGAGGATGCACTTTATAAGGGAGAATTCTTCACTTGGCATAAGAATAATCTTTAGGCTAAGCTTGATCGAGTTCTTATTAGTCAGAATTGGGGGAATATAGGTTTATCTTGCAATGCAAAGTTCTTGGTTATGACCATAGAATATGATCATTGTTCGGTTGTGGTGGATTTCATCCGACCTAATTACAGAGGTACTAAGCCTTTTAAGTTTTTTAATATGTGGATTGCTCACCCAAACTTGAAGACTATCATTGCTAGTAGTTGGGATAAAGGTGTTGATAGGTGTGCTCAATATATTTTGCATTCGAAGTTAAAATCTCTTAAGTATCCTTTGAAGTCGCTTAACTCCAATGCTTTTAGCCATATTTCTTCGAGAGCTAAGGATGCTAAGATAAGCTTTAAATATGCATATAAGGCTTCCTTTAACAATCTTACAGATTTGGGCCTTCTGGAGCTTGTCAAAAAGAAGAGAAAAAGAGGCAAATTTTTTGTTGGAGACTGAGAAGCATTTCTACCAATAAAAAGCAAAGTGTACTCATATTATAGAATCCGATAGGTGCACAAGATCCTTTCATGCTGTGGCAAAAATAAAGGGCTTGAAAAATTCTATTTCTCATATTGTTAGAGATGATTGCACTCCAACTAATTCGATTGAAGAAGTTGCTGCCTATTTTGTGGATTTCTTTAAAAAGTTATTTAGCACCTTGGTTACCTCTAACGGAATGGAAAGGGATGTACTATTAAATGGGTCAAAAGTTGATGTATCTATTTATTAGGCTTTGGTTGATCCAGTTTTGGAGGATGAAATCAAAAGGGTATTTTTAACATTGTGGATGATAAAGCATCGGGTCCGGATGGCTTTACATTGACTTTCTTCAAAAAGCAATGGAATATTGTGGGAAGGGACTTTGTTGCAGCAATCAAGGAGTTCTTTGAAAATGGTAAACTTCTTAAGTAAACTAATCATACCATCATTGCCTTATTGCCTAAAACAAAAAATGACCTGAATGTGAAGGATTTTAGGCCTATTGCTTGCACTAATATCACATACAAGGTCATTACCAAAATATTGGCTGAAAGAATACTTGGATCTTTGGTTGATCCAGCCCAAGCTGCTTTTGTGCTGGGAAGAACTATGGTGGACAATGTCTTTTTAGCACAGGAGTTGGTTAGAGGCTACACCAAAAAGAGGATTTCTCCAAGATGCATGATTAAGCTGGACATTATTAAATCGTATGATATTGTTTCTTAGACTTTTCTTGAGGGTATATTGATTGGATTGGGATTCCCATTATAATTTGTGGGATGGATTATGGAGTGTGTCATTACGGCATCTTTCTCTATATCCATTAATGATGTCTTGCGTGGTATACTCAAAGGGCAACGAGGTTTTAGACAAGGTGATTCCATGTCCCCTACTTTGTTCATTTAGTGTTTAGAGTACCTTCCTAGGTTGCTTAAGATAAAAACCACAAACTCTTATTTTAACTATCACTCAAAGTGTAATAAACTTGGTATTACACACATTGCCTTTGCTGATGATCTTTTTTTTAGAAATTAAAAAATTCATCAAAAAATTTTTAAAAAGAGAAACATCTGGAGAGTGAGAATCTCCTACATGGGATAGACCCACTTGTCTGAGCTAATACAAATGACATCGTGTAGAGCCAATGAAAGAACAAACGTTTTGACACTTAGGGCATAACTAGCATCCCCTTTCTCGAATCTTCTTCAGCTACTCGATTTGGAAATGAGAGGCAGTCTATGGCTATAGTCAAGTAATGGGTCTCCTTTGGTGTGATTCTCCTCCTTTTCTGCATCAAGATACTCACCATATAGGTAAGAACTTATCTTCAACTATCTTCAACTGCTGTGATTCTCGCGTTTAGGGCTAAATAGATTGATTCCCTAACTCCTCAAACATTCAATCTTTTTGGAAATCAGGCGATTCGACTCTTTAGTGACTATTCGGAGAGGACGATCTTCACTCTTTAGCTACTCGATTTAGGAAGGTGAGGCGAAAATGTAGTCTATAGACTATAGCTGGGTCTCCTTCCGATATAGTCTCCTCCTTTCTCTACATCAAGAAACTCTCAACAGAGGTCACAAACTCATCTTTAACTCATGCAATTTACATGAATAAGGCTTTAATAAATTGTTTCCAGAACTCTTCAAATTGGAGGTCTGGTGATTTGGCTCTTCAAAGACCAGTCAAAGGGGAAGACCTTCACTCAGGTAAGCTTCTCATCTCGGATTACTTCCATCCTTTTTTAAATTTGATTCTCTCAGAATAACTATATTCATGAATAACAGACCTGGGGCGACAATAGTATTCCTTCATGAAGCGACAAAGGACAAAGCCAACTAAAAACAACCTTCTCTTCCAACAGGTGAGTAACAACCCTTTATATTTCAGTATAGAACCGTAAGTAGATGATGTAGTCACTAGGGATTTCTATGCATGAGAACTTTCTATGTTGTACTGATTTGAACCCAGACTAAATGATAGTATCCTTATCATTTTTAGAAACACACAGAAGAGGTAACTACTGTAGGATATCAGGAAGTCTATAATAGTTAAACCCAGGGACACTTAGGCTAGAGATTTTAATCCAAAGCGTTTTAGAGAAAGCACACTCCAAAAAGAGGTGATCTCTAGTTTCTTCCTCTATGTTACAGAGGATACATATTTTAGAGGAGGATAGAAACTTTAGTCTATTCATAGTGCTAAGTTTGTTCGGTATTGCTAGCTGGAGAAGAAAACTAGCATTAGGTGTGTAATTAGGGAAAAATATTCTACCCTATTTATTATCACATCCCTCATCCTTTTAGCTTCCTTTATAGTTATTTTTGTAACTGGAATCCCATTCCATAAGTAGATATATCTCTCTCTGAGGCTTCTAAATTGCTGGATAGACAAGAGCCTAGTCTCATCTATTGATAACATCCAAGTTCCATTTCTGACTATGTATAAGAGCTTTGTTTTCTTAGGGAATCTCTCCAGTAGGGTTCTAGCTAACTGATTTTGAATTGAATCTCCTTGACCCGTCTAATTATCATACCATAAAGAAATTCTTTCTCCTGTCCTTATTTGACAAGTGATGCACTGTTGGACTTCTTCCCTTATTCTTAGCAATTGGTTAAAGAACCAGGAATAACTATCCTTGATTTTTAGAGCCCAAAGACTCTCACATTTTAATATATATAGATGTGAATTCATTTGATCCACAAGGATTGTTTGTCCCTAGAATTCTCCAAATCCTCTTGGTCATAAGAAGACTATTTTTCTTGCTGATTGACTCCAGTCCCAATCCTCCCTCTTCTCTCGGTTGACAGATAGTCTTCCAACTAACTTTTGCTGCTCCTTTTTCTCCAGTTCCTTTCCCACATAGAAACTACTTCATCAGTTTTCTACGGTTTTAATAAGGCCTTCAGAGAGAAATAGGTAGGAACACCAGTTGGTTTGCTTTGACATAATAACCGACTTAAGTAGTTGAAGTTTCCCTCTATGGGAAAGAGCTCTATTAGTCCATGTCTCCAATCTTTTCGGGATTTTTTCTATTAATGGGACACATTTGCAAAACCTTAGCCTCTTGGATGAAATAGGAATACCTAAATATGGAAGAGGAGGATCCTTGATTTCCATTCCCGTAGCTTGAGACAATACAGTAGAAAAGTGAGAAACTCTTTTGGAGAGATTGATATAACTCTTTTGGAGATTGATACTCAAGCCCGACATTTCCTTGAAACTATTAAGTGTAATCATCATATGAGAGACTGAGTGGATGTTAGTCTTGCTTAGGAGAAAAACATCATCTGCAAAATATAAACTTGTTAGAGAAAGTTTCTTACATTTAGCATGGTATCTAAATTTGGGGTCTTTTGAAGTATTATGCTTTAATATTTGAGTAAGGACCTCCATGCAAATTACGAATAGGTAAAGGGACAGAGAATCCCCTTGCCTAAGTCTTTTTTGCCTTTAAACATCTCTGTAGGGCTCCCATTAATCAAGATTCCATAGGAAGCAGTAGTAATAAACTCTTGAATCCACTAGATGTAGCTAGGGGGAAAATTCATGATTTCCATGGTTCGTATCAAAAAACTCCAGCTCACATTATCAAATGCTTTCTATAAGTCTACTTTGATAGTGCAGTTTGAGGACTTCTATTTCGATTATACCCTTTTAATAACTCTTGTACTAGTAGAATATTGTCCCCAATGTCCCTGCTACTCATAAAATTTTTTTGATTCTCACTAATGACTAGGTGTAAAACCTCCTTCAATCTATTGGCCAAAATCTTAGTAATGATCTTATAGAGGAAATTTGTGTAAGAAATAAGTCTGTAATCACTCCAAGAGGTCGGATTGGATTTTTTAGGGATCAAGCATAGGAAAGTCTTGTTTATCTCTTTAAGCAATGTACCTTTTAGAAAGAACGCATGTACAGCCTCCTTTACAAGCCCCCACTTTACTCCAAGTTTTTTGATAAAAGACCCCATTCAAACCATCAAGCCCCGGTGCCTTAGAGCCATTCATATTAAAAACGACCCTTTCTATTTCCTGATCAGTTATTGGTCTAATTAACTAAGAAGCCTCCTGTTTAGGAATTCTTACAGAAATATTCTGCCTAATATCAGCTCCAACTCCAGTGGGGGGAACTTCTGAACCTAACAGGTTTTTGTAAAATTTCAAAGCTTCCTTAACAATTCCATCTTGCCCAAACACATCCTCACCGGCTTCAGTTTTAATGGAAATGAATATGTTAACATTCTTTCGAGCTAATACGAAATTGAAAAAGAACTTAGTGCACCTGTCCCCATCCTTAATCCAATTAACTCTGGCTCTCTACTTTAATAAAGAATAATGATTATCCACCAATTACAAGTAGTCCTTAAGGGCATCCTTTTCAGCTGTAGCTAGGATTCCATATATCGGTTTTCTAGCCAAAGATTTCTGTATGTCTGATAGCTTGTCTCTAGCTATTTCTATCTCCTTTGGGATATTCCGACCTCTCATTAGATTCAAGGTCTTCAATTCCCTTTTAATAGATTTTAGTTTTTGGAGACAAATAAAATGTTTAGTCCCATAAAACTCCCTCTCTAAACCCTTCATTATTACTTCTTGATAACCATCCATAATTACCAGAAAATTGTTAAACCTGAAAGGAGGGTGGATTTTGGTAGAAGAAAACAAGTTAGCAATCCTCATAGGAGTATGGTTGGAAATTCCAGGATCCAGAAATTTTACTAAGCTTCCTGAGAAAATGTTCAACCATTCCACATTAACCATTACCCTATCCAATTTTTCTTGATGTGCCATTTAGAGCTTTGTTTGTTTGACCAAGTAAACCGATGGCCTTCAAAATTTAAATCAGTAAGCTCCACCTCTTGCATACAATCGAACATATTAGAGGAATAATTGAGTAAGTTACAATTTCCTTCCGCTTCCGGTTTGTGTAGAGTGGTGTTTAATTCATCACTAACTAACCATGAAGCATTAACCGAAGCCTTTATTCTTCATAGAGAATTCCATATTTTAGTTCTTTGAAACATAGTATTAAATCAACAGACAAAAGTAGCTAGAGCATATGAATTTTCCAATTTGAAGTCGGGCTCGGTGTGAATAAATTGCTCACTGAATTACAGTGCCTTCACATCCAAAAATTCACCATCATAAGCAATAATAATCCTACCATAGGCATGACTTTGATGGTTTGTAATAAATTGTCATTTGCTGCCCAAACAACATAGTTTATTCAGATTACCTTCTCTAATTTTAGTTTCCAAAAGATAAAAACTAGTGGCTTTTCCCTTAAAACAAAATCCCTTATTGCATTGAGCTTTGAAGGGTTATTAATTCCACGGACATTCCAAACAATCAGGAACATAAAAGATTATTTTTCCTTTTGGAGCCTTTCCTACTGATCCTATTGCTTTTCCAAGAGACCACCTAGTCAAAATGCTCCTCTTGAGAATCTTTATTCTACATCTCAACCTTCTGTGATCATTATTCATTCTATATGGTATCTAGAGCCCCTCCATTTTGATTTGTACCACTAGTTTCTAGTATGTTCTCCCCCTTATCTAATATCGATTTATTTTGATCACCTTCAAGAAGATGGATTACTCCTTCCTACTGGACTGCATTATGTCTATTCTCCTCATGAACTGTCTCACCACTTATAAAAGAATCTTTAACAACCTGAACTTGACCAATATTTTTTGAAACTTGTTCTGCTTCCTCATTACCTTTACTGACTTCCAAAGTGTTCTTTTCCATTCCCATCACCTCCTAATAGTCTCCTTTAGTGAAGATTTTTTCAGTAGGTTTCCATTCTTTGCCTTGAGCTTTGAAAGAAGGTTTCCACTGATAAGTTACCATAACTCTATCTTCTCTAAGATAATGTTCATTTGTCATCCTTAGGACGGGAATGCTATCTTTCATTTCTTTAGTAATATCCATACTGACATATAAACGAGCAAATCCTACCCTTTTTCTCAATATGGTGTTTTCATCCATGCATATTGGTTTCCCTAAATAAATAGCTAGCATACTCAAGCCCTTAGTAGTCCAATATTCTAAGGGAAAGTTGTGGATATTCACCCTTAAAGGAATGTTCTTCAACATGATTTTTTCTAATTCCAAACCCGGTTGTCCTACTTGAAGAAATAGAGGGAGTTGAGAGATGTGTCAAGGGCCTTCTTTAATTACCTTTTGAGCTTCCGATTTAGAAGAGAATGAAAATATCAAACTATCCTCCTCAGTAAGCATTACATCCATTAAACCTCTCCCCTTCCAGTTTGAGCCCATGCTTGTATCATTGGAAAAGCAAGCCTTTTATCCATAAAGAATCCAACAAAAGTAGCTTCCCATGTTTTAGCACCTTCTTGCAGAATGTCTAAACTAGGAGCCACTATTAACTTTCCTTCTTTCTCCACAAGAGGGCAAAAAACCAGGATTAAATCTGAGTTATCACCTACGACTTGTTTCTATGTCTTTCTCTGTCCTCTCACATCTTCACCAACGGTTGGGACAAAAAGCTTGGGGAAAATGTTATAGGAGGGTGGGGGGATAGTAGACGAGGTAGATAGGGAAGTAGGCTGGCCAGAGGAATAGGGAAGAGGATTCGGAGAAGTGGAGGTTTTGAGGGTAGCAGATAGGGGTGGAAAATCAGTCTCCATTTTAAGCTCGGAAACCAATTTAATCTTAGGAATTTGTAGTGTAGAACATTTAGGAAAGAAGCAAGGAAAGGAATAAGAAGGTTATGGTAATGGGGTGGGTAATGGATGGAGGAGTAAATCAGATGGAGGGTGGAGGAGATCTGATCTAGGGTTAAGGTTAAATGTGTAAGGAGGAGTAAAGAGAAGCTAGAATTTCTCTCTCATCATTGGGAGTTTGAGTTGTTAAAAAAAGATTTAATAATTGCATTCCTTTTGCTAATGAGCTTATGTTATTCTCGAGAGGGGATTTTATGTCTATTAAAATTCTTATAGATGTTCTTAGAGATTTGGAAGTGGTGTCGGGACTGAAGGTTATCCCCTCCAAATCTAATATGTATCTTGCAGGAGTATATGATAGAGATCGGGAGGATATCATGGAATTGGTTGACTTTCCATTAGGAGCATTTCTAATTCGTTATTTGGGCATTCCATTGGCTCCGTTGAAATTTTTAGTGACCCAATTCTCCTATCTAATCAAGACTATTGAAGGTTATATTAATAATTGGAATGTTAAAACGCTTTCTTATGATGGACACCTTGAGTTGATAAGGGCGGTAATACAAAGAGTATAATCATTCTGGCTCCAAGAGTTTCAAATACCTATCACCATTTTGAATATAATCACCTCTATTTGCAGGTTGTTCTTGTAGGGAGGGAAACATTATAAGGTGGCCTGGGATGATATTTGTTTCCCAAAGGAAGAAGGTGGCTTGGGTTTGATAAATTGTAGAGTTTGGAATGCTGCATTATTATCAAAGGTTCTTTGGAATATTCATTTCAAAGCCAACACTCTTTGGGTTCGATGGATACACGAGGTAGATTTAAGGGGGAAATTTGTTTGGGATTGGAAACCTTCGAATAGCGATTCACCTTTGATGAAGATGTTTGCCTTTATTAGAGATTCTTTGATGGAGAAACTTGGTGGAAGGGAAAATGTGGTGTGGGGAGTTCAGAAGATGTGTATAAATGAAGGACTTTCTTCAAGGAAGGCGTATAAGTTATTACGTATAAAGCAGATAAAAAGACCGTGCATGCCTTTCATTTGGAAGAAGTACATTCTTTCAAAATTCTCCTTTATTACTTGGCTTGGTTTTAGTAATAAATGGCCAACCAAAGATAATTTGATGTCTTAGACATAGATAGAACATGTAGTTTATGTAGAGCTGAGCAGGAGATGGTGGCCCATTTATTTTTTAGATGTTCATTTTCAGGTAGAGTTTGGGATATAGTCTGAGGATGGCTTGGATTAGCACGGGGAAGGTCAATATTGCCTAGTGCTATTAAATAGATCTGTAAAGACTACACTAGAGCATGCTAGAAAAGCAAGGCTGTAAGACTGGCGTTTTATTGCACCATCTACACTTTGTGGCAGACAAGGAATGCAGTTATTTTAGACTCTGCTTCTTTTACGTGCTTTGATATGGTATTTAAGATAAAGGCTATGATTTCTAAGATTTTGTATAGAATGTATATTGAAACTTTAATCACTTTTTGATATTTTTATTGTAGTTGGATTGCTTTGATTTACTTCTTTTAGTCGGCGTATGCCCTAATGACCTTGTATATAAATTTTTTAGATTAATTCTAATTTAACATTCATCAAAAAAAAATTTTCAAGAAATGGTTCAGAAGTAAACAAGTTAATTATTAACTAGCTTTGATCGGGTGGTTATTAATGAAATAAAATAGAATATAATATTATTTCATCGTTTGGTAGAGTTTATAATAGAATAGAATGGAATAGGATAAAAGGGGAGGGTTTCACATTACATGTCATTACATCATAAACAGTAAAATAAGTTACCTCTAATTTAGGGGTTTAAGATGGAATGTAAAATGATAAACAACATTTCACTATATTACATTTTTAGCCCTTTATTCCAAACAATATTTCATTATATTACATTATGAGCCCTTCCATCTCTTGCAAACAACAATTTTCTAATATTACACTTATTTATATTCCATTTCATTATAAATCATTTAATTTCATTCCATTCTGTTAAAAACTTTACGTCCAACTAGATATAGCAGAGCATAATTAGAATTGGAACGAAATCCTATTAATTAATAATTGCAGTAATATTTTATAAATTATCAAAATTATTAATTTTATATTTCATATATTATATATTTAACTAATTAAAATTTTATTATATGTTCTCATAACTAAATAATTTCAAATTCAATAATTCTTTCAATGTTAAACTTGAAATTAAACTTATTTCTCTGAAAGCTATTTGATACCAAAATTCACTAAGTTAAATTTAATCCATTATTGTGAATTAAATCTTACTAATTATTATGATTAAGAGAATAAAAATTAAAGTAAATTAAATTCACTAATTATATGTAAAGATGACAACGGGTCAAGTAAGGTCAAGCTCATTGTTGATCTAGCCAGACCAACCTTCTTAACATGCGATCTGAACATGACATAAAACTCGATGGGACTTTTCTCGTGTTGTCTGAAATCAAAACTCAAAACTTGCCCAATGCCTAAAGCCTCAAATTGTTCACAATCAACTCGACCCATGAATTTTTTACCCAAATTTGTCCTAAACATTTTAGGGTGCGACTCGAGTCTGGACCAAAGTTTGATCAGGTCTACCTCATATCTTTTAAAGACTTGAATCAATTGCAATCAACATGACCCATCAATGATCCCTCTCTAACTTCATAAGCAAAGCTCTAGTTGCTAAAAATCTCACCTAAAGACGGCAATATATTAGGTCAAATTGGGCCCATCATTAGTTCGTTTGACTTTAACCTACTGATAGTGAAGTCTAAACTTGACTTGAAGCATAACTAAGTTGGGTTCCAAATGCATGAATTAAGCACAATTAGACTTCGAGTGACCTAAAACTTGGACCCCCAATTTTTAACTTGAGACTTGGTGATGTTGGCATTTACACCCAAATTAAATCTTAAATTTTCACACCAAAAAAAATGTAGTATAGGAGAGTAAGGATCATTTCCATAAGGAATTCTAAAGTGTCAACCATTGCATAACGTACCAATTAACGAAGTAGATGGTTGTGATAATATAAAATTTTGTAATAAAATTAACAAATTAAATTTGACAAATGATAAAGGTGAATTATTAGTAAAACTAACCTTACTCTATAGTTATATCCACCAGTAGAAATATGATTAATCATTAATATTAAATAAAATTATTTTATTAATTAAATATTTGTTGCAATACACAATACATATCTTTCCTTATGATTAGCTAATCAAAAACATGTAATCTATTTAACTCTTTTTGTTCAACAACCTTAGATACGATCTAAAATTTAACTAAACAATAGCTTTAAAAAAGAAAGAGATCAATGAAGCAAGACAATACGACATTTGTGACTACTAATAATTTATGATGCAATAAATTATAAACTCCTAATGGCTACAAAGATCGAATGTATTGAACAATTACGTACTTAATATTTAATCTAACAGTCGATTATTTCAATTAACAAACTAATCGCTTGCATTAAAAATCAAATGAAACAACTAAAACATGTAAACATATAAGAATAGTTCTGAATAAATAAAATATTTAGTATTAAGCTCTAACTATCTCAGAATCAGCAAAGTTTCAAGGGAATCCATTTCATTAAATATTTTTCCTTTTTTTGTTTAATTGTTGTCTTAATTTAATCATCTGAGACATTGACTATTCAATCTCAAGTGGTTCCTTCATATTTGGAAGGAGAAGGGAAGAGATTGCCAAATTCCTCTTTCAATGCTATGATCATGTGTATCAGTTACAGAAAAAAAATTTTGCATATGGGTTTCTTGTACCATATACCTACTTCTTACAAGCTGCATGTTTCGACATTTCGTGTTTTGGGTTTCTGTGTTTCTAGGTTTGTTATTTATGTGTTTCTACGTTACTAATTTTCCTATTTATCATTTATCTGTATTTTTGCATTTTCAATTGTTTATTATTCTGTGTTTTGGTTTATTGGCTTCATCATGATACAGACATTAGTGTGCATCCAATTTGGTTGATCCTTCTAAGAGTGTTATTGAAACAAGGAAAGGCCAGATAGTTGAGATTTCAAGTTAGAGTGAACCCTGACTTAGATGTTTTTATTTTCAGTTTTTATTAACCAAACAGGTTTTTATTTTCAGTTTTAAGTTATAAATCTCAACCAAACAAGTTCTTTTAATTAAAAAATATACACCAAAAATAGAAAACAAAAGTAAAAATTATAACCAAAAATAGAAGTGGAACCAAATGACTCCTTAGTTTTCTTATTTATCAGAAGTTAAATATGCAAATTTTTAAATAACTTATTTGCTACTTGTACCAATCCTTGATGACAAATACGAATTATTAAATTTATGGATAGTTATGGAATGATCAATAACAAATTAATTTCTCAGATTAATCTATATTAATTATTCGTGAAGTATAAGGACATAAAACAAAAAATACATGAATATAAGTTTAGAACAAAACCTCACAAGGTTACAACTAGAGTTTTGAATCCCCTTGGATTAGAATACTTGAGTTTAGTCACGCATGGCTTTAGTTCTAACATCAAAAATATAAAAATGATGAAAGATTGAGAGAAAATTAAGAAGAAAATGAAAAAGAGAAGGTTAGAGGGATGTGTAAGATGTCTCTCCCCAAACCTTAATCTAGTTCTATCTTGCAAAAATTCCTATCTAAAACAAATCTAAATCCCTATATAATAGGAACGGAAAGATGTTTCTTAATTAAACTACAACTTTTTAAGTGAATATAACATTAGAGGTAATCTCGCCTTATCTACTGTCATAATCAGTTCACTTTTTTCAAAATTCGGAATAGAAAGATGTTTCTTAATTAAACTACAATTTTTGAAGTGAATATAACATTAGGCGTAATCTCGCCTTATTTACTGTAGTAATAAATCCACTTTTTTCAAAATTCGTGATTTTCACCAATAATGATCTAATTTGATGTAATATCTACTTTTCATTTCCATAAACAAAACAAACATTAATTTTCTATTTAAACACCAAAGTATATCCAAAAAAATAGATAATTTTAATTAATATATCAAAATAACATCTTATCAGGACGAAACTAAAAGTGCCTAGAACAAAAATAAGCGACAGAAAATAACTAATATATATATAACACAAAACAAAGGATATAATCGAGAGCTTTATTTGTCATTCCTAGTCTCTTGGAAGAAGAAAAGTTGAAAAAGTTGTAACTTGCTATTTAGACTTGAACTAATTTTAACTCAACTATACTTTGTTAAAAATTTAAATTTAACTTAAAATTCCATCAACTCGAATTAGATTCGTTGATTTTGAATTAATTCGGATCAAATTGAGGCTATTTTGTTAAATCTAATTATGGTTTAATGTAGTTTTATGTTTGAACAATTGCATTATCAAAAAAATCTAAGTCTTTTGCACATGTACACCTAAACTAAAATATAATCTGGTAATGAAATGTGTAATTCCAGTTCATTTCCTCTCTGGGCCACATAAATGTGCTAATGTCCAGACCGTCCAAAGTTTGAGACTTATCATTTTCTCCACCTAACTCTTTCAAGCTTCCCCAAAATGATGAGATAGGAGGGGCTCTTCGGAAACGCCTGAGGTACCCAACTACGGCAATGTGTCAACAGTTTTTATCCACCCCAGCTTTGAAGTGATACTAACCCAATTACGTCGTTATTAGATGGCACGTAAGCTAACATTTGCTACGTGGCAGCACTTGGCCGTTTATTGTCATCAGTGAATGTGAAAGGGCGCAAACAGGACTGATCAAAACCCTGGTGCTATTGGTCAGCTGGTGTTTATTACAATGATATCATCGAATTGAGTACCAAAATCTTTAACTTAGAAGTTAGTAAAAAGATATTAAAAATCATAGAGAAGCGTGTGCATTATGTAAGCACGAGTATGAGACTTTTGGATCACCTATTTGTTAAATATGGTTGGTATTCCACATTTCTGTAACCTAAATTCTCCACCTAATCATTGACTGAAAATAACAAATTGAAGTTGTCAAAATCACATCGATGAGGAAGGAAGATTGCTTGATTTTGAAGATTTCTTTAAGCAGATATGTGATCTATTACATTTGGAAAATGAGAGGAACCAGTTTTTCATAATTAAATTGTAGGGGTAAGCTTGCCTACTTCTCAAGCTTGAATCTATTGAGGTTGAGTCAGATATTAGCGAAGCTGAAATTATAAGAATTGAACCTTTTAGAACTTTACTATTACTAGCATTAGTACTACCGCTAACCAGACCTACTTCAAGACCTTACCATTCATAAGGCGCAAGAACTTAGAAAAGTGAAGAAAGTACTTTAACAAATGGAAGCCGACATGTAAAAGGAACGGTCCAAGACTATTACACAACTTATCCCACACTTTTTCTAATTATCTAACTCATTTATTCTTCGTTAATATATTCAAAAACTGTTCATTATAAGAAAGTATCTAATACTGTAATTAGCGGAATTTTTATTGAATTGTTATTGTTGTTATGTTGAATCTGATGAAAAATTAAAGATAATTAATTTAAAAGACTGTATATCTCCTAAAAATTACTATTAAAACACGAGAATTTCCTCCTTGTTGAAAAACATGTATTTGTTCCAAAAGCACAGCCATACCCATAATTGAGAAGCCGAACTTAGGCTGCCCTACTAGATACTCAGGCTTATTCTCAAAGGACTGCTCCACAGCTCACTGTAAGGCACAATCTCTGGTTCATCTTCATTCGTCCTCGATTGGAAAGCACGTCCTCCGTCTTTCCCATGGTGGGTTAGGTATGCCAAAAATATTGTTACACCTATTGCAAAGTACATCTTTGTTTGTCAACTTTAATTTGAAGTGCATTTCTGATAATGATTATGTACACGGCTAGCTAGTTAGATAGCTATAAGGTTATTTTTAGGTGAGTGATCCATGAAAGTAACATGGAAGACGGAACCAAAGTTTGACATCCTTTCTATTTTATTTTTTGGAGTAGGTAATCAAGATTAAGCATTATGTGACAAAGAACATATGCAAGTTTGACGTCTAGGGTGGACTAAGAACATTATCGTTTTTGTGGGTTAATAAATGTCATGCGGACTTCATGGATGAAGAAAAGTCCTAGAAGACGCTTTGTTTGTACTGGAGGGGCACATGATTGAGGTTCAAGAGTCGCATTCCTCGTAGGTCAGTTCAGTTTCCTCTAATTGTCTGCCACATGCTTATATCCATCACGGCGTAAAACTCTGCTGAGTACTTACCTTGTGAAAGCTACAGTTTTCTTGACCATTGTTGATAGCATAATTCACTCCTTTCTTAACAGACGGTCGGGTTTAAAGAATGGAATAGTTATTTTTAGGAATAGAAAAGATAAAGAATGAATATTATTTTATTTGTTTCAAAGAATAAAATAGATAAAAAAAATTTATGTTGATGTTTAGTTTGAAAATATAAACATGGAATGACAAAGGAATAACTAACAAAAAGATCAAATTATTATTATTATTATTATTATTATTATTATTATTATTATTATTATTATTTTTATTTTTATTTTTATTAATTTTCTTATTGTTATTAATTTATTAATTATATTTGGTATTATTATTATTAAATTCCTTATTATTATTAATTGTCTTCTTATTATTATTAATTTTTTATTATTATTGTTATTAAATTCCTTATTATTATTAATTTTCTTCTTATTATTATTAATTTTTTATTCTTTTTAATTTTATTATTCTTATTATTATTATCATTCTACTTATTATTATTTTTTATTTTTATTAATTATATTTATTATTATTATTAAATTCCTTATTATTATTAATTATATTTTTATTATTATTAAATTCCTTATTAATAATTTTCTTCTTATTTTTATTAATTTATTATTATTAATTTTAGTGTTCCATTATTTATTATTATTATTATTATCATCATTATTATTAGTATTATTATTATTAGTCGAAATCTTCAAAGTTTTTAGAAAGTAACAATGAAAACCAATCTTGTGTTTCTGCATTGAAAACTTCAAAACTACACTTTATAAATTGAATCAACTCCCTAATGAACTGTACAATATGGACACAACAAATACTTCAATATTACTCAATATGAACGGTACAATATGAAACATCAAGTATTTCAATGTCTAATAAATGATTAGATTTATTTATTACAGGGAAAAGGATGACATCATTCATACAGACACAGGTTGTCACAGGAAACAAGTTTTTAAACTAAACACAGTACGTGGTTGAGAATATCTAGGGTTACGCTTTCATGACGCAACTATCTACTAGTTTATACACACCAACGTCACTGCCACTTATTTCTCCATATCGATCTTCATCAATTGGATCTATAAAGTTTTTTGCTTTGACAAAGTGATAAAGGCTAAAAGCAGAGCATCAGCTCCATGACTCATATAAATCCATTTTTATGAAACCTAAACACAATAGATATAAATCTAATATAGATATACATCCTTTTGCAGAAGCCAAAACGCAACAGACATTAACAACAGAACACAACAGACCAAACAATTAAGTAAACAAAAAGGATGGAATAGTTAGGAATTAAAAGGTAGAAACAAACAGCAGTAATGGTTACCATACATACACACATAAACAAACCAATAGCAAAAACAAACCAACAACAGAGTGCTCCCTTATTAAACTTTGCTTTAGCAAATAGTCGTGTTATCGTTTTAGATAAATAAATTCAATATTTCAAAATTAGATATTGAAATTTCTAACTGTTTAAGGAAACACTTGAAACTGTAGCATTAAATATTCAGTTTGTGATTGAAGATAAATTAAACTTCTCCTTTATTAAAAATTAAGGAGGTATAAGAAGTATATTTATCATGATATTCAAGTAAAACAGCCTACAAGAACCAGACAGATCTACAAATTTACCTCTCTTATACCCTTTACCAGTATCCTTGAACCAGAAATCCCTAATGATGTGAAGACTGTCAGCTTTAGTGTTGAAGCTTCGCTGGAGATCTAGATGTATGTTGGTACACGCCCTGCAACTTCTAATAAAAGATTGTATAATTAAAACAGCTTAAACAATGTTTATGTCTTACTTCAATGCAAGGGTTAGTTTAAATTCACTTCTTTTGAACTCTAGAACTTATGTACTTATATCAAGTATGATAAAATGTTTTTTCGGGAGTTAAATATTAAACATAGAGTTAAATCATTTGACACCTCACACTACAAGAAAATCGCGTAATAGCATCCGAATATTTTCGATGGAAAAAAATCCGTCGATAATTACTGAGGGAACGACACTAATCCGTCAGAAAATAGAATGTTTTACTGACGGACAATAAATCCGTCGGAAATAATGTAGGAAAAAATTCGCGCAAAATCTCCGACAGAAAATAGCGATGGAAAAAAATGTGCGAATCATTCCCGCAATTTAATTGCTTCGCCATTTACCGATGGTAGAAAAACCGTCGGTATTTAGCTTCCAGTTACCGACGGTATAACATGCCGCCGTTATATCTTCGAGCAATATACCGACTGACAGTCTTTTCTGTCAGTAAATTGTTAACAGACGTCGTTGTGTCAATGAAGAAGAGACGATACACCGACGGAATAGAGTTTCCGTCGGAACATTTACCGACAGAACCCCTGTCTTCCGTCGGTAAATGTTTTATGAACAAATTTTACCGACGGTAATAATATGCCGTTGGTAATCTTGGAAGCGCATATCGACGGCAGTTGATCTTACCGTCGGAAAATATCGGCAACAAACCTAGTTTGTCGACGGAATAACTTATCCATAGGTATTTGAGTTTTTACTCTAATAAAATTGCCGCGCTTGTACCGACGGTATGCCTGTCATCCTTCGGTAAATGTTTTACGAACAAATTGTACCGACGGTATCAATATTCCATCGGTACTCTTGCCGGCGGATACCGACGGCAGATGATCTTACCGTCAGAAAATGTCGGCAGCAAAACCTAGTTTGCCGACGGAATAAATTATCCGTTGGTATTTGAGTTTCTACTCGAACATAAATGTCACGCTTTTACCGACGGAAAGGTATTTTCCGTTGGTAACTGTCGGCGGATGCCGCACTTTTACCGATGGAATGGTCTTGTCCGTCGGTAACTGTCGGCGGCTGCGTATTCTAGAAACCTAAATTACCGACAGAATGTTGTGTTCCGTCGGTAATCCAGCGGCTATAACTCGCACCCGACCCCCCTCCCATCCCTTGCACTTTCATTTCTCCTCTTTGC
>JANZXR010000007.1:26289179-26301267 GCA_027575705.1 Erythroxylum echinodendron
GAGAAATGAGATATGAGAAATGAGACAGAGAGAAACACAAGAAAAAGCTAAATATATACGACATATAGACCGGGGGGTAATGACCGTCAGATTAAACGGACGAAGAAGATGAATTCTGTGGTCGTCCATCTCCTTCGTCCTTAGTATATATACTTAATAAACCGGCAAATTCAATCATACGAAAACTCTATTATGATTTTGAAATTACCCAAATTATAACAAAAAAAAAGAGAAAGAAAGAAGACATTTACTGTTGAATTGAACCCGATAACTGAATTTAGAGAAACAATCATAATTTCGCTTCTGCTTAAGGGCGGACCATGGAGAGATACTGAGAGAGAAAATAGAGAGCTCTATGTTTGTGGACATAGAGTGGTTGATCTGTGACACAAGATTACCACCCGAAATTAAAATGAAATTACGATTTACACAAGATTACCATTATTACACTCGGTTAACAAGTAGAAAGTACATGAACTGACTCAAGTTACCTTGATGGCTTCAATAGCGTATTCAACCTGAAACAAATTGCCTTCAGGATAGAAGGTGTTCACTCCTCTATCATAGTCAATCCTTTCAAAGGGGCACACACGCGCAAACAAATCAGAGTCAGAAAACAAAAAGATCAAATTTTCTCCATTCTAAGAGAAAAAGATAGACTACCCATTTGAGTACTCGTGATGATCATGAATGCAATAGCTTACCTCGTAAGAAGCATCTTCGATTTAACCTGACACACAGAAAATGAAGAATGAAGGAGGCACAAATAGAAATAGTCACTCCTCACTAGCGTCTGATTTACTTTTTGAAGAGCCCTTCTTAGTAAACAAGCCAAGAATCAAAACGCTGTGTTTTCTTGTGTTTTACACAAACCTAGATTGGATTGGAAAACTTAAAATTTGCTACAACTCAAGCAATTTCTTCGAGAAGAGTATAGATTATAAGCAACTAAAATTTTGCCTCAAAATAGAGAAAAACCTCTTCAAAATAGAGAGTCAAATACAGAGACGGAAGGATGAAGAAATTTCTTTAACATATCTTACAAATCCGTCGATGAGTTTCTCGGAGAACTATGACTGAACAAAGAACAAACAATGACTAAGAAAAGCATGAGAGTGGAGATGGTGGGAGGAGAGTGGAGATGGTGGGAGGAGAGGGACGAATTTGTCCAAAAATGAGAGAGATGCGTTTACCTATTCCGAATGAGCCTGGAATAGGTAAAGACAAGGTAATGTGATCTTTACCTATTCCCTCATGCCTGGGAATGGGCAATCTTAAGAACAGATATTCTGATAGTTTTTCTTCAACCAAACAACAGAATATATAATAAGTAGGAATTGGTAGGTAATAGAATATCTATTACTCTCAACCAAACAAGCTCTGAGTATATATATAGTATTTTCAATAATTAAAAATTTTAACTAATTCATTCAACTTTTTGGTTTAGTTTTTTTCCTGTTTGATTTACTTCGATCTTTTTTATTATTAAAAATTGATAGGTTTATTAATTAATTGATTAATTTTTTGTAAATTAATAAATTTTTATAAACTAAAATAAATCAATTAATTTTTATTTAATAATATTTTTAATTAAATTTAAAATTCTTCTATAAATAAGGAAAATTTCTTTCAATTATATTTTAAATTCTTTAATTTTATTCAATGTGTGACTAGTTTTATAAGAGTTTAATATCGGTTGAACCTTTCAAATTTTAAACATCTTGTTTTATCAGTTTAATTTTTAGCTTGATTTTCAAAACATTGAGTATTTTTATCACATGAGCTTAATAGAAAACTCCCATATTAATACTTCAAAAACAATTTTAATTTAGGGTGCGGTTAGTTCACATTGGGAAAGAGTAATAGGAATGAAAATGAATATAGTGAAAAATGAGAATGGATATAATTATTACAATTATAATAGTTAGTAAGAGTAAGGAATGATTATCATTATCATTTATAGCAGTTGGTTAATTAAAATTATTAAGAAATAAAATATTGTTATATTTTAATTAATTAATTAATTATATTTTAATGAATTAACTAATTTATATTTTAATTAATTACATTGTAATTAACTAATTAGATTTTAATTAATCAATTAATTATATTTTAATTTAATATATTTTAATTATATTTAATTTAAAAATAAAAATAAAAAGAAAATAACTAATGTCTCAAGCGTGACAATAAGTGTCACCCCTGTGACGGGCGTGACAATAAGTGTCACCCCTGTGAGACTATTACGCCTGTGGTACTTACCTTGTTAATAAGGAATGAAAGTCGTTCCTCTAATATGTAGGAGGTATAGAGTAATACCAAAAAATAAAATATCAAATAAATATTGATTCAATCATAATAAATCACAAACTAATATTTTTAATTTCTTACCCAATGATTCATTCCTATTCTTTTTAAACAAGCACCTCCTTACTTTGCAAATGAAACCACTTATTCTATTTTTACTGTTTCAACCTTATTCTAATCTATTTTATTTATATTATAGCTACGTAAATAGTAAAAGTAAATCAAGTGATGTGTTTAAGTTAGATAAAGCAAGTCGCATCACGCCACCCAAATGAATGCAAACGATCAAGGAGTACGTAGGTGTATTCGACATTATTGACTCTACCTGACTACAAATTCAACAAAGGAAACCACTTGAGGTGAGTAGGAAAGTGTTCCTGGCTTTGTTTTGTTCTGGCTCTGATACCACTCGAGGTGAACAGGAAAGTATGTCATTTAGACCTGAGCTCACACTGATGAAGTTGATGCAGGAATTGATCTAACTCAATTTCATTAGGGCTATGAGAAAGCGCACCGTTTTATCAAATAAGCGAGCAATAGCCTTCAATATTGTTTTATTTAGTGTGCAGAGGTTTTAAGTTTAGTCCATATTTCAGATATTACTTTTCATTTTTATGATTTAGAATATGATAAAACTAGAATAAAACATTTTACAAATATTATTTAAATTTAATTCTTCTTACAAGTAGGTTTGTCCTATTAATTACCAGTAGTATTGTTATTTTTACATTAATTTATTTTTATGTATTAAATAACTTAATTAAAGGTATGCTTTACAAATTAGTACAAATATTTAATAATTTATTCATATACACGAAAAATAAAGAATTATATATAAAAAAATATAAGTAGTATGTTTTATATATTAAACAAAACCAAATTTTAAGTTGAATGATTTATTAACATGATATTAGAACCTTTGTAATTAAAGGTTTCGAAGTTAAATTATGTTATTTTTATTTTAACAAATTTGAAATAAAGAACCTTTATCAATTATCAAAAACTTACTGTTTGGCCTTTATTTTGACTAAAGTACAACATGTAGTCTTTTGTTTTGGTTTGTGAGTGTGTTAGGAATTTAAAGTATTTCCAAACTAAAGAAATAAGAAAAAGATTGTGCCTCGTAATCTGACTAAAATCAAAACGACTGTGTATTACTAGAAAAGGGACAAAAATCTAACAGAGAGAACTTTGTTTTATTAGTAAACAAATCGGCAAAACGAAATGATTAAGAAATTGAAAATTGCTGAGAATAATTGAAAAGAAAAGACTAAGCTAAGAAAAATAAAAGATTGTCGAAAATAATAAGCTAAAGAATGCAAAGATTTGCAGGGATGTCAGGCTTTTTTATATGTCAGAGGTTGGAGAGCTTTCTTTCTACTTCAAAACTTCTATTTATAGCCAAAGATGACGAGTGTCCTACTGCAATTCAACTTGTAATCCTAAAACAATTTTATCTTTCTAGATAAAGATAAAGATAAAGATTTGGATAAAACTTTATCCTATCCAATAGAGATAAGATACCAGATAGAGATAAAATTTAGATAAAATTTTATCCTTATCTCCTCATTATCTTGGACTTTACGACTTCCAATCCAACTCCAATTCTACTACTTTCCTCTTCGCTGGACATTGGATTCTTGATGGGCCTAGGTCAGTGGCTTCTTCTAGACTCTGAACCATAAGCTTTCCTTTGGGCTTCGAGTTTTTGGCCCAAAATAGTAAAAATAGGCCGAACCCATTTTTTGGTGTAAACATTTGCCCCCTGCATCATTAGGCTTATAAATATAAGCCTTATGGTGGCCCTTGACTTCTTTAGAAAACTATTTAGCCAATGCCTTTGCCTAGAGTAGCTTTTGTTATCGTCAACATCCATGCCCCTCTGATGTACCAAAAATCTGAGAAAATTTCTAGCTCTAACTCTAAAAGCACACTTTAACGGATTGAGCTTGAGCTGGTGTCTCCTCGGTCTCTCAAATCCTTGCCTGAGATGTTCTACATGGTCACCCTATTTTTTAGACTTGAAAACCACGTCATCGATGTAGACTTCCACAATTTTCTTAATATGCCCATCGATGTATGTTACTTTAGGATCCTTGGCAGTATTCAAGTTGATTTCTTTCAGAGGCTTCTTTACCTGAAGTCTCTCATCTTCTATTTTGGGTGGCGCGACTTGTAGCTCCTCCAGACTTATTTCATCTCTTATTATTTCTAGGATTTCTCCTTCACAAACTAACTCTATTCTGAAAATCTCGATTTTGTGGTTGGCCAGTAACTATTTCTTGTCCTGCTGCAAAATTGCTTCCTGGATGGCCATTGCAGCCACTAGCCACCCTTCTTTACTTCCTTGAGTCATCATTGGCCTGGTTGGCCAGCGTCTTCTTCCATCGGCCTAAAAGGCCTGATGCTTCTATTCTTCTCACTGGCACCAGTTGCTTGAAGTATCAAATGCTTGTCCTTGACGAATTTCATCAGCGTAGGCCTGCCCTCTTTGTCCAAATCTTCAAAAGTAATTGGCTTGGTATCTCCATGGTAATAGCAAGCATCCACCAAATTGACTTCAGCGCTGAAAGGATTATTGTCTGCCTTAACCATTTTCACGTTGTCACCATGCCAGAACAATAAAAATTGGTGAAGGGAAGAGGGCACACACATGTTTGCGTGAATCCAGTCTCTACCTAGAAGCAACTTGTAACTCGTGTCAGTGTTGATTACGAAAAAAGCAGACACACCCGTCTTACTCCCCACTGTTATTTGTAGTGGAACTACACCCAACGTTCTTGCCACGTCCCTAGTCACCGCAGTCACTACTAAGTCTATAGCAATGATATCCTCTTCTCTCTTCCCAAGTCCTGATAACACTTTTAAGGGAATTACGTTTACAGCTGCTCTATTGTCCACCAAAACTCTGTTCAGTGGCCTTCCGTTGATACAAACCCGTATGTACAGTGGCTTAGTGTTATTCACTGTCAACAGCTTATCAAACGTCATTTGCTCTCTTCGGTGTCCTGCGTTTTCTCTGACAATTTCTCCACTGGACTTTGTTCTTCTTCTATAGCCGCAACTTTTCCTTCATCTCTCCACCTGTCTTTCGCCTTGTCATCAGGATCGACACGGAGAAAAATAGATGGTAATAACACTGAAGCAGATCCCAGGTAATAAACAGGGACATCACCGACATTGAAATAACTTTCTTCTTGGTCCTCAATACCACCATCCTCTGTGGCCTTTCTTTAGAACTTGTTCCTCCGAATTCCTCCTTCACAGTGCTTTACCATCTGCTTGGTCATGTTGGATAACTTCTTCCCCTTGTCAAGCATTTTGTTGTTTTTCCACCAAGTGAGCCATGGTCTGAACTTGAAGTTTTTCGTTTCCAGTTCTTGTTTTTCCCGGAATAGTCTCTCGGCCAACTTCTTGCACAGTAATCTTCTTTTCTTTGTTTTAGCGTTTTTTTCCGAGCAGCAATAAGTATTTCTTTTTTATCTCTCCTTTTGCTTTCTACCCGAATCCACTCTCCAGCTTTTTTGAGCATCTGTGGCTTGACAAATTTCGGGTGACCGCTAGTGTCGATGGCTACCTGGTAGTGCTTCCCTGTTATCTCTAGTGACCCAGCTACCGATCCTTTCCAGTGCACTGATTCTCCCTTGCCTTTAAGAAGCAATGGTGAGGCCGTTAATCTTTTTCCACACGTTCCACCTTTTCGACCTCCACACTTAATGCGTATGCTCCTGCCTCCTCTTTTGGTTAAGTCACTCCCTTATGTCAACACTTGCTACGTTCACTGACCACACTGGGAATGGATTCTTGTCAATGAGAATTGCTTCTTCTGGGAACTTGAGAATTTTTCTGTTAATGCGATCCTGAATCACGTTTTTGAAGGCTTAGCACATGTTGGTAGAATGAGTCCATGCGTTATGGTATTTACAATAGTCTTTAGCCTTCATCTCCTCCTTGGTAGGCAAAACGTGATCTTCCGGCAAAGAGATAAAATCAATTTTCATGAGATAATTGAAAATTTCCGATGTCTTACTTACATCGAAAGTGCACCTGTTCCCCCTTTTGTCGCTACTTTGTTGCGTTCCAGAAGGCATCTTTACTAGGTGTGAGCATACTATTCTTCCAGTATTAGATACGGCAGCTATAGCGACTTCCACTTCAGCGTTATGGACTTCCTTGAAGTAAGTCCCCATAGCCTGCTTTTTCAGCTTACTGTCTTCTTTGAGCAGCTCTTTGTATTCTGTCACCTTCATAGCCAACTCGAAAAATTCTTTAAAATCTATGCCTTGAAACTTTTTCCTCAGCTTCAGATCCAACCCTTTTTGTGCCATCTTCAGCTTCATATTGATCCTGCACTTGTTTCTCATCTTTTTGAATCTGGCAATGAAATCATTTGCTTTCTCTCCGGCCCACTGAGTAAGTCTGGACAGGTCTACGATACTAACTTCGGGTTCACTTCTATAAAACTAAGCATGAAAAACTCTCTTCATATCTGCCCAACCAAACACAGAGTCTCTTGGCAATGACATGTACCAAGAGAAAGCAGCTCCAGTTAACGAATTTGGGAACAATTTCAACGGCAGGTATTGGTAGTTGTCATAGCTAGAAAATTCCGAGCATTGGGCGGTGAATCTCGCTATGTGTTTGAAGGAAGACTGCCCGTCTTCTCCAGAAAACAACCAGAAATCTGAAATTTTTACACCCCTAAGAAAGGCTGCTCTGTCTATGAATTCAGGATAAGGTTTTCTAAATTCGGGTCGGACAATCTGATTGAACCTGGGGCCGTACAATTCTTGGGTGATATCGTGAAGTGCATCCCTAGTAACATGATCGATCACCTGAGTGTTCTGTCCGTGCATTGCTTGGCCCATGGTCACCGGCTGCTGAACAGCTTGGTGACTTGTACTCCTTAGGAGTACCTGCATCTGGTTGGTCACCAGGATCCCATTGCCCCCTAAGCTCGTTCCCTCTTCATAGAGGTGAGGTTGAGTCGCTGGTCTAGTGTAGCTGTGAAACTGAACAAGGGTTTTGTGGTTGATGGACACCGGAGGCATAGCAGCACTCGGTGTCTCATCCCTTCTGTTCAGTGGCTGGTAAGTGGTCACCAGCTGTTTCTCCTTGTTGGGGCTGTCAATCCTAGTAGACTGCCCCCCGAACACCTTCACGGGAGAAGTTTCTCCCAACTTGGCCGCCTTGGCTGACGACCCTTCACCTCCAGTTGGAGTGGCCATGAGTACCACTAGTTGATTTTTCGTGGCCACTGGTATCTTGCTGGCCTACAATTCAGCTTGGCGCAACGTCTTGCTTGACTCTCCTCCACCTATGCCTTTGTCTTTCTCTGGCATGGCAGATCCAGTGACCGCAGCCAAAATCTCCTTGTGATTACTCTCCATGGTTTTCAAAAGAGTGCGCGGTTTAGCTGTTGATTTTTCTATGACCTCCAGAACCTTTGTTAAAAGGATCTCAATGCTGCTTGCTTGACTTAACTCAACTGGTTGAGATTGGTCTTCCTGCGTTACTATTGCAACGTTTTCCATATCATCGTCTCCACCGAGAGAAACGTCAATACTCTTACTAGATCTTGTTCTCATCATTGCGTGGGTCTCACCGGACGTGCCAAAAATATGTTTGGCCTTTATTTTGACTAAAAGACAGCACGTAGCCCTTTGTTTTGGTTTGTGAGCGTGCCATGAATTTAAAGTATTTCCAAACTAAAGAAATAAGAAAAAGATTGCACCTCGTAATCTGATTGAAATCAAAATGACTGTGTATTGCTTGAAAAGGGACAAAAATCTAACAGAAAGAACTTTGCTTTATTGGTAAACAAATCGACAAAACACAATAACTAAGAAATTGAAAATTGCTGAGAATAATTGAAAAGAAAAGACTAGGCTAAGAAAAATAAAGGATTGCCGAAAATAATAAGTTAAAGAATTCAAAGATTTGCTGGAATGCCAGGCTTTTTATATGACAGAGGTTAGAGAGCTTTCTTTCTACTTCAAAATTTCTATTTATAGCCAAAGATGATAAGTATCCTACTGTAATTTAACTTGTAATCCTAATAAAATTTTATCTTTCTAGATAAAGATAAAAATTTGGATAAAACTTTATCCTATCCAATAGAGATAAGATACCAGATAGAGATAAAATTTGGATAAAACTTATCTCCTCATTATCTTAGACTTCACGACTCCCAATCTGACTCTAATTCTACTACTTTCCTCTTCGCTGAACACTGAATTCTTGATGGCCTGGGTTAGTAGCTTCTTTTGAACTCCAAACCATAGGCTTTTCTTTGAGCTTCGAATTTTCGGCCCAAAAAAGTAAAAATAGGTCGCACCCATTTTTCCGTGTAACCACTTACAAACTTCAAAAACTCTTAATGTACGATCTGCCTGACAAAAACTAGTGGAAGCACATGCCGTTTGTTATAGTGACGTAAGCAAGCGGAAGTGTACAAATTACTGAGTGAAATTTGCTGTTCATAAACCTGTCCCATGTTTTATATGTTTGTGTGGATGAGATTGTCTAATACAGTATGTACACGGGCGATTGGATGTACATTAGCTGAACTAACGATGAAACCCCTTTACGCAGACAGAGACTTGGCATGGGCATTTGTGGATCAAAGCAAACAGGCAATAGGTTACTGGCTAGAAGCTCAATGGCTCAGCTCTAACCGCAACTACATGACAACTCTTAGTTCAATGGGCCAGCTCTAACTGCAACTACCTCAATCACTAACTTATGAGCCCACCTGTCGGCTTTCACATGGGAGGTGCCAACACTATAAAGTACTCACTTTATTAGGAAATGACAAAATTAGTTTTTTATTATAAATCAATTTTATTCAATTATAAATTAAATTTAGGTTTGAGAACCTTCTCAATTTTTGATTTGACAAGTCTAATCTTTTAATTTGTTAATGCATATAAAATTGTATGTATAAATAGCCTCTTTATAAAAACATAACGAGAGTTTGTAAGTATAGTTTTTAATATAAAACGTCGAAGTTGGAACAGAATAATAACAAGGAAAGATGATTTGAAGTGCTTATGAGTATCAGGAGCTGTCCAGCCAGATTACACTGATGATAGTGTCATGTGCAAAAGTTAGAGCGTAGGAACACTAGTGAGTGTGATGATACCCATAATAAGTTAATCATGGAGGCGATTTTGTTGAACAAAGGTGTAGCTTTTTTCAAAGATACGGCTGAAGCTCAAGATCAAGATTTTGAAGCGCATGTGCTCCTCAGCCCTCTTCTCTCCCAAAATCTTACGCTGGGCCCTATCGTTATATGTTAGGACCTAGGTCTAGCTATGGTCCACCACAGGAACTGAACCATCTTAACTTATTAACTCTGGTGGTTGAAGTTTCTACGTCAAATGCCGTAACTCAACTAGTTACACATGGAACCTTTTCTGCTGCCTTAAGAAGTCTTTTTCCCTCTGTCCTTCTACTTGTACATGTATGACTTGGAGAAGAGAAGAGACCATATTAATACAATCAAGAAATCATACATTTACTATTTTAATCAACACTTCTTCACTTGCTTTCTCTAAACCCTATCAAGAGAGTCTTCAAATGGTTACAAGAGTAACAAGCCGAGGTTGGTATCAAAGGCTAAATACAACAGAAAAAGGAAAAGAAGACAAAGGTAGATGTAGACTTTTCTACTTCATCACTTCCTACACCAGTTTTGGTGATACGTCGACCGTTACACAAAACAGCAGATCGATCAAAGGGACGTAAAAATCATCAACAACGAGAACCTTTCTTGCAGTTGAGTACACCTGCACCAATCGTCATGGAACCCACCAGTGAAGATGCTCTCGCACTCAAGCTTGAAGCTTTCGCATAACTGGAAGAGGCTCCTGCACCTGCTGCTGTAAAGAATGCCCCATTCACCATTAGGTCTCCTTCGGACCTCCAGTTCCAGTTCCTCCACTCACTTTCTGGTGCATCTTCGTACTTAGTAACCTGCATGTAAGTAGTGTGTCAGAATCAAGAAATGGGTTACATAGATTTTCTCCAAAAAAAAAAAAAAAGAGGTAGTTAATTCAGTTGGAGCTGGCTAGCAAAATTACCTCTTTGCTGAATCTGTCGTCAGGTGCAACAAACCTGTTGCCCTGGCTGTTGATGGTTGGTGCCGCACTCCCTCCAATAGCATACATTTCCCAATGAGTGTAGTCATTGTTCACTACATGGAAATACCCAAGTCTACATCTGAAAATGTGGAATTAAAATTAAAATATTAATTAAGGATGATTATTAAATTATAATTAACATTTATTATATGTCCTACAAATAAAGGTGACAATAAAATTAATTTACCTTGGCATTCTTTGGACAAGCCCTTCGCCGAAGTGATTGAAGGCTATAGTGACTTGCATGTTCTTGTCTTGATTATAGGAATCACTGTGACCCAACAACATGACTTTATCATGGTGGGTCATGAAATTGTTCGAGATCGTAATAGCGGTGGACCCATGTATGGCATCAACGAGTCCATCATTACAATTGGATAGGGAGCAATGGTCCACCCACACGTGGCTCCCACCGAAGATGGACACACCATCACCGTCCGATATAGTTCTCCATCCATAGTGCCGTGGGGAGTCCCTGATGTAAGTATTCCCACCTTGTTTACAGTCATGGATGTGCAGTCCATGAATTATAATGTTGGTCACGTATTGTATAGTTATGCATGGACCACCTGCAATGTGGACACTAGCTCCTCTGCCGTCAATAGTCTTGAACGAGTTCATGATCAGTTCTTCCTTTAGCTGAATGGTCATGTCACGAGCAAAAATGATCCAGAGCGGCTCATCTTGGATAACAGCGTGCCGGAGAGTTCCCGGTTTAGGATTAACAGGGTCGTTGTCGCTGGAGTCGGTAACCACGTATATTCTTCCATCACGACCACCAATGGCGTTCTTGCCAAACCCAATTGCACAGTCGGCGAGTCTCTGCCGGTTCTTTTCCCAGTTGGGGTCGCACCGCCAGCAGTCGTCGATGGGATTACCGGTTCCACAAGAGAGATACGCCAACTTCCTCCTTGATGCATTCAGAGCCCTGTCAAAAAAATATATACGTTACTTAACACACATTTAAAGCACCAACAACCAATATTTTTGTTAGTGGAGCCATGCATTTGTGCACTTGCCTGTGCACTTCTTGTACAACCAGTTCTGGGTCCTGAACAGGCGATGATGATTCAATGCAAGCAGGGACAAGGCAGAGACAGAAGAGGAAGAGACAGCACGAGGAAGGGCTTGCCATTTAAGTCCTCTTCTTCTTCTTGAAAGTTAAGTAGTAGATGATCTCGAGTTGCAAAGTTACTTGCATACAAATGCAAAGGAAGAGTAGGGGTATATATAAAGGTGTTAAAGCCGGGTTCAATGGGGTTGATTAAACTACACTTGTGGGGTACAGTTTTGATGGTGCATCGTGATTTGTGGTTTTACGGGATGCCCTATCTATAAACCAAAGTAGTAGTATTAGTAGAAACAAGATATAGCTAGCAGTTAAAATCAACCAATATCAGGACTTTATTAGCTTGTAAGGGCCTACAGGAATTGCAGAAGGAAATGAAATAGCTTATCAGCCTGAGACATGTAAACATGGTACGTTAGTACTAACATGAAATAGTCATTATCAATAAACTGTCATAACTATAAATATAGTTTATTTTAGTTGAATGTTCAAGTCAAAATACCATCCATTGTTGCTACATTTAACTACCAAATTAATTGCGACGATCATTTGGTTTTTGTAATCTCTT
>JANZXR010000007.1:26318780-26346488 GCA_027575705.1 Erythroxylum echinodendron
TACCGAAGCATGTTCAGTAAAAACATTCCAGTTGTCAAATTTCAGCACACCTCAACATTTTCATCCTAACACCCCCCTTTTGGGATAACTTTGCATGATCATTATGACAAGGAAAACGGCGTATTTGAGTAACACTTTCTTATAGACAATTGTTTCACTATGTTTCTAGTTTCTAATAACACTAGAACCATACAATTTGATTAAGTATACTGAAAGTTATATCTAAAAGAGTTCAGACTATTTTTAAACTGTAACAGAACTTCTAACTCTACTTCCAACCAGATTTGGAAATGCTTAAAGATATAATTAACATTTGGCCTCTTCATAAAAGTTGTAGAAATATATGTCTAGTTTAATATGAATCATGAATCAACTCATTCATAAGTCTATAACTTAATTTATAATCATAATACCGAAGTCTATTCAATGAAAATTCTCTAGTTCATAACATTCCAAAATACATCCTCATCAACAACTTATACAATCTTTCATAATTGAATCATCATAATCACATGCCTTAAAGATCAGATTTCTACTTACTTGTTAGGCTTTCAATTTAGTTCAAACTTCAGATTAAACCAAGTCTCCAATGCAAGCAGAATTCATCACAAACTTATGATGAAAACAGGTTGATTTTGGACAGCAAGTTGAAGGTAACTTTCAACTAGTTTTCTTGGCTATTTTGTGTAAGGTAAAAAGCTGGTTTTGGTCCAACAATTTGGCTAGGGTTTAGGCAAATTAGAGAGGAGAAAGGTGAGAGAAACAGCAGAAACATTGTTGCTAGAATTTGTTCCATCAACATGCTAGGTGTTAACTTTATAGCACAATATTTGTCCTAAGGCATGTCTTAGATTTGCCTAATCAAGATGCTGCTACTAATCCACTCTAGATGCTACAATATGTCACCAATTAATCATTCCATATGTCTCCTAATTATTAGTCCACTTGTCACACAATAATTGATCCATTTGTCATTTAATTACTAGTCCATTTGTCACCAATTAACTATGCCAAATGTCACTCAATTTTAGGCCTAATCATCCAAATTTTTCATGTATCAATTTATCCTACAATTTGGCATTTTTCCTAGTCCAAATGTACCTCAAATTCACCAAAAATTCTGAAATAATGCTAATGATCTCCAAATAAATTTTTAACGTAAATAACTCACAATTCACATTTTAATCGTATTTATAAATCAATTATACTCGAAAAATGTCAATAAATGCATGTATAATCATATTCATGTGCAAAAATGTGCATGTCATATTTAACTAAAGCATGATGTGCATTTCCTAATTTCTCAATATTTTCTTATAAATCACAATTTTAGCCTTAACATGGGTAACGGGATGTTACAATGGTTGCCATGCTTAAGTATGTATGGCGACTGCTCGTAGATAGATCTTCCACACGGGCTACATGGGTACATACTATTTTTTTTAGAGATAGATCATTTTAGCATATTCGAGTCCCATCAAGTTCTTCCTGGGTTTGAAGAAAGATTCTGTTAAGTTGAGAGTGATGCAGAGGTCTTATTATGGCTTGTATAGGGGATGGTCGAGACACTTCATTATGGTAGGATTATTGGTTGCTGGATTAAGACCCACTATGTGATCGATTTTCATTACGAGTTCTTTCTTCCATTGGGCTCTCTTGGGATGCTCGATTCTCAAAGATTATACATTCTGGCAAATGGATTTTCCCTGAGGGTAGGAGTGAGTTGCAGCAGGTGTGGGACTCTATCTGTCTTCGGCCTCGGGCCCAACATTTAGATAGTTAGGTTTGGACTGGTCACTCATTCGGGGTCTTTTCAATTGACTTTGCATGGAACCTTATCCGAGCTCGACAACCAGTGGATCTAATCCATCATCTACTATGGTTTCCAGTGCACATCCCGCGACTCTCTTTCATCATCTGGTTAGCTTCGCAGGGGCAACTCTGGACTATGGACAGTATGCAGCTGTTTGAAGTTTTGTCAGAGTCGACTTGTGTCTTATATAGCTCCTCTGTTGAGACACATGATCACCTTTTCTTCCAGTGTAGGTTCTCTTCTTTCGTCTAGGGTCCTCCCTCGACAAAGACTTCCACTGCTTGGCCTTTGATTTCTTGGTCTCCTCTCCTTCAGTGGGTTTCTACCCATCTTCGTCAATGGAAGGACTTCAGGCATATTCTTTTGTGGTTAGTTTTTCTGCCACTGCTTACTTTTTTTAATATGAAAAGAACAAGCATGTTTTCAGCAACCATCATCTTTTACCTTAGGAGATTATTGTGGACATCACCGAGCTTATCCGTTCTTATCTTCTAAGTCTTGGGACTCATTTTCAGATAGCTGATCTTCAACCACATATCTGAAAGTTGCCTACTTAGATTTGTACTGAGGCCCTCGTGGCTTTTTGTTTACTTTTTTTTTTTTCTTTGAGGGCCTCCTTTTGTCCTCTTATATTTTCTTTGTATTTGAACCTTCCTTTTTATTTATAAATTTTTATTCACTTAAAAAAAAAGAACCCGTAGGTTTTTGGAGGTTTTTTTGAGTGTAACAACTTGAACGACCACTGTGTTATGACAATTTAACGGGCTTGCATGTGTCCGCGTTGGACACTCTCAATGCAAAATACAGATGTATCAGAGGATGAATAGTCCTCCCAAGTTGGAAGCATGACCACGAGGCTTGTCAAGATCAATGGGCCTGAATTAGCCTTTCCCTTGTAAATCGAAGTTCTGAAAAATCTTCAAATTAGCATTAAATTCAATTTTACTAATAATCTTATGAAGTGAGTTAAAAGTTTTAAGAAGATAAATAATATTTTATTAATGCTATAAATATTTATAAAATTTATTTATTGTTCATTCAAAATAAATTTATTAAATATTCAAAGAGTTACTACAGTGAATTCTACAAGTATAAAAATCATAACGATCACATGATTTTTGTGTGATTTTTAAGTCAAACAAAAATTAAAGATTAGAAAACTTAACTTATTCGATCGATTTAATTGTAAAATTTTGAGCTGTCTGATTTTTTGGTTAGATTTATTTTAATAATTTTTGTTATTAAAAATTAATTAATTTATTAATTAATCGGTCAATTTTTATTAATTAATAAAATTTTGTAAACTAAGATAAATTAATTAATTTTTATTTAACAATTTCTCTTTTCAATTAAATTTTAAATTTTTCGATAGTTAGGAACAATCTCTTTTAATTACATTTCAAAATCTTTAATTTTATTTAATTTTTAACTGATTTTATAATAATATAATACCGATTAAACTTTTTAAACCTTAAATTTCTTATTTTATCGATTATATTTTTAAATAATTGACAATAATTAAAGAAAATCTCAAAGGAGAAGAAAATAAACTATTAGATATTTCGGAGAAGAAATCAGTAAAGAAATAGACACATATATGTGTAATTTGACAAATATAGAAATCGGTCAACATCCGGACCTTAGATACGGAGATTCGGTGATTGTGACAGAACGACAAACCAATAAATTCTCTGAACGAAACAGTTTTTAGCTCCTACATATAACGGAGACTCCCCACTTCGTCTTCTTCACTTCACTACCTGCTATACAAAGCCCTAACCTCCACGACACTTCCGAACAGCAATGTCACTTACCGTCTCCAAAACCCCTACCGGCGGGGAGTTCAAGGTCAAGGACCTCTCACAAGCCGACTTCGGGAGGCTGGAAATCGAACTAGCCGAGGTCGAAATGCCTGGTCTCATGGCTTGCCGAACCGAGTTCGGTCCAAGCCAACCGCTTAAAGGAGCCAGAATCACTGGCTCTCTCCATATGACAATCCAAACTGCCGTCTTGATCGACCGTAAACGCTCTTGGCTCCGAGTTCCGGTGGTGCTTCTGCAACGTATTCTCAACTCAGGGACCACGCAGCAGCCTCCATTGCCCGTGATTCCGCCGCAGTATTCGCATGGAAAGGCGAGACTATCGAGGAGTACTGGTGGTGCACCGAGAAGGCTCTTGACTGGGGCCCCGGTGGCTGCCCGGACCTGATCATTGATGATGGTGGCGACGCTACACTGTTGATTCACGAGGGCGTGACGGCGGAGGAGGAGTTCGAGAGGTCCGGGAAGTTGCCGAAGGTCGAGAAGTGTGAAAACGCAGAGTTTCGGATCGTTTTGGGGATTATAAAGGAAGGGCTGATTGTGGACCCCAAGAGATATCGTCGACTGAAGGAACGACTGATCGGTGTATCAGAGGAGACTACAACTGGCGTTAAAAGGTTGTGTCAGATGAAGGCTACTGGTACTCTCCTGTTTCCTGCCATTAATGTGAACGATTCAGTCACAGGTAAACCTTCCTTCCTCCTATATTTTTGAGCTGGGAAAATTTTGTAGATGAAAACAGATTCTTTCCATGAAAATGTAGTTCGACCACTTGCATGGGTGTCGCCATTCCCTCCCTGATGGTTTGATGAGAGCCACTGATGTAATGATTGCTGGGAAGATTGCAGTTGTTTGTGGATATGGAGATGTTGGTAAGGGCTGTGATGCTGCTCTCAACTCTGCTACTGCTCGCGTTGTTGTCACAGAAATCGATCCAATTTGTGCCCTTCAAGCTCTCATGGAGGGCATTCCCGTGCTAACCTTGGAAGATGTGGTTGCAGAGGCTGACATTTTTGTGACCAAAACTGGTAACAAGGATATAATCATGGTGCATCACATGAAGAAGATGAAGAACAATGCAATTGTTTGTAACATTGGTCATTTCGATAATGAGATTGATATGATGGGTTTGGAATCTTACCCTGAAATTAAGCGAATTATGATCAAGGCTCAGATCGATCGCTGGGTCTTCCCTGAGACCAATCATGGCATCATTGTTCTTGCTGAGGGACGTCTAATGAACTTGGGTTGTGCTACTGGACATCCCAGCTTTGTTATTCACAAACCAGGTGATTGCTCAGCTTGAGCTATGGAGTGAGCGAGGCACAGGGAATTATGAGAAGAAGGTGTATGTGTTGCCAAAGCATATGGATGAGAGAGTTGCCGCACTTCATCTGGGTAAGCTTGGAGCTAAGCTTACCAAACTTTCATCTGCACAAGCTGCATACATCAGCGTTCCTGTTGAAGGTCCATACAAGCCCCCGCATTATAGGTACTAAAATAGATAGTTAAGATTTGAGCGAAGGGGCTTCAAAATATTTTGCTTTCTGCATCTTCTGTTTTGTAACTCAACTTCCAACCTCTCTAGCAGGGAAAGAAATGTGGGATCGAACTAAAATTTTTTAATTATGTTTAATCATTAATTTGTGTTTAAATTAATCAAGATTTTGGTCAGTTAGTTCGAACCTTTTTGTTTAATTTACTTGGAACTTGATATTTAGTTTTGAATAGCTCCTCAAATTTGTGGAGTTAATTAATTATTTCGAGAATTTGATTAACATACATAAGCATATAATTGCTTAAACAATATCATAAATTTAAAAAAGAATTCCAAACCTTGTTCAATTTTATAATTATAGTTTGAATTTTAAAAAATGACAATTAAATATTCTAATTTTTAATTTTTTTCAACTTAAATATAACGTTAATATTTTCGTTAAGTTTGTCGACCTGACTTGTCATATGTTCCAAAAATCTTAAGCATTCATATACGTTAAACTTAATTAAACTAACTAATTGAATTTAACTAAACTGTGCCTGATTTAGAATTGTTGGAGCACATGGTAACTACATCAACAAAATTAAATAGAGACATTAATGTCTGGTTAGAATTGAAAAATTGAAAATTTAAGTATTTAATTACTAATTTTTTATAAAATTGAGAAATTTTTTAATTAAGGGTTAATTACAAAACAAATCTCAGACTTTGCCTAATTTGGTAATTATAGCTCGAATTTCAAAAAGTGATAATTAATGCTCAAACTTTCAATTTTTTTAATTCTAGCTCGACATTAATATTTCCATTAAGATTGTTGACGTGACTTGTCACTTGTTCTAGAAATCTAATTAATAATACAATTTAGTTAAAATTAACACAACTAATGAAGATTAATGAAACGACATCGATTAATCATATAATTAAAACGTCGTGTTAAAAATGAGGTAATTTAATTCCTAAATCAGTTTATGCAACTCCGATGCCCTCACCTTTTATTTTCAATTTGTTTTCTCGATACCCTCACCCTTCATTTTCTGGTGCGTTGCGATGGGAGGCTAGCTTGAGGCATCAATAGAACAAATTAAAAACGAAGGGCTGAGGGCGTCAGGAGAATAAACAAAAAATGAAGGGTGAGGTAGTCGGGAATCGGAAGAACAAACTTAAAACGAAGGAAACAAAATGAAAATGAAAAGGAAAGTTGAAGGTTTTAGGAGAACAAACTAAAACGAAGGGTGAAGGTATTGAGGCTATGTAAACTAATTTAAGAATTAAACTGCATCATTTTTTAACAACAACGTCACTTTAGTTATGTGATTAAATGATGTCGTTTTAATAATATTCATTAGTTATATTAATTTTGACTGATGTGTATTATTAGTTAGGATTTTTAGAACGTATGACAAGTTATGTTAGTAAAATTTAATAGAGACGTTAACGTCAGGCTAGAATTAAAAAAGTTAAAATTTTGAGTAATTATTTACCACTTTTTAATGTTGAAGTTATAATTGTAAAATTGAATAAAGATTGGGTTTTTTTATTGAAATTTTAATTAACCTTAAACAATAATAATAAATCACGAAAAGTGAAGTATTGGGTCTTGGGCCCAAAGGAAAGGTGATGCCCCTGGCCAGGGTGATAAACTATCCACGACTAGTCGTCTGTCGGTTACACTTTTCTTGAGGTTCATTTGGGGTTTAAACTTTAACGCCCCCCTTGGGGTAACCGAAACGAGACAGTCAAACCGGAGGCTTTAGAGCCGAAGACAGTGTAGTAAATGGTTATGGAGAAGCCCAAGGACGATTCAATCGTTACGCTTGTTTGCGCTAATTTGAGAAACGAATCGGGTCTTCAATGGCTAATCGGGTCTCCCTTTTTCCCTCCTTTCACCATCGTGTCCGTCCTTAGATCCATCCACACTCTCGAGAGCTCTTCATCTCTTGACTACAACAAAGAATCAGGTCTTCTTTTCTTTCTGTTTTTTATTCTCATTTAATTCATTATTATTATTTTTAGTTTTATCTGAAACAAGTTGTTGTATTGTTTCTAAGCAGAAGATATTCGAACACTCCTTTTGAAGGGATTCGATGTGATCGGAGCGTTGATTGTCGAAGGCTCTGATCTCGAGGAAACTGCTCGGAAAGCTATTGACGCTGTTCGCCAATTGAGAAAGTGTCTTGCCGGCGGAGGTAGTTCTGCGGGGCAGCAGGTTATTGGCGCCGTCGCCGATTCAAACACTGGAGATATTCACTATTTTGTGTCGAGAAATGAGGATTCAACGAACATTGAGGCTCTCACTTCGGTTGTTCATGAGGATCAACCTGAAAAGTACATTTGGGAAATAGGCTGTTTGCTTCGATGTGAGTTCCCAATCACGTTACCTGTCTACATACCTGCTAATAATTCTTGTGGTAAGATATGTGCGTATGTGTTTTTTCTTTTTTTTTTTCTGCACAGTTTTCAATTAGTTAGTGACATGCGGTCCTGTTATTGCCTCTTAGATGCGGAGCGCATGTACTTGCGTGCTACGGAAGCAGTTATTGCCAAGTTAAAAGATCCCCAGACGACTTACGTGATGCAGAGATCATGCACTTTCTCTTCAGATATTCCTAATGCTGTGGTAGTTCGTGGTACAGAGTTGGATTTTGATGCGGAACTCTCGAGTGGTAAGCTTGTCAGTGAAGGAGCTGATAAAGTTTCTGATACTAAAACTTTAACATGCGGGCACTTCTTTTCCGATAGTATATCTGCTTCAGGGGTGATTCCTGCAGAGGTAAACGAGAAGTAGCTTAATTTAGTTTTTCTTGTGACTTTGTGTGCTCATTGGGTATATTCATGGAGAAATTTGGCTTATATTAGCATGTTGATTTACCATCCGGAGTGGATGTAACCTCACAATTTTAAAAATCTTCGCGCTTAGAATGCAGGTATAATCCAAGTGAATATTCTACTTAACAGATCAGATAAGTTGCAAAAGCCAAAAGCTCCTGCCGCTGAATATTTTCCAAGTATGGTAAAATAAATGTGATATGCATTGTCTATTTTTTTCCTTGAAGATTTCACATCTTGATCCGTTCTGATGAAATCAACGTTTGTGTCTCAGATTTAGAAGAAACCAGACTTTTGGTTATGGATTTTGAGCTAGATGTTATCTGCTATGCAGCCAATGATCTTCTGCTAAAAGATGCTGTTTCAAGATTGATCATACCTGGGTTAATAGACCAGTTCAATTCAATGAGGAATGCTGTGTTGCCTAAGCTATTAACAGAATATCCTCAGGTAAAGTAATACTTTGAATGAATAGTGTTAACTATTTTATTTTATTTTTTTGCTTCAGAAAAATTTTCACCTTTATAATGAACGAAGTTTTTTTTTCGAAAAATTAAAATAGAAGATGTTTATGGTAAGTAAATTTTCTTTAAGTTTTCTTTTGAGCCTGACTCTGCCATCCATGTCCTCTTTCCTTATGATATGCCATGGCAGGACCCACATTTTGGAATTCATCCTGATTCTTGCTTTGAATTCCTGTGTAACTCTTTCGCAGTAATGCTCTACTCTACAGTTAATTCCTTTCATTTTCAAATGTTAAAAGTCATTAGTCAGGAGTTCAAAAAATTTAAATTTATTACAACCAAGAGACAGTAAAATGTTATTACATAAAATTAAGTTGTTTTAATTAACCTAGAGGAATTGACACAAAACTAGCTTTGGATTCTTGGGATTTAGTTCCTCATATTAGAACTTCAAAATTTCCTCTATACCCCCTTCCTTCCTGAGCAGTTAATCAAGCTAGGTGGAGATCGTGGACTTCGGATGATTTTGTTTCTTTATTGCCCATATCTGAGGAAGTTTTATTGCTGGTGTAAGTTATCATATCAAACAACTTTCCAAATGAGTAGGGAGTTTCTAATGATGTGTAACACCATGCATAGCTAAAAGTAACATCAAATGAATGGAAAACCCACACAGATAGTATATTCAAACTGACATGACATTGTTCTGCGACTGCTCATTCCATCATTCTCATATATAGTTTACATGAATATTGTCATGAATTTCTGTTAACGTTGTCATTCAACTTGTGTAAGCAGCCACTTCTGTTGTTTTTGTTTCAGCTTCATGCATATCACTTCAATCCACCTGGCATTTTGCACCCATTAACTGTCATATACGAACTCAATTATGGGGAGACAGAATTGAAACAAGGCAAGTACTTGGTTCTGTAAACTCAAACTTTCAGTTAGGTATGAGGTAACAATCAGTCCATACTTTGTCTCTAACATGGAAGTTATCTTACTTCCAGTCTTAATGAGAGCATTTGCTTTTGAAGTTTGGGAGGTTGACTTAGAATCCGACAGACAATTACTACCATTGAACTAATCAGACACTCTTTTCCAATTAATCCTCTGGTTTTCTATTTTATCTGATTGAATTTCTCCTACTACTGGAAATATGACAACCAAGTCATTAATGCAAAAACATGGAACAAAATAAGGGGACTAGCATGGTAACCTATGATAGATAAGTGAAAGTACTAAATAACTGTCGGCTAGCTTTGTAACATGTTCATATGTGCTTATCAGTGGAGGAAAAATATTTCCTTGGTGAAATGAAGATTTGCAGAGGAAAGCAAGAACAGAAATTCTTTCAAATTGATACCTTTTCTTATACATTCTTAGCACTGTACATTTACCAATCTCTTGTTTCACTAAAACTTTGTTTTTCCAGTTGATGCCAGAAGATCCTTGCACTTGAGGTTGGGGTTGCCTTTTAATCGTCCTCTCCTAAGAATTGCTAATGCACTTAACTTCAATCTTGTAAAGGACAGTGTAGGGAGCAAATCAAGGCGTAAAGGTAATTGTTCAGCTTTAAGCAGGAAACGGCTGCCATATTTTTTGTTTTTCTCTTTCCCATTCTTTTCCTTTCTATATGTATTGGATGGATCAACTCTCAATTATCTGTGGCAATAGCAGGCCCTCCTATGCTCAAAGATGTACATTTTGGGATTTCAAGTAGTGGAGGTCTGCTACTAAATTCTTTTTTTCCATCCCATTATGTGGGTTGTTGGTCAGTGTTCTTACTGAAATCATAATGTTCATGCAGTCTCAGGAGGCATTATTTCTTTGGTTCAGGGTTCCTATGAATACTACCATTATCTTCAGGATGGCTTTGATGACTCGGTATTATCACTTCTCTTTCTCAGGGAACTTTTAGTTCAATGTCTTTCCTGGAATGCAGTACTCGAGTTTTTCATGTTTTAAAGTCATCCTTGTTTACATGTTATTCTAACTGTAGCTCATCCATTTGTGCACAACTTCCTAGGGCTGGGGATGCGCTTATCGATCTTTACAGACTATCATTTCTTGGTTTAGACTCCAGCATTATACATCTATCGACGTTCCATCTCATAGGTATGAGTGGAACATGTTGGCATTCTAAGAGTGGTGTGCTATGTGCTTATCAAATTTAAGCAGTAGAGTAATTTTAATACCTCTTTTCATTGTCAATATCATATCATCTTTGCTAATACTTATTGTAGGAACATACAAGAAGCATTGGTAGAGATTGGTGATAAAGATCCTTCTTTTATCGGATCTCGTGAATGGATTGGTGCCATTGAGTTGAGCTTTGTATTGGATAAATTGCTGGGTGTAGGCTCTCCTTAGTATCAAGATTAACATTTATGTTTCACATTAAAAACTTCTAAATTCTGAGGATAATTTGTCATATAAACAGGTGAGTTGCAAAATCATAAATGTGATGTCAGGAGCTGAGCTTCCTGAAAAATGTCGAGAGCTGGCCTTGCACTTTGATAACCAAGGAACGCCTGTTATGATTGGTAAGTATGGTACATTCAGTTTTTCCTCAAATTGACTTCTTATATTCATGTAAAGGAAAGATATTCTTCTTGTTTTCTAGTGCATCCATAGTCAGGTACTTGGTATTTTGTTCAGGGTGATGGAAGATTGACAAAATGTATCTGAAATGTTGTCTAATGCAGGTGGTGGTGTCCTGGCATATACACTTCTTGGAGTTGATTACAACGAAGGCACAGGAGATTGTGCGTTTCTGATACTTGATCCTCATTATACAGGCAATGATGAACACAAGAAAATAGTAAATGGTGGATGGTGTGGATGGAAAAAGGCTGTTGATAACAAAGGAAAGAATTTCTTCTTGCATGACAAGTTCTATAATCTTCTTCTGCCACAGAGACCTAACATGGTTTAGTTTAGTAGAACATTGCCCACTACCAATCTACGTGTCAATCGGATGCCTGATTAGATGCTGTTCTTATCTATTTATTTATTTAATGTTAGTAAAGACCAGATTTATTTATTTATTTAATCAAGCTTTTCGAAGGATATCAATCGTAAGTAATTTTTTTTATATATTTTTACAAAAAGGCTATTTTATTAACTTGATTTGTAACCTTACAATCACAAAGAAGTACTTAATTAATTATTCAAAGATAACCTATTAGCTTTGGCTTGCATATTGTAGTTTAGTTTGTACAACATCAATCAAACGACAGCGTTTAGGCGTAGGGGTAGCATGACAAACAGTAGGGTGGAGTGGGGAGGAGGAGAATTCTAATCCGGTAACAACAATGGCAGCTCTCGTACCCCAAAACTCTCATCCCACTCTCATCTTTTCCCCTACTCCTCGACGAACTTGTTCTAATAGCTCAAGTGCTTCACTTCTCGTTCGCTTTAAACCATTTGCTTCATCCTTTTCGCTTTCTGCAACTCCACCCACTCCCCATTCTCACCCCTCGCCTGCCATTTTCCTTCCTCTCCTCGAACAAGAATCTGAAGAACCTGAAGAGCAACCAGCAACCGAAATTCAGATGTTACTAAAAGAGGACGAAGATGAAGAAGAAGAAGAGGATGATGATTTCGAGGACCCGATTGTTAGATTCTTCAAAGCCCGCTCTTCAACTAAAGACCCGTCTCACGAAGGTAAATTCTCTCTCCAAAGCAACCGCCGTACTCAATGGCGGCTGGCTCGCGACTTCGACTTTGAACACGACTCCGACCTTGATGACGTCCCTATCAGCCAGCTAATGGGTTCTGCGAGTGTGGACGCAAGACCGTTACCAGAGGGAATTGTCGGAGAAGTAATGAAACTTGCTAGCAACTTGCCGCAGAACGCGACCTTGGGAGAGCAGTTGAGCGGTTATGAGGGGAGGATTAGCGACAAAGAGTGTGTGGAGTTGTTGGGGTTGATGGGAGACGAGGGTTTGATGATGGGTTGCTTGTATTTCTTCGAGTGGATGAGGCTGCAGGAACCATCCCTCGTCACTCCTCGTGCTTGTACGATTCTGTTTCCTTTGCTGGGAAGATCGGGAATGGGTGATCAAATGATGGTCTTGTTTAATAATTTGCCTCAGAACAAGGAGTTCAGAGATGTCCATGTTTATAATGCTGCTATTTCGGGGCTTCTCTGTTGTGGGAGGTAACGAGGTTCTTGAATCTATGCTACAGCTTCAGTTTTAGTTGCTACTGAAGTAATTCAGTTGTGAGTTAGTTTCATTCTTCATATAGAGTGTAGAATTTCAATGTATTGATATCTACGATCAAATTTCAGGTATGAAGATGCTTGTCATGTGTATAAAGTTATGGAGGTAAATAATATTCGTCCTGATCATGTAACTTGTGCTATAATGATTACTGTCATGAGGAGAAGTGGTCGCAGTGCCAAGGAAGTGTGGGGACTCTTTGAGAAAATGAACAGGATTGGAGTCCAATGGAGTTCAGAAGTTATGGGTGCTTTAGTCAAGTCGTTCTGTAGTGAAGGGCTGATGAAGGAAGCTCTTATTATCCAGTCAGAGATGGAGGAGCAAGGAATCCCATCGAATGCTATTGTGTACAACACGTTGATGGATGCTTATGTGAAATCAAACCAAATTGAAGAAGTTGAAGGTCTCTTTGCGGAGATGAAAGCAAAAGGCCATAAACCTACATCTGCAACATTCAACATTCTAATGGATGCATACAGTCGAAGGATGCAGCCAGAGATAGTTGAGAAACTTCTTTTGGAAATGGAAGATGCTGGGTTAGAGCCCAATGTGAGATCATATACATGTCTAATTAGTGCATATGGAAGGAAGAAGAAGAAGAGTGATATGGCTGCTAATGCATTCTTGAGAATGAAGAAAGTGGGTGTAAGACCTACGTCGCATTCTTATACAGCTCTTATTCATGCCTATTCACTTGATGGATGGCATGAGAAAGCTTATATAGCTTTTGAGAATATGCAAAGGGAAGGAGTCAAACCCTCTGTAGAAAGCTATACAGCTCTATTAGATGCATTTAGGCGTGCAGGTGACACTCAAACACTGATGAAGATATGGAAATTAATGAGAAGAGAAAAAGTTGAAGGAACACGAGTTACATTCAACATTCTTCTTGATGGTTTTGCTAAGCAAGGACATTACATTGAAGCTAGGGATGTGGTCTCTGAATTTGGGAAGCTTGGCTTACCACCAACTGTGATGACATACAACATGCTGATGAATGCGTATGCGCGGGGAGGGAGTCACTCGAAGTTGCCTCAATTGTTGAAAGAAATGACAACCCTCGGTCTAAAACCGGATTCTTTTACTTACATGACCATGATCTACGCATATGTCCGTGTTCGTGATTTCAGGAGGGCATTTTTTTATCACAAACAGATGGTGAAGACTGGGCAAGTACCAGATGTTAAGACTTACGAAAAGCTGAGAGCCATATTAAATGCCAAAGCTGCCACCAAAAACAGGAAGGACAAGAGTGCCATACTTGGAATTGCTAAGAGCACCATGGGTTTGTTGAAAGTCAAGAAGAAAGGAAAGAAAGATGAGTTCTGGAAGCACAAGAAAAAGCGTTTCATAAATCGCACGATTGCTTCTAATGGACGGTGATTTTGTTATTTTATGGATCTTTATCATATCAGATACCTCAATGACCTGTTCCTCAAAAAGTGTTTGGAAAGTTTTGACAAGATTTGTCCTTGGCAAGGTATATGTACTTCGGGTGGCAGATTGGAAGAACATGACCGCCTTTGATTTAGCAACAAACCAAGTCATTTCATCTTCCAAAAAACCTCACTACGGCTAATGTCACACCATTGTCCAGATGATGATGATGCTAGCAGGTAAACTCCTACCGGTATTTTGTCAAATACATTGTAGGGTATCATAGATTTTGCTTCTAGATGTTTTCTTAATACCTCTGTTAAGTCAATTATAGTTGATTCTCAGGTATTCTATATCATAAACCAGAATTATAACTTCTGTTAACAGACAGACGCGCCAAGGTGTCGATGCTAGGATTGTCAACAAACTGCTTTTATTGGGACGGTTCAAACTCTCATTAAGAAGAGGGTAGGGATGTGCATCTTTTACACACCCAAGCCCGCCAGCAACTAGAAGTCCATGCTTCTCTGTTTATCCAATACAAAGTTAAATATCAAATTCCGCCTTGAAGTTGAACCACCTGGGCTGATTCCTGACACATGAAAGAAAAACATAGACGTCTGTTACTGTTATTGTCAGGGGTATCAGTAGTTCAAGCTTTCGAGTGATCTTAGAATCTCCCGCGATGTTCACAGATTCTTTAACTCCCGATTTTATTACAGTAGCTCACAAGGTCACTTGCCTACCCTTTTCTCTCTTTCCTTCGCCTCTGATTGTCGATATACTTGACTCGGTGATTGACATCTAAATCAGTTACTTATAACTGATGGATTTATTCTATACGTCTGACCTTAAGCTCTATTGACTTGATGTCTCCAACACCATCCTAAAGGGTCAACGCAACCTTCTTATGTCATGTTATTTTGATTCTTAAAAAATACGATAAAATTTGATGGACACAATCAAAATCAAATATTCGAACATCAAGTAGTGCTTCCCTCATCTACTAGGCATTACTTCAAGCCAATCTATACGAAGGAAAGGACATAGTTATCTGCTTGTCAAAGGCTCAACCAAGGAACAATTCCTCCACCGTTTATGCTTGCAGATCAGAGAACTCACAAGCTCACCTCCCTTAACATTGAATATTGGTCTCAAACATGGAAAGTTTAAGCAGTTAACTAACTCACTAGTAAGTACTTTTAAGGCTCTTATTGTATTCTAGAAACTCTGTCAAAGCTTATTCAATAGCTCTTGTAAAACTCTCGAATGCTTTTAAGGCTTAATTCATTACATTTTATTAAAAAATCAAATATGAACTTAAAACTTTGATTTCCATGACTAAGTTTGGGTTCAAAAAATAAAATTTAGGATTTGGTTGGGGCCTAAGTGAATTTAGTTCAGCTCGCTAAGCCTAATTCCGTCACAAGTGCTTCCTTCTTGTCTCGAGTGGCTCCAATTTTTTTTTTTTAAATCTAAAGGAATAATAGCAAAAAGATTACATATTGAGACGAGAGAGACAAATCCCTGAAAAATCCTCTAAAAGGACTGAGTGGCACCCAATAGGTGGAGTATCGAGAGCTCCATTAATAATGGTACAAGAGCTCTTTAGTTGCACTTCTAGTTTTTGGTTGTGATTTTCATTTTTCATTTTTCATTTTTTAATTTTCAATTTTCATCCTTCAATTTTTATTTTTTGTTTTCAGTTTTTGTTTTTTAAACAAAAACAAAAACTTGTTTACTAATAATAATTATATATTAGATAAAACTTAAAAATAGATTATTTTTAGGTATATAAATTTATTTTAATCTCATATAATATTTTTTAACCCATTAATAATAAAATTATTTTATTTTATTAAAATAAATAATTTAAAAATTAACTTTTATTTATAAATCAATATTCGTTTTAAGTATATTTTAATCATTAAATTAAATTTTATTTGAAATCTATATTTTTAAAGATATTTTAAATTTAATTATATTAATTAATAATTATTAAATTTAATTATAAAAATTAAATAAAATTATTAGGTGAATTTAAATTATTTATAATTCTTATTCATAATTAAATTTAATAAATTTAATATATAATATTAAATTAAATTATTCATAATTTTTATAAAAAATTAATATATCAAATAATTAAATAATATAGCTTTAGTTAATAGTAAATTAAATTATGAAAAAACAGAAATAAAAAACAAAAACCACTTTTATGATTCTTATAATTTTTTAAAATTGTAATAAACTAAAACCAAAAAAAAATTGAAATAATTTAAAAACTAAAACAAAAAATTGAAAATAAAAATAGTAACAAACAAATAGAGATGACAATTAACTTAGACTCAAGTGCTTTCAATTGGGTCTAAGCCTACACCGACCCGAGGTCTAATTCTTTTTAAAAAATGATATTATTTTACTTTAAAAAGTTATGCCTCATCTCTGTCTAAATTAAATAACAAAAATATTATTTTATATTTTTAATTAAAAAATTATTTTGAAAAAATTAACCATACCGATCTATTAACATTCCTACAAATAAACCCTTAATTAGTAGAGGATAAAGTTTCCAGGCTAGACCCTTCAAAAGGATTTTGTAGATTAAAAAAAAAAATTAGAGCAAATATGGGAAGAGTAACAAAAAAGTGTCCTTTACTTGCTTGTTCCTCAAGTTTTGATATAAATAAAAAATTGTAAATTAAGCTTTAATTCTTACTAAATATTAAATCTTAAATGCAATAAAATGATTATTATGAATTAGAAAATTAATTGAATTTAAATTTCTATTAATTATGTGCCATGTTAGTTGTTGATACAAAGCAAATTCAATATTTTTATTTAAAATATAAATTATATTTTATTTTATTTTTAATAACTGTAAATCGTATTTAATTTTTAATAAATTTTAATTAAATCTAATAAACCCTAATTAAACTAATACTCTTCCAAAATTTCTTGAATCCCTTCGAGTGAGTCTGAAATGTCTCCCGTCTACTTTAGTTTATGATAAAAAATTAGAAAAATCGAATATCGTCGCAAATAAATTAATTCCGTGAAGCACAAAAGCACTTAATCACATGTCATTGACAGTTAAAAACACTTAATCACATGTCATTTACCGTAGAAAACAGGCATAATACCATAAAGAAGGAATCGAGAAACTGAACGAGTCTCCTGAGTTTGTGTCTTCTTTCCTCAAGCTTTGTTAGTGGATTCATCAGATCAATCATCGTTTTTGGAGAACTTAAATTTACCACACAAAAGCCACAATAACAGCGGGGAACATTACGGTTAACTAACGCAAATAGGTTCAAATCGAAACACAAGAGTGACAAAATGCCAAAAAGATATTGCCAAGCCCTTACAAGACAAGCAGAAGATAGAAAATAAAAGATCTACCCATATAAAGTTTCGCTTGGTTGTTTAATGGTCAAGTGACTAAATTATAACGTAGGATAGATACAAACTCACCATTGTTGCGGCTGTGAAATGGAAATTGAAGGCCACCAACAAACGAAACCCCTCGAGAAATCACAAAGTTTAAGAACAGTGACACAGCGCCGCGGTGAATACACACACACACAAGTAACGGCCAACTTTAGTTGCATCCACGGCATAGAAGAACATAAAATGCTTGGCACAGTTGGCTCAAGGTTAAAACAAGTTCTATGCAATTATTCCCTTCAAAGATCATAAACCAAGAATGCCACGCTTGCTACTAATTGCATTTTCATCATCCACTGATAATGAAAAATCCATCAACCCTTGCAAGCGTCTTTAGCATCAAACAAGTGCATATTTTGCATCATTTGATTATTAGATAAAAATTTTGAAATACCCTGAACGGTGCATGCACAAGGAGGCCAGGCTAGTTCAAAACCGCCCTGCACTTTTCTTTTCCCACCACTCCATGAACTTCGACTGAGCAGTCAAGGTGTCTACCCTGTAAAGCTGCAGCCAGTGGTTTGCAACTTCCTGCCCGAATGTCCAACCAAAAGCACCTCCAGCTAGAAAGGACAGCCCAGCACCTGTTGACGAGGATTAATTAAAGCTATTTTTAATTTCCCTCTTTTGCGTAACATTGCTGCAATAAGTGCGTAGCATTGGTTGTACAGGAACAAGTAGTCCATCACAATTATAATCAAGTAAACTCTTACTTCCAACATTTTCACTAGTTGTTCCCAAACAAAGTTAAAACAATGGTATAGCTTTTAGTATGCAAAGTTGTAACGAATATAAAACCCCTCCATACACTAACAACATATTTCTTCACTTCTCTCTTTTATTTTCCTTCCACTGCAACAACAATTGATTGTCTCCCCAAATACTTATGTTAATCTCATTTCACTCCTCTTATGGACATGACTTAGTTCCTTTTTCACAACAGAAAAAAAGATAAATCACAATGTTAAGTTATAAATGTAAAGCAAGGAATATAAAAAATATACTACCATGTAAACTTCGCGAGTATTTCCAAGCAACACCCGCAGTGGATACTGCTCCAAGAACACTTCCAGCAAGACAGAATTGCACTGCTTCCCTAGCAGTCTTCAGCTGATAGAGGAAAATAGGAAAAAGATTAACTTCAAAAGAGTGGACAACTTAGTATTACGCATTATATCAGCCATAAAGGAAGAATTACTGCAAATATGAAACAGAAAGTCAACTGATGAACATAAATTAATTTCAAAGCTACATTGATACCAAGGCAACAAAAAATGAGAGGTCCGACAACAAAATTTCTTCATATTAATTCCATTTCAAAAGATTTGCAGTCTTGTCAAAGGCTAACCATGTGACGAGCCTCAAACACTTAAAAGATAGTTATGGTTAACAGGAAAGAAAACTAAAGCAATCACACAACTGGTCACATAGTTACTGAATGGGTACATGCTAAAGCAGGGGAAGCATTAAGCATAACCACTGAACTAGAAATACCGAACAATAAACCTAAAGCCAAATCAAAGAGCCACTCAATGCACAATCTTTCATGACAATGGTAAAGACAAAAAGATAATGATAATAGAAGTGGAACCAATATGGGCACAACTGGATATCATTAACTATAATAAAAATAAACTATACACATGAAAATAGTTGACAAGCAGAACCAACCCCACCAAAAAGAAATTGTACAGAATCAAAAGGAGGTGAGAGAGAAAGATACATACAGTAGGACCGTGAACGGGATCTGAGGCAATGAATTCATCAACATCGGAGGACGACCATGAAGGAAGAGGAGCATCGCGATTCACGAACTTTGTGTAGTTTTCAAGAAATGAAAATCTATCCTTCCAAAACTCCTTGTAACCTTCCCAGTGCTTTCTCAAGAATGAGTCCGAACTTTCTCCCATCTTTTTTAGTTTATTACAAGACGGATATAAACAGAAAATTTAGAAAGATAAAAGGCCTCCAAATAAATTGACTCCAAAAAGCACAAAAGCATTTAAACACGTGTCACATACAGCTGGAAGCAAGCAATAATACCATGGAAAAGGAATTAGGAGACTGAATGAGTCTCTTGTGTTTCCTTTTCTTAAGCTCTGTGGTGGATTCAACAGATTGATATCATTTTAGATTGCCTAGACCCACCATCTATGACAAATACCAAGCAACATCGAGTCCAAGTAATTTCAATATTTAAAGCATCTAACACACATTCACATAAGCTACTATTTCCTTCTTTTATAGTTCTGTAAGAAATACTAACACTTTGTGAAGTTCAAGTTAGGGATGGCAACCGCCTGGGCTTGCTATAAGTGTTTTCTGAGAGTCTACAATATGAGGTTTCTCTGCTGAAGAAATTGTTCACTGAATCCACTAGCGAGTGTCCACTGACTTCCAACCCATGTTGAAGTGGTGGGTAGCCTTAAAGGGCTTGAAAAGGAGTCATTTTAAGGGAGGTATGGTAGTTGCAGTTATACCACCATTCAGTCAGGCTTAGCCACCTGTGCCACTGCTTTGGCTTGCAAAAAGTTTTGCAACGTAGGTAATTCTCAAGGCACCTAGTTACTCTCTCTGTCTGCCCGTCAGTTTCCGGGTAATAAGAGGTGTTCAAGAGTGAATAGGGGCTCTCAAAAACAACTCAAAAAGATTTTGTCCCTATCAGACACAACATGCTAATGATAAAGGGCGTACATCTACTGTCCAATGACGAGAGTTTTACAGCCACAGCAGAAAGGAGATTTAAAGGACTTGATTCCCTAAAGTAGGGTCTTATTGGAAAACTATGGATGCCCATTAAATCAGGAGATGACTTAAATTAAAGAATTAGCATCTACCAAACAACCTAACACTATGTATTTTGATAGTTTTTGAAAGATTAACGAAACGTAATCAGAATCAGTATATATCAAAGACAAAAATTAATTTATAACTCATGTAAGAGAATCAAAACTAAAAGAAGGAAAGAAAAGAAGATACCAAACCTTAGCATTACCTCCCGTGATTCCTGCTAAAATTAGATATTTCTTGGGTGTTGTAAAATTAAACCCAGTTAAGATTGCGAAGACATGTAGGGGATGGACTCCAGCTAATAATCAAGTAATAGAGAGAAGGTGTGATAGTTTCCTACAATCCACGTTAGAGAAGAAAGGAAGGCTTTGTCAGCCAATAGTAGGATTTTGTCGGAGAAAGTATGGCGATTGTGGTTCTACTTTCTAGATTTTGGTTAGAGTGAGCTTTAACGCGAGATCGTAGTGAATAAAGGAAGACGATGATCGAAAGCGAACATCTGCATAACAACCCCAAATCACACTTGGACTTCACTTCACCGAATTGTAATGAGCTTAAAGCGATGGTCTTATCTTGGATTTAAAGCAGAGAACACCACAAAGACTAGTTCTCGACATTGTAAGATTATGTGCACTCATTTCCGATTAATACTAATCGCTAACGTTTGAATATCTTTATGAAGACAGAAATCTACTCAGCTCATCAAGCAAAAAACAGAAAACAAGATTTCAGATACCTGGATTCAGAGTCCTGAAGAGGACCTTTGGAATCTGAAAAACTTGAAAGAGGAACGACGGTTTACAGCTGTTTAGGAGCAAGGAGCAACGGAGAGGAGTATTTTTAGATGGGTGCTGTTCAGTTTTGGTGAGTTCGCTCTGTTTTACGGAATTTAACAAATTTGATTTGAATTAACCAAGTTTTTGGTCGTGTACTAGATTTAGAGCTTGATCAAATTTTGATACGGTATTATACTAATATCAATTAATACTAGAGGTATCTTTTTAGATAATTTTTCAAATTTATAAAATAATTCTTAATTTTTAAAAAATTATAATTTAAATCAATCTTATATCAAAAAAATCATAATAATAGAAATTTAAAATAATAATAATTTATTTATTTTTATATATTCTTTTCACATATTTTACGTATAAATAATAACTACAATTAATATAAAAAATATTATTTTATCATCATATAAATATCAAATTAAGAACAACATAAAGTATTTAAAATATTACAATTTTATCATATAATAAATAATAATTATATCAAAAATATCAAATAAAAAATAATTATTATCAATAATAAAATATAATTTCTATCTTAATATTTAATTTTCAATAATAAAAATATATATATTTATCTTAATATATAATTGCATTAATAAAACAATTTTGTTATATTTATATTAACAATTTTAAAAAGAAATACAAAAATTTGAGGCATATTAATTTTCATTTTAACACATTTTTAACTAATCTTTGTGGAAAAATTATAACTATTATTTATTATATGAATTTAAATATTATATTATTAATAATAAAAAGAGATGATGATGAAGAAGAGAGAGAGTGAGAATGTGATATTGACCAGCATATGACCGGTATTGCAAATATCAACAGTACCAATTAGTACCAAACAAAATAAGCCTATACAAACTGGTATTTAAATTTAGTACTAAAATATCTTATTTTGTACCATTTTCGGCCAATATGGAACGAAATTCGTTGCAATGCTTTGGATTGATTTGAATAACATTTTTTATTTTTTATTTTTTATATTCGAGTAATTTTCAAACTTAGATGTTTCGGTCCGATTTATTAAAAGCCTAATCCAAAGTCCAAAATTGAGGCAACATTATTTCTCGATCTTTAACAAAATACTTAAACATATGAGCCGATTTTAAGCTCTTTGGAGCCTCAAGTTAGCCCAAACTTTTACATAAATTTTTAAACAAGTTTACTCAAAGGTTAACATTTTAGATTTCATACCGTACCAACTAATATTAAATAGAAATACAAACTCCAAAACCTTGTTTCGAATTAGTTAAAACTAATCATAATTGATTAAAACATCTTGAATGTCTTAAAGTTTAATAGGAAAATACTTTTAAAATAACAATTTTTAAATCAAACCATTGATAGATTTATCATCATCACACCTAGTCCGAATCCCGTACCAATGCGGGATCTAGAGAGATCTAATAGTACGCAACCTTATCCCTACAGAATAGAAAGGTTATTTTCGGTAAACCCACATGTAAATATGACAAAAAAAACCTTAGTATAGTAATAATACAACAAAAAAATACAAATAAGTGATACATATTAAAGAGAGAAAATAAATAAAACTAAAATAAATAAATAAATAAGTAAATAATAAAATACAATATTATAAATTTACAATATTTACCAAAAATGTGTATCAAAGGAACCATAACAAAAAAAAAATATCAAGAAGAAAAGAACGTGAAGAGTTTTTAAAATCGCCAAATCATTGAGCATCCTGTTGTATGTATCAATATACCGTTAAGAAAAACTGCAATAGTTCATTGTAACAAGTAGAACAAAACTAAGTGCAATAAGAATAAACTAACCCTTCACAAGATTGTCCAGATCTAAGTCTTATCATAGCCATGACACCAGGAGAAATGAGATCTCTTGAGGTGAAAGAAAGAGAGAAGATCTCCCAAAACCTTAACAGCCTATTTGGTTCAAGGAATGAAATAGATAAGGAACAGAATAGTTATTCTTAGGAATAAAAAAGATAAGGAATAGAATAGAATGAGGATTACTTTATTTGGTTCAAAAAATAGAATAGATAAAGAATTTCTATGTCAATATTTGGTTTGAAAATATAAACTTCGAATAACAAAAGAATAATCAACAAAAAGACCAAAATATCATCATCATCATCATCATCATCATCATCATCATCATCATCATTATTATAAAAAATTTTCTACTTATTATTATTCTTTTTATTATAAATTTTATCAATTATTTTTATTTTTATTTTTATTATTAAAATCCTTAGTATGATTAATTTTCTTCTTTTTCTTCTTCTATTTAATAATAATAATAATAATAATAATAATAATAATAATAATAATAATAATAATAATAATAATAATAATAATAATAATACGCGTGATAAAAAGGTTTAAAACTGGGACAAAGACAACCGCAGTGGCCAAGAATAATATGTTTTGTTCTGGAAATGTTCAGTTTGTTTTTTATTTGTATTTCAATGTAATGAGCCATATTGTATTTTGATGTAAATGGTATGTAATAACTTTAATACAGGTTGGCTTTTGAATTTATGGCATGTATTATGTTAAGCACAATATGTATGATATTTTCTGCTTATAAAATAACATTTAATGATTTGTAACGTATGTTTGCTTGAGTTTTCTGGAAATGCATGTAAGGAATATTTGGAATGTTTTGGATTATTTTGGTTTTATTTTGTGTAGCATCTGCATATCCACCCAAGGTTATGTGGTTGTCACAAAGAATATAAGGCCCTACTCCAAACATTGTTGGATCCTACTAAATAATATAACATTGCGCTTTTGGCAAAAAAGAGTCAAATTCTTCATCTGTTTTCCCTTCAAAAAGAATGAGGATATCAATCTGACAAAGGTGACACATCTAGGGATGAACCCTGATGATCTGCAAGAGTAACTGTTTGCTCAGAATGCTCAGATAGTTTAGGAGTTTCCTCAGAATACTCAGATTACTGATAACGTTAGATCATCCAGCCTAATGTTGAAATCAGGTGTTATTGTAAGGATGATACTTCCATTGTTGAGACTTGTAAGCAACGTACCAATTAGAGCATTTTGGTATATTGTGTAAGCAGTGTCAAGAAGAGATATCTTGACTGTACCAGGTATTCCAAGATGAAAAGGGTCACTATTCATAGGTTCACTCATGCTTTCCAGTCTCCTTACTCACTCATATCAAGAATAATATATCCTACCTGTCATACACTATGGCTATGGCTTTTATGGCAACAAAGTTTATGGCTCTGATACCACTCTAGGACCCGATCGCTAGAGCATATCAAAAACCTGCAAAAATTATGGCTACGTTATATCATCATATGATCTATCATCTTCAGAATCATGCTATAGATATGAACTTTCCAAACTCTACAAAGATTAGATGAGGCAACTTGATGCTCATCTTTGCCGCTATATTGCAACACAGTATTTTGGACCAGACTTTACAGTTACGGAGTAAGAACTGGTCTTGTTTTTTCCTGGGACTGGCATCATTTGTGTGAAGTGTTTGCAAGAAAATAGTGACCCTATTCATCTTTCATCTACTCTTTCGATTCTCTTTCTTCCTTTTAATGTTAAATGCACTCTGTCTGATAAGATAAAAAACTTTGTAAAAATTACCTATGTTCCTGTAGAAAATTGCATTTGTGAGCCTTCTCTTCCTCTACTTAGTCTATACAATATATATTATAGAGATGATTCTTGGACTCATAGTATTCGTACTGTTCTATCGACAAATCATCCAAAAGTAAAAGAAACCATCCAAATTTCTCATCTTGAACAGTGTGGTTTGCAAGCTACTTCTGCAGAGCAATATATAAAGTTGGAGATTTCCAAGAAGCTTATCTCTCTTTGGAGAGAGCAGAACCATACTCATCTACATGTTGGAGCATTTTAACTTGTTCTTACTCTCTATGGAAAAAAGGGAATACCTACTACACTCAAGATATTTCTTGGAGAAATTTATCAACTTGCTTTATCCTCTCTTGATAAACTTAATGATCAACAAGCTTTCTTAAAAAATATGATCAAAGTTGCCAGAAACCTTATCTAAAAATCAAATGCAAGGAAAAGAAAGATTATGATTATCGTACCAAGAAAAAACATCTTCATAGGAAATTTTCCTATAACCATTATGAGAAATCTTCCCAAATATAAGGATACCATTGACGTAACAAGAAAAGAGATTTGTTCATTTCTTTAAACGCAAACCTCCTCAATCTTAAAAGGCTTATTGAAGTTTTTTGTTTTGTTTATGGCAAGCTAGGACATTTTGCACGATAGTGTCCTAACAAATCCAAAAAGGATATCAGATAATTGGAATCAATTTAATCAATTATGCCTATTCATTCCTCTAATAACCTTGAAGACCTTATCGAGGAACAGATAAGTGAAGACGATGATACAAAGTTTGTTATTTCAGTTACTTCCTCTAATGATGACTCTTCTACCTATTCATTCTCTTCTAAGGATGATTCTCTGTACATGTTACAACCGGCATGCTTGAAATTAGATCCTCAACTAGTTAAAGTTCTTGTCTGTGTGTCCAAATCCAACTTCTTCAATAAGATAAATATGATAGACCCATCAAAGTTATTAAGTTTATGGATATTGGATCCAGAAGCACAATCATGAAGCCTAGTATTTTACCTCGTGAAGCGTGGACTTCTCATGATGAATACTTCACTGCTACTGATGGCAACTCACTTAAGATTAGGCTTATCACCAAAAGAAATATCAGGATTCGATTCTTTCCATAGTGTATAGTGTGAACTCAAGTTCTTGGAAGCTATTTACCTAGCCCAAACATTCTAATTAGGATGGATATATACAGTAAAGCTTTGCCTTTACAGATCTTACCCATAGGCCTCAGGTATCAAGCTTATTTTAGTTCATACACAGAAATTTAAAATGTGTTCAAGCTTACATAGGTACGTCCACCATATGAAGTCGTGAAAGATTAGTTGTTGAACTACTATCCTGAATCTCATACACAACTCTCTCATCACAAGCCTCTATAGAAGAATATTAAATTCTTCATCTATCTTCCCTTCAGAAAGAACAAGGATACTAATCCAACGAAGGTGACACATTCAGGGATGAACCCTGATAATCTCAAGTTAGCACAATAAGAGTGTGTTATTCTCCTTCAACAAGGACTTATCGAGCCCAAGAAGTATGATTTGTGTTAATAAAAGGTCTGAACAAAAGCATGGTAAAGAGAGGTTGGTTATTGACTACAAACCTCTCAATGCATTCCTGCAAGATGATAAGTTTCCTCTACCAAAAATCAATAAACATGTACTATTCCTTAACGAAGTTGTTATCTTTTCAAAGTTTGATTTGAAAACAAGTTTTTGGCAATTAGGTATTGACCCAAAAGAGCGATATAAGACGATGTTTTCATTCCCATTGGACAATACCAATGGACTATTATGTCATTTGGACTTAAAGTTACCCCATTACTATTCCAAAGAGCAATGACAAAGATTTTTTAGCCCATTCCAAAAGAGTAATAAAAAATGACGTTTTGCATTCTTAATGCATAGTACCAATGGACTGTTATGCCATTTGGACTTAAAATTACCCTTTCACTGTTCCAAAGAGCATTGACAAAGATTTTTGAGCCCATTCTCTAAAGTACATTGATCTACGTCAATGACATACTACTGTACTAAAAAACCCATGAAGAACTCCAGGCATTCTTGGATCTTACTAAATAGTATGGCATTATGCTTTCGGCAAAATAGAGTCTTATTGAAACCAATGAAATTGAGTTTTTGGGTATGCAGGTCAAGGATGGATTTTATCAGCCTAGTAAAAATATAGCTCAAGAGCTATTACACTTTCTAGAAGATAATCTCAGTATTAAATAGATACAAGAACTCCCCAGGATTGTTAATTACATTAAAGATTTCATTCCATTTGTGACAGACTACACATCGTCCTTATCCAAGCCACTAAGAAATAATCCACCATCTTGGAGTTCGGAACAAACCGAGGCCACTTAACATCTAAAACAAATCTGCTTACATCCTTCAGGAATCTTTCCTAAGAAGATTTCCCGTTATAAATACACTATTCACTTACCAAAAGTATAATCTTAGCTAATTTTCTATCTCTTCCTTTTAGTACTATTATTTTCGTTCCTTTTATGGCTAACCTACCTCTTACTACAAAAAGAAATAAAATTTTTCCTCCTATTGCTAATGCCCCTACTAATGTTGTTGAAGTTGCATCCTTTGCTCGCATGAGCTTGTTCTACTATTTATATCTTCTTCTCAGTGAAACCAACTCACCCTACAACACTACTTTGTTTAACCTTAAAGCACCCTACCTTAATATATTCTTTCTTAATGGCCTTCTTTCTGAGAATGCATTATGGTATCTTTGGGCACTCTCTATAACATCCTGTCACCTATACATACGGCTAGAATAATTAATTGTGAGATATTTATATGACTTAAGATAAATGAACGTTAGACATAAGTTAAGATATATTGTTTGGCACATTCATACAATTGTACATGCTTTCATTTGGTATTTCTGGGTAAGTATGACAAATTGTAATTATGAAAAATGGTGAGTCAGTGGAGATAAATAGCATATGTGAGGGACAAACAATGGACCCACGTATAATGTTGTTTAAGTTAG
>JANZXR010000007.1:26351950-26375761 GCA_027575705.1 Erythroxylum echinodendron
GCTAGGAGTCACAACATGCCTTGCATGTTTCCAGTCCTCCATTGTTAAGCAAGGTATAGAAGAAGCTACATTTCCATCAGAAGACTTGACTGCCGACCTTGTAGCCTCACCACATAAAGCTTCCAAATCAGCTCCAACATATCCATTACAAGATGCAGCAATGGCTCGTAGGTCAACATTAGGATCCAACAGCAGCTTCCTTGTATAGAGCTACCAAAAGAAAAATACAAGAGTAACAAACTAAAACTCAAGCCACAATTTACCTGTAGAAATAACATGAGCAATATCTTAACTGAAAAATGGACTTCACATTGAAAATGAATAGACTTTACTTTGAGAATTTGATAGCGCTCCTCTTCCGTTGGTGCAGTAACTTCTACTTCATAATCAAGACGACCTGGCCTCCTCAAAGCAGGATCAATTGAATCTATTCTGCATGGACCATTGTAGTGTTGGATCAACACGACAATAATTCACACGGCCTAGAACTCTGAAAAAAATGTGCTCTAAACCACACAATGTTTTTTGGGGCACACTTAGCCAATGGACACCGTAAAACAGTTTGACTTGCGCCACAAGTATTACATGTATGACCTGTTTAAAAGTATATGTATATGCCAAAAGAGCATTTCGAAACAATCCTGGCATAAAGCCACAAAAATAATCAGCTTTGAAAAATTGTAAAAGTGAAAAATGAAAAGCAAACCAAATGAGACACATGAGAGCAGATAAAAACTTAGCTACATAAGGAACCAGAGAAAATTATACAAATAGAAGCAATGGGAATGCTTTTGCCAGAATATTTGATAAACACTGACACATCATATTTGAGAGGTATTGCATTTCTATGTTTATGTCTTTGACATGCATAATATAATACCATATAAAATCATAATCTAGAAAAATACCTGAACATGGGAAAGAGAAGAATGTACCTGTTAGTAGATGCAACCACAACAACTCGTCCTAATGAAGTAGCAGAGGGCTTAGCTGCATCCATCAATGCAAAAAGTTGAGAGGCTAAACGAACATCTTGCTCTCGTCTGCATTTGGAGTCCCAATTTAATAGAAGTTTGACTATTTAAATCTAACCATTCAATATCATGAAAAAGGAAGAGGGTAAAGACGTGTAAAGTTCATTCAATTTCTTGTTTCCTTTTCATAATAAAGACAACCAAGAAATTAAGAAGAATTTTTCTTAAAGTGATACACTAAGGTAGTATAATAATTACAGCCAGAAGTAAAGGAACAAAAATGAGCCAACTGTACCTGGAATCACGTCGAGGACAAAGGGCATCAATTTCATCAATAAAAACAACAGAAGCTCTGTCACAAGTTGCATGAGATGCTGCCTCTGCGAATGCCTCACGCAAAATTTTCTCACTTTCTCCAGCACCTGCTCTGTGGACAGAATGTGGACTGGAGGAAATACATCCAAATCAGAAGATCAAACATAAATCCAACATTTTCTTAAAGCAACACCAACCAGACGACCATTTTTGTAAGGCTAAGTGATCAAGAAAAGCAAGTACCCGATGACAGTTAAATTTGCACCACATTCATGAACAACTGCACGTACCAAACTCGTCTACAATTCACAGATAAATAACTTGAGAATGGCTGGTAAAAAAGAAAAAGAGAGAAGTCTAAACAACTCACTTGCAGTTTTATCACAGAATGTCAGCCAAACAAAAGAGATTAATCAATGTGTTCAGTGGATATCTATGTACGTAAGTTTCTCTCCTAAACTGGGAAGAAACTCGAGTAATTCCAGAGCTTCCATAATGTAATGAGAAACAAGTTGAAGGGAAAACAAAGAAGTACCTTTCCAGTTCCAGGGGGACCATAGAGAAGTAAACCTCTGGGCCACTGAAGAACAATACGATCAGAATTAAAAAAAATTATAGGAAAGAAAAGAAGAGGAGGATGCGGTGGAGGAATAATTACAGAAAGACCGAGTTTGAGAGCTTGAGAAGAGTAAACAAGTGGGAAAACGATGAGTTCTCTTAGAGCTTCGAGAGCGACTCTGTTACCACCAATTGCTTCTTCGGCTTTCCATTCATTTTCGTTCGTGATAGTATGGTTACTGCTCCTGTTGCATATCTGAACAGCTTTCTCCATCACCAACACAGAAGGAGGAGGCCGAGAGACAGATACGCAGCTACCTGTGCGATCATTACTTATACTTTTCATCCTAAAAAAAACAAAACTAGGGTTATATTTTAGATAGAAAATATGCATTTTCTTCTTCGAATATAACAAAATACTTAAAATCAATATTACGAATACTAATGTTAATATCACATTTGAACGAACGATATCGGATACAATTTTAAATAATCTTTTAAAATTATTAAATAATCATTAAATTTATAAAATAATCGTTATTTTTTAATTTTATGAAATTAGCATCTTTTACTATCTTAAGAAATTACTAATTAGCATCTTTTACTATCTTAAGAAATTACTAACTAATATTAATTTTTGAATTTTAATGTATATAGAATGTTTGTAATTGTTACAAAACTGAATTTCGAATAACTTATCTGATCTTTATCATATATTGCGTGTAAATAATTCTATTAATACCAATATATTTGTATGCTTTTACCATCAGCTTAATCACATAGGATAGTGTCATTAGCATAGCCTAAGTGTGTATACTTCGCTCCCATTATATTGGCCAACACATGCTTTTAACCTATTCGATGTAGATGATGATTAGGCCTACCCCATTCCTTATGACTCACATGACTATTTTTCTTAAAATTACAAAAAGATTTATTAAATATACGAAAAATAAGTTCCAATGACATTAAAAGACCTTAAAGAATGGGCCTCTTTGCAACAAAACATTATCTGAGCTCCAATTAAGCAATTCTACTTCATAAGCAATTTTTGTCACACACCTAACACCACATGTTTTACTCCACCACCATCGGTTCCCTTTAACTTCAGACAACACTCGTTATCAACTCTTCACTTGAGTCTGCTAAATGAATAAATAGTTAAGCATTGTGCACATGTTGATTTCCTTATGCTTGGCTCTCCTACTTTTGTATGGGATCCAATATTGTAGCGCTTCTGCCTAGTATGTTAAATCTGTAGGTAACTTCCCTTCTGACTATTGATCTTTGCATGGAAGTTGTATATGATTTAATATCCAATCTCTTCGCTAGATTTCACTAATGAAGAGTTGCTTGTTCTTCTTCCAGTGACTTCCTCAACCCTTAATCAATATGTTAGCTTCCACATTCTACATCATCCTAATTCCATATGTACAGCTCATTCACTTGTGAGAATATATCTAGCAACTCAAAAATCAGAGGCTTAACGTAGCATCATTCACTTCCTTTGTCGTGATATGCGTGCTGTCGTTTAGCATCATGCAGGTCAGAAGCACCCAAATCCACCTTACTATATCAGTAAGACAAAATTTTTACAGTTATTCAACAAAAGGGCGTTGCAGAAGTCATAATTTTACCCATCTACCAGTTTGCCCATCTCTGCCCATGTATAACCTTTCTCACAAAATTGAGGTAGCAAGGATAATACAATAATATATCTACCTGAAAGAAATCATTTTTGCTTTTCTTGATGAAGCTGAGACATATGGGCCTCTTCAATACGCCGAGTGAGGAGAGAAATAACATGGTGTGAGGCACTCGAGGTAGCATAATAGGATGTTACAGTGAGTTGAGCAAATCTTGGAAGCATATACCCTTCAAATTCGAAAATTTGGCAACAAGATTAGTTTCACTTGACCAAAAGCAAGAATCAAAAGGCACGGAAATCTTGACTGCTTATAAATGGAGCACGAAGGGCTCCACAAGTTTGATGATCTAAATAAGAGATTTCTCTTCACGTAACTAAATTAAGAAAAAATCAATCACATCCCTGTATGACAAGAGAAGTAATTGACGGAAGCATCAATAAGAAGGAAATTGTAGCCAAGAGCCTAAAATGTTCAGATGCCATGTTATGGTGCTAGCATATTATATGTCAAGCTCTAAAATATAGGCAGGTCAAAATCTTAACCGTCAACTCTGAGCAGACAAATTCGCATTCCACCTCAACCAGTCCACTACCGATAAGGTCTATTCCCTGGTCCAAAGGGGAAAAAAACCTCAAGCTGATGGAGTTGTTTCCACCATCCTAGACCGACAAATTCAAGGATAACTTTTATGTGGAAGTCAGAAGCCCATTCCAGCACCCGTAAACTTGCACCTTGTTATTTTATATACTATGCCACTGCCTAAGATGACAACTTATCAATTAACAAGCCTCTCAAGTTTATTTTTCCTTCCTGGAAGATGAATCAATCTATGACCCTGTTAACTTTTCAGATTCTCAGGATGAAGAAATCAAATGACACTCACAAGTGACAAAATCAACATTTTCTGCTACGATTTCAACAGTAGAAAAACCACTGAACATATTCCCCCACCAAGACTCTCAAAACCAAGACTTCCATCAGCCACTAGTTTTGATCGAATGAGGCAGTGAACTTGCAAGGGATCCCCATTAGTTTTTTGTGTTGCAGAAAATCGTTGGCTACTAAAAAATATTACAAAGGCGATCAAGTGAAGATAACAATAACTTCTCACAAATGAAAATATAGTTCTTGAGTTCTTAATAACTAACAAGACAACTGCAAGTTACATTGATAGCATCACGATCTTTAATGATGTCTTATAGTTATATAATTATAAGAAGCAAGAAAACATTATACTATTTGCCACTCTAATCAAATGAAGTTGCACAAACATAAGAAGTTAATGCATTTTTGGACAGTCATGCAACTTGATGGATATTATACAGAAAGTCATACATATTGTATCATAGTATGAGCAACAGAATAGATTATTCCTATTTGATCATGCTAATATCGAGTAAACTTCATTTTTTTTCACTACTATATTTGAAGCTCTTTTTGGATCCCTATTCCACAAAAATTTTTAGCTGTTCCACCGCGAAAAGAGATTAAAGACGTTAAAATAAGTCCTTTGGTTAATTTTATTATCATTTCTTGTAGGAGCCCTTTATCACTACACTAAAGTCCAATGCATGGTTCTCTCACCTTAGTATGGTTGCACATTTCCCACAAAAAATCCAGCTACAAAAAGGATAGCTTATGGTGAATTACTGATCATGGAACCGATGGTTAATGCACATGATTGATATTCCAATTCCACATTACAGGCTAAATGATAGAAGAATATGGTCCATGATTTTACATTTTTAAAGGCCACTTATTCATAGCAAAATTAAGATACATTTCAGAGCCTAATTATTCAAACCAAGCCAGACATGCTCTATTTTCTGGCCATCTTATCGACTCCAGAGGTAAGTCTTCATTCAGATATCTATTTTTGAAGTTCCATGCCTCACCACTAATACATGATTGACCTTACTCCACCAATACATGATTGACCTTACTCCACCAATACACGATTGACCTTATTCCACCAATAAAAGTCCCTGCCCTTGTTCTAAATTGAGAAAAAAAAAATCTTAATACAGGATTGGAACTACAAGAACCATACACAAAAAAGAAATAAATTGCGAATTTATGTCAACTATTTTAAACGAACTCATTGAATTCCGAACACACTGAAATGCTGCATTTCCTAATTTTTTTTAACCAAGAAAATTATGAGATTGCAGTTGGCATTGGCTTAAATGAAAGTCTTCAAGCTTGGTACATGCAACAAACTAAATCTAGGAATCAAGATAAAGGATATGCAAAATAATATAATGATAGGATAATAGAGTCAAGAAGTACCTCCAAAAGCAGCAGTGGCACCTGAAACTGCAAGCAGTGGAGGAAGCTGCCAACAAATGTAGTACATTGCATAAAGTTAGGTCAAGAAGAAGTCCATGAATCTAAACAAGCAATAGCTCTTGCGGGTCTGAAACCCTAGAAATAAAAATTGGGAAGGGCAGTAAGTACTCCAACTATAAAAGGAAGCCACTTTGGTCCCTTGAGGCGATTTTGAAGTAATGGGATCCCTGAAATATAACAAGACTAAAAATTGCGCAAACAAGAAGGTATAGATTTACCAACAAAAATGATTGGAATAAAACCTGTATTGAAACCATGAATTGCACTAAGCAATCCACCAATACCCGAGCCAGCCTATTTTAAAAACCAAAAATCAAAAATCAGTTAGAATTAAAACTTGCAACAGCGACATAAAGAGTTTGCTACCTAGGCATAGGATTTTACTAGCAGAACCATTGATAATGACCAGCCATTCACTAAAAAAAATGAAATAATTTCATTAACAAACACAATTTGAGTTTTTACAAGTTCCAAAATCAATCAGATATGAAGTAAGATTACGATGGTTAAAAACAACTGGGTTCTCATAAATTGCACTAAAACTGCCATAAGCTGATCAATAACTAAGACCCCAGACTTCCAAATTCAAGAATTAACCAAAATTGCTTATTTGCTACCACTCATTTTATCTTTCTTCTTATCAAAATCAATTTCAAAAAATAGAATAATAGAAAATCAAACAGAAGACAGAGGTAATAACTAGGAAAGAAAAAGAGAGAGAGAGAGAGAGAGAGGAGCGACCACAGCAGTGGCGTCATGTAGAACAGAAGTAATAGTCCATTCTCCCTTTCCCTAAACAGAACAAAAACAAACGCAAACTCAAAATCAATACATATGAGTGTGTGTCTAAAGAAAGAATTAAAAAGAAATCGAATAGTTTACAGAATTAGGGTCGACGAGAGCAAGACAACGAGGACAACGAGGAGTGCCGAGACCAGGGTTGATGGTAGGATCGTGGTATAAATGTCCGCTACGTAGTTTCTCTTCGTATACCTCTCTTGTGCCCATATCTAACGGCGACCGTACGATCCACACGTTCGCTTCCTTGCTTCTATCTGTCCAAAGATTTATTCCACTGCGTACAAATAATCATAGTCTTGTTACTTAATTAAAATTTTCTTAGATAAGTCCCTTAAAATTTTAAAATTTAAGCGACCGGCTGCTATTTGAAATACCGGGGATACCAGTCGAAATCGTCCAGGCCGGTACCGATAGTCGGTACCAAACAACACGATTTTGTACTCGAACGGTGAGGTACAAAAACAAAACCTTGGTCGCAATAAAAAACATATCAGCTGTCAGATCCGAAAAGAGGAAAAAACCCAAGAAAGAAAAGGGAAAATATCGAGGAGTTACTTGAACTTAGATATTTCAAAAATGATTTATTATGCAAATAAAAAGTAAAAATGAGAATAATAAAGAATTAGATATTATTAGTAAGAGAATAAGACAAGAAATAACTTTCAGTGAAGAGAAAACTCGTCGGCGATTAGTTTTTGTTGTGAAATTCAGAGGTAATACACTTGAAAATCGGTAAATTCTCGCTATTACACTAAGTTTAGAAGTACAAATTCAAAGACGGACGAATTAATTTTCCTAAAAAAACTTTAAACGTCGAAGTTCGGCGAAGTACCGTAATGTTTCAAGCGATACGAGCTGAAACTCGGTCAAAAAACTAGAAACTTCAAGAGAAACAGCTAAACATCAAAGAACGGTCACCAAGCTCTTAAATCATTCGTTAAACAAGCAACAGAGCCAGACTGAAGCAAGAGAAGAGCTAAAAATTGAGGAATCGAGAACAGGAAGAGAGAATCAGGGAGCGCAAGTGTACCTCGGGTGAAAAACCAAGTGCAGAGAAAACAGACCTGGAGGTTTGTTGATCGCAAAGACACAGGCAATCCAAAGAGAGCAGATCCTCACTGAAGCTTCGATGACTTCATGGCAGTGACGGGCTTACGGCTGACGGTGAGTGATGACAAGTTCGACGAAGGGCGAGCCGTGAGAGGAGAGTGCCTTCGAGGTGAAATTAGGGGTTGAAAGGGAACTGAGAGTGGTAAATTCTACATTTAACAAGAAATAAATATTTAATAATCGTAGTAGAGAGCACTTTACAAGGCTATTTTGGTGATTCGGACCCGAAAAAAGAAAAACCCTAAATCTGTAGCAGGGTGGAAGCAAGAGACAGGCAATGGCCTGTACACTTAATGCCACGTGGATACCCAACCGATAATATACCCAAACAACCCTCCGCTGACGTGTACTCGAAACCGCAGCCTCCCTATAAATATCCTGCACCGTCTTGCTTCTTCTCCTCTCTTCTTCATCTTCATCCAGTTTCTCTCTCTCGATTTATATGTCCATAATCTTTTTACCGTCAACCCACCCGGAGCTTCGAGTCTTTTGACCTAGGGTTTTGCTCGTCGTGTCGGTTCGGATCTCCAGAGTCCGATTGGAGATTCGATAGCTGCTGTCCCTGTCTTGGCTCGAGATCCGGGCCAAGCACAGAAGTTTTCGAATTCAATCCTTTCCGTACAGGTTCCTTTCCTTCTGGCTCTCCTCTCAGGTTTCATCATATGCATGGATTTTTCTTTTCTCTTATTCTCGAATGTTCTGGCGATATGTTTGGCTGCGCTGATAGGAGGAAAATGAGAGGAAGATAAACTTTTTGAGTGTGGTCAATCTTTTAACTTTTTTCTAATGATTTTGGAAAAATTAGGGACTGTTTAATGGCTAGTTCTTAACTATTTATAGCTTTTTAATTAAACCTGTGTTTTTTTTAACTTCAAGTGATTCGTTTGATTGGTCTGTCCCTTAAGCGTTCTGGTTTTTGCTGAGGAACTATATGTTGAGAGCAGAACTGAAGCTTGTGACGTATTTATAACGACTAATTAACTCAGTGGACTCCTCTTTTGTGATTTAGATTTAGGCAGTAACCTTAGCAAAGTGTAAATGGCGTCGAGTGAGGGATTTCTGACGGATGAACAGAGGGAAATGTTGAAAATAGCAAGCCTGAATGTCGAGAACTTGTCGTCTTCCCCAAAGATTTTGTCATCATCCCCTAAATCCCCATCGGCATTGCTTTCTGAGCATCACATAAAAGTCCCTGCTGCTGGAAGGGCACCTAATGCAGGGATTGCAGTCAGGCATGTGCGAAGGTCACACTCTGGGAAGTATGTACGTGTGAAAAAGGGTGAGTCTGTTCGGCTGTATGCCTACCATGATTTTGTAGAGGTTGTCGATGATGGTTTGGACTTATTCGAGTTCTTATGATGCTATAGCTAGTCTGTTTCTTGCTATTATTAGCATATTTTAGTTAACGGTATCCCTTCCATCATAATACTGTGGTTTGGTAAGCTCTTGTTGATTTTGGTTTTGTCTGACTGGTTTCCGTTTGATGTTTTAGAGCTGATAATGAGTTTTGGCTACTTGTGTTTGAACTGAGTGCAGTAATGACTTGCAAAGTTCCTTTCCTCCTTTGTATGTTACATCTTTTGTTATAGTTTCAAAAATTTCCCATCCTCTGCGGATTCAATTTGTTACGTGTTTGGCTAGTTACGTATACTTTTCTTTGCCCCTTGTGGATAGCTTATTGCCAATTGCCCATGTTTTCTTTATCTTTAGCTCACTTTGCATCGGACATACAAGGTTTTTGATAATGCATTTGAAAAATGATATCCATTCTCTTTATATTAATTGATTTTTAGATGGCGGTGGGGGTAAGGGCACGTGGGGGAAACTACTGGACACTGATGGTGATTCACAAATTGACCGGAATGATCCTAATTATGACAGTGGAGAGGTAATTGCAGCTTTTGACTGTTTTCATCCTGGGTCTTGTCGGGTAGTCTACAACATTTATGCTTCTAAATCTACGTGTTAATTTTGTCTTTCATAGCCCGCTTGACTTTACATATGGTTCTTGATCTTGCTTCTGTTAGTTTCTTCTTGACTTTTTTTTTTCACTTGCTCAGGAACCGTATCAGCTTGTTGGGGCAACCATCTCAGATCCACTTGATGAGTACAAAAAGGCTGTTGTTTCCATTATAGAGGAGTACTTTAGTACTGGTGACGTAGAAGTTGCAGCGTCTGACCTTAGAGAACTTGGTTCTAGTGTATATCATCCTTACTTTATTAAGCGGCTTGTTTCCATGGCCATGGACAGGCATGATAAGGAGAAAGAAATGGCTTCAGTTTTATTATCTGCTCTTTATGCAGATGTTATAAATCCATCCCAGATAAGAGATGGGTTTGTCATACTTCTGGAATCTGCAGATGATCTAGCAGTAGACATACTTGATACTGTTGACATACTCGCTCTATTTATAGCTCGCGCTGTGGTTGATGAGATCCTACCTCCAGCTTTCCTCACTAGAGCAAAGAAGACTATTCCTCAATCATCTAAAGGGTTTGAGGTCCTTCAAACTGCTGAGAAGAGCTATCTTTCGGCCCCGCACCATGCAGAACTTGTGGAGAGGAGATGGGGTGGTAGCACTCAAACCACTGTTGAGGAAGTAAAGAATAAAATTGCAGATTTACTGAGGGAGTATGTAGAGAATGGTGATACTTTTGAGGCGTGCAGGTGTATAAGGGAATTAGGGGTTTCATTCTTTCATCATGAGGTTGTCAAGAGAGCTCTGATTCTTGCCATGGAGATTCAAGCTACCGAATCTCTAGTGCTTAAGCTGCTGAAGGAAGCTTCTGAGGAAGGTCTGATCAGCTCCAGTCAAATGGTTAAGGGTTTTTCTCGCCTAGCTGAGAGCCTGGATGATCTTGCTCTTGACATTCCATCTGCAAAAACCTTGTTCCAATCAATCATACCGAGGGCAGTCTCTCAAGGGTGGCTTGATCAGTCATTCTTGAAATCCTCCGGTGAGAATGGACATATGCTAATTGAAGATGAAAAGTTGAGGAGGTATAAGGAGGAGGTAGTCACTATAATTCACGAGTATTTTCACTCTGATGATATTCCAGAACTTATTCGGAGCCTTGAAGATCTTGGCATGCCTGAGTTTAACCCAGTTTTCCTGAAAAAGCTCATTACCTTGGCAATGGACAGGAAGAATAGGGAGAAAGAAATGGCATCTGTTCTGCTATCTGCTCTTCACATTGAGATTTTCTCCACTGAAGATATAGTTAATGGCTTTGTCATGCTTCTAGAATCTGCAGAAGATACAGCACTGGACATTTTGGATGCTTCCGATGAGCTTTCTCTGTTTCTAGCTAGGGCTGTGATTGATGATGTCTTGGCTCCTCTAAATCTAGAGGAGATAGGTAGCAGGCTTCCATCAAATTGCAGTGGGAGTGAAACTGTACATGTAGCTAGATCTCTCATTGCTGCCCGTCATGCTGGTGAGAGGATCTTGAGGTGTTGGGGAGGTGGTACTGGATGGGCTGTGGAGGATGCCAAGGACAAGATATTGAAGCTTTTAGAGGAGTATGAAAGTGGTGGTGTTGTCAGTGAAGCTTGCCAATGCATTCGAGATCTTGGAATGCCCTTTTTCTACCATGAGGTGGTGAAGAAGGCACTGGTTATGGCTATGGAGAAGAAGAATGACAGGATGCTGGATCTCCTCCAGGAATGTTTCAATGAAGGTCTGATCACTATCAATCAGATGACAAGAGGTTTCACCCGAATTAGAGATGGCCTTGACGATCTCGCTCTTGACATTCCGAATGCAAAGGAGAAATTTGGCTTTTACGTAGAGTATGCCCAGAAAAAGGGTTGGCTTCTGCCAACATTTGGGTCCACTGCAACAGGTGCGTCCCCTGCCCTAGTCTCAACTGCTTGAGAAAACACCTTGTATTTCCGTTTCTCACATGTATGTTGTTACCCAGTATAATCCCTCTTTATGTATTTGCTTACCGGTCTTCTCATCCAAGGCGGATAGATAGATAGATAATGGGATGTTTGCATTCCTTCTCATGTTTTTCTCTTTTCTGGGCGTTATGCAGAGACCATTATGATCCTAGCCAATGTATAAAGTTGGTTTTTTGTTCTATTGACATAGTTTTAGGCAACAAGCAAGTCTTGTGATCCTGTGAAGTAATGATGCACAAATTAAATTATGGTTTTAGATGATTAACTTTTGACTCTTTGACTACCCCTTTTTTTCCTCAGAGCTTTTCTCTACTTATATGAATTCTTTGGATATGATAATGATCCCCGAGAAACTTGGGATAAGAGGTAGAACTTTGAAAGTAATGTATATATAAGTTGAGTACTGTATCTTCATTCAAAGTCTTGGTAAATTAACTATGAAATCTGGAATATAGCAACTCTTTAATACGTTGCTTTTATGGTTTATGTATAAAACCTGGAACTTGAACTCAGTACCATCATTTAAAATGAATGGCACTCGACCCTATTTTTAAAATTGTTTGGTGATTTTGAGGTTGGATTGGATAAAAGAAACCACACATTTGGAGTTTCACTAAATGATCGCACATGATGTGTGCATCGAAATTATTTCTTTCACTCTGAATATTAAGCAATTTTAGTTATGTCAACCTAAGTAAGACATGCGAATGCCAACACAATTGTGGTGTCTCCTTCACTATTGGGCACATGCGAATGACCTCCATCTCTTGTTTGGTTTTGGTCACCAAGCCAAGAATGGGAATAACAATCATAAGTAAACAAACAGAGCATAGGCCCACCTCCAATTGTTCCTATCAATTGATTGCAGTAAGAAGTTTTAATAATTAATTGAACTAAATTCATTATTTTATTTCCAAATAGTTGACTAATTAAATGATTTTATATAAAAAATACATTTTATATTAAAATTTATTTAATACGCTATTAAAAATAACAATTATAAAAATGTACTAACAAAGGCAAAAAAATAGACATTTTTATTAATATCAAATAAAAGGTAAAAATTCATAAGTTAATCATAAAATTAAAGATAAATCATAAAAGTAGTTTTTATTTAATATATTAATTTTTAAAAAATTATCAATAATTTTATTGAATTAATTAAATTTATTTATTTATAAAATATGAATGATTTAATTTTGTTTAATATTTGTAATTAAATTAAATAAACTAAATATAATAAGTATTCATAAACATAATAAAATTTAAAATATCCTCAAAATATATAAATTTCAAATAAGATTTGATTTAATAATTAAAATATGTTTAAAACAAATATTAATTTTAAAATTATTTATCATAATAAAATAAAATAATTTTATTAATAATTTGTTAATAAATATTATATAAGAGAATAAATTTATTAAATTAAAATAATTTATCTTTAATTTTTATGTAATATAATATATATATATATAATAAAAATATAATTACGTAAATATTAATAATTAAATAGTTTTTTATTTAAAAGAAAAACGAAAAACAGAAAAAAGAAGTGAAAAAAAAAACCATGCCGTAAGAAAACCACTCCTCTAGAGCTTTGGTAACTAGAGTCTATCTAAGTCCCCAAACCTCTCTCTTCCTGCCTCTTACCCATCCTCAAACTTCATCTTCCAAATTCCAATTTGTCCAACCTCTCATCATCATCCATTTCTATCCCTCTGTCTCTCCACACATACACGCATATATATCTTAGGAAACACGTAAACTTGTATCACAGGCTCACAGCAGCTACAACTTTGCCTCGCAATACGCTGTCTAGCTTCAATCTTTATCTCTCTTCGTCAATTGATTGATACAGAAATGGACACCTCCATTCCTAAACTACCCCTTCTTCTCAAGCCCTTTCTACTCTCTCTCTTCCTCTCTCTCACCGTTCTCGCTTTCCTCGCCACCACAACCCCTCTTCACCGTATGACCTCCACTAAAACAATCCGGCCTCACAATTCAACCGCCAACAAGGACCTTCGAATCCGACCCGGATATACCAACTACAGTGTCTACGTTCAACGCCAACTGAACAAAACCCTTAACCCAAAACTCCGTCAGATATGGAAAACGCGAGATTGGGACCGCAAAGTCCGCGTCTTTTCTGAGTTCTTCGAGTCTCTGAAGCGACGAGGGCTTCTGTCGAACACGTCACGGGCACTCTCCATCGGCGCCCGAGTCGGTCAGGAGGTGGCAGCGCTGCGGCGGGTTGGGGTGGCTGACTCGATCGGGATAGACCTGGTGCCGAGCCCGCCACTTGTGTTGAAAGGAGACTTCCATGCACAACCGTTTGAGAATGCGACGTTTGACTTGGAGTTCTCCAACGTGTTTGATCACGCGTTGTACCCGTGGAAATTTGTCGGGGAAATCGAACGGACACTGAGGCCAGGTGGGGTTTGTGTCTTACACGTGGCGCTATCGCGACGGGCCGATAAGTACTCGGCCAATGATTTGTACAGTGTGGGTCCACTGATCGAGCTGTTTAAAGAATCCAAGCTGGTAGAGGTTAAGAAGGTTGATGGGTTTGGGCTGGACACCGAAGTTGTCTTCAGAAAGAGGGAATGATTAGCTGTATCAGCATCAGTATGCCTTTTTCCGTCTTCTTCTCTTTTTTTATTATTCCATAAATTTGATTCATTTTTCAATTAATTAGATTTCTTTCATGAGTTTGAATAACAAAATTAATTTTATTGTAAAATTAAAAAAATTGTATATAATTGATGATCTTCTCTCAACCCTTCCAAGATATTAATATCTTGTAGACAATAATTTATACATGTAATGATTGAAAAAATGGAAGGTTGGTTGGTGCAATAATTGTGGCTTTCCTGCTAATCTAATCAGTAATGCAACTTGTTCATTATGAGTTTGTGCTAAGTAATTGTAAATTTAGTTGTAGACATATTGGCACTTGTGGATCTGATCATAAAAATGTTACTTTGGATGCCACTGTACACTACACACAGTTCACGGATTCATTTCTTTAAGTGGTGGTTCATGCCCTTCTTGGGAAGAGTCTAGTCTGTGTCTGGCTTGGAATTTTGAAAGTCCCTTTTCGAGTCTCATGTGACACTTGCGCAAATGCAACAGATCTTAGTAAGAGATATCAGATATGGGAAAACAAACAATCAGATATGATAATGGTTTGATGACAGAGTTTATTTCTGTCATTCCTGCAACAACTGGAAAGGAAAGAGATAAAAGATGGTGGTGATAAGACCTGACAAGGAATGGAATTGGTTTGGTTTTGGCACTACTAAGAGCTGGGGGGACCGTTAATTATACAGAGGTCTCTTTCATTCACCTTGACAAAATGAAGGGTTGATGAGACGCTCTATTGCCCATCTTCTAGATCGGGTTATAAAGACAGCCTCAGCTCTAGCAGTGTCTTATCCATATTCGTGATTTCAGCAATTTTGGTAAAGCATTAATGGAAGAGAAAGACGAGGAGATAATGAGCATGGTTTTTGATAATATAATCCAAGTAAATCATTAATCATTAGGCTAGTCACATAGACGTATAAATATAGAAACTGCACTGAAGATTGAACCATCCAAGCCTAGACAAAGAGCATTTGGTCATAAATGGAGGGGGGCCAAGCCAACCGTGACACATGAAATGTGGGGTTACATTACATGGAAATAGTCTCTCTTCATTAAAGAAAAAGAATTGTCACCCAGCTGTCGATACCTCAAAACAGCAACTAATCACCTTGCTGTTTAGTGTTTTGCTCCATTTGCATGTAACAGACAACAGTTAGGGTCCTGAGTCCTGACAGCTTCTTAGGGTCCTGAGTGCTGACGGCTTCTCCCTCGAACCAATACACATTCCCAACGCTTCTCAGAAAACACGTCTGCCGCTTACGAGAGTTGACAGGGAGCCAGCCAGCCAGCCTCTTGTATCATCTTTTGTCACGTTATCAAGGGTCACAACCTCAAATATTATAATTATTATATTTTCAGGTTCTGCACCCAATAGCAGGTGCTTTTCAATATATGAATGAGAACCCTGTACAGGTCGTTGTTTGAATCGTAAATAATCACAAGAAGGGCTGAATCCATTTCAGACATGGGATTAAGCAGGAATAAGTTTGGTTTGTTTTGAGTTATCTTGCTAAAAATGTCTCAAAATGGCCCAAAGTGCTCGTCTATGCCCCTTGTTGTCTGACTGGAACTTACAAGGTTTACTCTTGCTACAGCTCCATGGCGCACCCACGTAAAAGTACAGTAACAAATTAGATCTTTGATGTTTATACAACCTGATCTGTGTCACCATCTTGGAGGGGAATCTTTGGAAAATGCCAAAGGGTACAAGAAGCTCTCGACCAAAACATGACAATCAGCAGAGCTTGTTTACTCGGTTGAAACTGATGTATCATCATCCAAGCTCAAACTTCGCTTCCTTGAAAATGAGTGCACACTGATTTTAGATACAACGGTTGTTTCTTATATCATTACAAATATCACTTTTTGCTAAGTTTTCTTTTACTAAGATTTTTAATTCTAGTTAAAAGTAACTTTTTAGCTATATAATTCAAAAATCATAATTAAAGATAATATTTTGGAAGCAATATTTAAAAATTTTTATTTTGCAAGTTTGTTTAGACTATTAGCTACTTTTAGTTTCTCTAAAATTTTATTTTCATAGTTAATAATTATTACCGACGTTTTGCAGTGAACAAATTTTTGTAGCAAAAAGATTTTCGCAACGAAATGTTTTTGGTAGATAAAACTCAAATTTCTTTCAGCTATCAGCTATGCTTTCTAAATTTCGTAGGAAATATTTTTTTGCAAAATTGATATATGCTCAAACTATTAACTACATTTTCTAAATTTCGTAGAAATAGCACGATGCAAAAGGCCTTGATGCTGAAGCAAGATATGCTAATTGTTTGGGGTCCGCCACTCCCTGATTGCATCAAAATTAATGTGGATGCCTCAGCACTTACTAATCTGGGAGAAACAGCGATTAGAGGTCTTGCAAGGAACGCTGAAGGACGCTAGATGGGCGGGTTTGCAAGGAGACTCAGTTGGGGGATCATTACAAGAGCTGAATTATTCGAAATTTATTATGGGCTGCTTTTGACTTGGGATCGATCCTTCCGAAATGTGTTTCTTGAATCAGACTCTATTTTAGCCGTTAACAAGGTGAATGGTGACCTTTGTCTTATGGATAAATTTGATCAAATTATTCGTGCTTGCAAGGAACTGCTTAGTCATACTTGGCACTGCCGTGTTGTGCATACTTATCGTGAAGTAAATATGTACGCTAACTACTTGACTACTTGGGCTTATAGAGGCAGTTTTGCTATTATTTATCGTGAGAACTCCCTTGGACAGCTCCATCATTTCTTCAGGAGGATCTCTCGGGTGTTGCTTGGCCTAGGTTTGTCCCTGTTGGAACCTAGCAAACTTTGATTGCTCTCTTGTACCGAAAAAAAGTGTTTTTCATAACTAAAACTCAATTCTGTTTCAGCAATTAGCTACAATTTCTAATTTTTGTAGGAAAAAAAATTTGGCTAAAAAAACAATAAGAACTTACGCAAAATAGAAGCAAAAGGAAAACTAAAGAGAATTCTCAGAGAGAAATTTTATTGATTGATAAAAACTTAATAACAATATGGGAGCTCTAAGCCCCTTTATATAATGAGATACTTAGTAGAAACTTTATCTGACTAGGAAACATTTCATAATAAGAAAACTAATAAATAAAAATTATAATTGAAATAGAAATCCATCTCCTAGCAAGAAACCTAATAAATAGAACTTATACATTAAATAGAATTCTAGTAAAAATAGGAATTATAAGTAACGTAATAATTAACATGCCCCTACATCATTCCCCCCACTTAAGAAATTACTCGTCCTTGAAGAATATCTGGATAAAGTTAATGTGTTGTTGAAGCATTTCTCGTGATACATTGAGTGATAAAGTGCTTTTTTTTATAGTAGGAAGGAAGCCCAAGGCCTAGTGACAGTCGAAATTAAAAGAAACAATAGTGGGGTACAAGAACTCCCAGATTATCTCTATAGAGGAGCGAGAGGACGCCCCTTGGTGTTCGGTGAAGATGCACATAATGGCTAGGGATTGAAAGCCCGTAATTCGCCAGCCAATCAACACAAGTGTTACCTTCGCAAAATACATGCTTTACGCGAACAGCAATATCCGTACGCGTTGCCTCACAGATGGCCAGAAGAAGGCTGCGAGTATGGTGGGATCCCACAACAGATTGCATAATGAGCGTACACGCCGCCCTCGAGTCCAATTCAAGGATAGCATGGTAAAACTCCAAGCGTTTGGCTAAGGGCACTCCATCTAATGCCGCCCAAAGCTCAGCCACAATAACAGTAAAAGCGCCCAGCTTACGAGCGAAGCCGTGCGGCCAACGACCCAAATGGTCCAGGATCAAGCCTCAACAGCTAAACGACGCAGCGGCGGAAACAGTGGCGGGTCTGTCTGCATGTCCAGAGAAGGCATGGTGTTAGGTCGTTACGTATCGGGAAGCGTTGTATGGAAAATTTTGCATGGCACGGTTGTGAGTCAGGAAGTGATGTGGGCCCACCCAGCCCTGGCTCACGTGGCCAATGGCCATTAGACTCAATTCAGGCACAGGGGCAGGTATAGGGGTTAGCCGACGCAGTTTGGCATGGCAACCTGGTTAGCCCAGGGGGAGGATTTCCCGCGGGATGTGGTGCGATCCCCTAAGGAAAGCACTGTTGTGAAGGTTATAGGCACTGAGTTATGGGGATCGATGCCGCTAAGAGATGGTCCACCTGGCCCGTATGGCAAATCCTCGACCCTTGACGGACCCTAATAGGGAGGAGAGAAGCACCCCCTATGACCTTTAGCATTAACCAGCATGTCAAAGAGGTTCCCATGAGTACCTCGGGTGGGGGATGTAAACGAGTGCTTGCCATTAATGCAGCGCATGTGTGGAGGGGGGTTTTTAGAGGTTCGCCCCTTACCCTGTACCAGCATCCAGGGGCCAAATCGGGACAAATCTGGGGCAGTCCTCTCGGGAAGTCTTAGCTCAGTAACTGTTGATGTAGAGGCGGCAGGGGCAGGAAATAATAAGGCAGACCCATCCGGCAGGGAAAAGTGAGCGTCGCTCCCATCCGCCACTAAGGGCATCCCATCGGGCCCAGGGAGGGGTGGTACATGTGACCCCACAGGTGGGTTAGTGTTGGGGTCACCAGTGTCAGCCTTCAGTTCCAGACATGTCTCACATCTGTGTCCCACCTTCCCACAGTTAAAACATATCAAACCCAATCTTTCGTATTCAACCGGGTAAATGCGTCCCTAAAACTTGAAGGAAGGCTTGAGTGGCTGATGAAGCACAATCTCCAGACGTAAACATGCAAAATTGCCTTGTGTGGTGGATGCCGTCTGTGGATCAATGCGCAATGGTCGGCCGAGTCCAAAACCAATGCCACGCAGAAGTGATTCAGTTTGCAATTCCATTGGTAACCTAGGGAGTCTGACCCAGGCTGTCACCTTGTCGAGTAGCGCCTCGGTGGGGTGAAAATCTGGTTCCCATTCACGGACAGTCAAACAATGGATTGCTATCAGCCACGGGCCACCAAACAAGGCAAAGTCCTGATCCTCAGGCCTGTGAACTTCGCAATGAAGAAGTCATTAGGTAAATCTATCAATGTCAATTCCCCTTTCAGAGTCTAGAGGCGGTGAAGTTTAAGGTTGAGCATGGCAAAGCCAACTCAGCGACCTAAAACTTTAAGAAGCAAGGCGTCACGCCAAGGGGAGAGAAGCTGCTCCAATTCTGCTTCTGTCACGAGTATCTTTAGACAAAGAACGTCAAACAAGTCAATCAACTATTTTTCTCCTCTTATAAGGCAGACATCACTGTCGGGAGGACCCAGCAAGTTCGACTCAATTCTCCCATAAGAATGCCCCTGTAGTCCCGTTTGGAGGAGTCATTAGTCGCTGGAGGAGCCTTATCCTCCTCCTCTATAGCAGCGATCTCGAGCTGGTCCAGGGAGGTCCGCCGTGTTGTAACCTTCCATGTGCGCTTCATACTACAATCCAATGGTTCCGTCTCGTTCATCTCCATTTTTGTTCATCTTGAGTGGTAAGTGTTTGAATTAACAAGACCCTTCAAAAAGTTCAGATATTTAAGCAGAAGTTCAACAAATTTATCAGAAATAAACACACGTCTAACATATAACTTCAAATTGGATTTGTTATTATTATAGTAGCTTTAATAAAGATCACGGGGTACCTTTGGTGGGATAAACAACACTATCTTGAACTCTCCATCACCTTCTGCATTGAAATGACTCCAAGCCGTAGGTTTCTCATCGCTAAAGTCCTTTGTTAGAGCTTTATAAAAATTTGCGTACTTTTTGTCAATGACCTCCTTTGGATTCTACAGCCAAATAGCCTTAACATCATTCGGAATTTCCCATTCATATTTAGTCTCCTTCACGGTTTTTGTCTTAGGTTTCTCCTCCTTATCTTCATCATCCTCGCTTTTCTCAGATTCCTTTTCTTCCTAAGAAGTGGTCGTTTCCTCTTTATCACTTGACTTGTCCTCGTCTGTAGGAACCTCTGCATCAACCTCTTTACTAGTCCACAAATAGATTGGTAAGTTGATGAATTTAGAGTATTTCTTTACCAAATCCTTCAATTTGCTCTACACTATGTACTCTCTGGCTTCATCCCTAAGATGCAGTCTAATCTCAGCTCCACATCCTAATGATTCATTCCGTGTTTCCTCAAATATTGCAAATGCTCTATCGGCCTTTTACTCCCATACATACTGTTTGTCATCATTATTTTTGATAATGACTTTAACTTAGTCAGCAATGAGATAAACGACATAAGAACTCCAAACTGTCCAATGAGGTTGAGGTCTCCACTTATTTGAATTTTCACCACAAAAGCAGAAGTTCCCAACTTCGCTATGGTTCCCAAGTTCTTGATCAAATATTCCTTCATCATACTTATAGCTTAGTCACGAATTGAAAGAAGCTCCTTTTCTTTGTCCAATTTGATCTTGATTTCGAGCTTCTTATTGTCACCTTCACCTAAAACCTCCTTATCAATGAAGGAAAGGAATCTAATCTTGTATGGCACGTCATATGCGTTAGAAATCAAATCCCTTAGGAAAATACACGTGTTGCTGTAAAGAGAGTTGATAATAATATCAGCAAGTCGAGACACCTCAGCTTGGAACTTAAACTTCTCCCCGTTACTGTGAAGCAATCTCTTTGATACCAACCCCGCTTCTCTCATTGTGACATTAGAATCAATTGATAAGCCATGCGGAACGATGCCTAGTTTCTCTTCAACCTTTGGAAGGTCAGCCACGTCGCCAAAGTCATCCTATGAATAAACCCCTCCATGGAATACAGGTAGATCCATGTTATTTCATGGTTCATTAAAGCCAGGATTTTGGCTTCCAGAATATTGAATTCTCCTCAAGTTGCAAAGTTGATCATGTTGGTTGTACTATTCAAAACTGCAATAATCGACTTTTGTTTCTAATAACTAGTCTGAATAAATAGTTTTAGGGGTTGTCAAACTGGGATGGGTTGATGACTATGTTTATCACTAGTTCCTACATCGTCAGGAACAACCCTTATATTGCCACCACCCCCCAACCTCTCCAAACATTGCATAATATCATCGAGGAGTTGTTGAATTGGAAGAAGTAGGTGTCGAATGACTACCTCTATAGAGGCCTTCAACTCCTGATCTGCATCATAAAGTCGGCTGCTTTCAGCTAAGTCTTTTTGAGCCATCACGAACCTTTTGCTCTAATACCAATTGACGCAAAGTGGAAGCAAAAGGAAAACTAAAGAGAATTCTCGTAGAGAAATTTTATTGATTGATAAACACTTGATAATAATATGGGAGCTCTAAGCCCCTTTATACAATGTAAACGATGTAGTTTTCTCCATTTAAACGATGTCATTTTTCTAAGACTTATAACCTAAGCACACACATATCCTTTGGCTTTTGTTCTTTATCTTTGTGTTCTTCTTCTATCTTTTGCTCCAACGAATTCCTCTTCTATCTTCATCATTTCTTTTATGTTTGTGTTTTGGTTACTTGCTTTTGTCTTTATATTGCTCGTCTTCTATCTTTGTGTTTGTGAAGGATTTTCGAGTGGAAGATAATGAAACCGTAATCCAAGAGGCTAAGAGTCTCAATGCCATTAGAACTGTTTTGGAGAATCTGGAAGACTAGTTAAAGTTTTTTCATGTAAGTGAGCTTTTTCTTTGTCTTTATCTTCTTCATTCAATTGAGTTTTTCTAAGACATGTTATATTTGGTTCTGATGGTTGGTAAGGCATTTGATAAAATGGGTACAACAATACTTGGAAGGAATTTGAATTGTTGTGGTCAGGCATATATTGAACTGGGACTATAAGAGACGAAAAGGGAGGCCATATAAGAACTGTAAATAAGTGCTCAAGAAAGATATGTCAGACTTGGCCCTTACTGAGGTAGTGGCTAGAAATAGAATAGTCTGGCGTGATCGGATAAGGGTAAAGGATAACCTTTAACGTTCACCAAAACAGTTGAGTAAGTTATCAAGAGAGGTCTACTACTGCTCATGCTATGTAGGTTCTGCATAGGAAGACCAACAACTCTATATCCTTTCTGTGTTTTTTAATAGTAAGGCTTGGACAAGAATTTTGGGCCTACAATTTGGCTTTTTAGGACAAGTTTATGGGGAAAGATCTCGCGAGGCCGTCTGAAACTATAGGATTGTCATACCCTCAGGGTTTCTGAGCAAGGACTCCTAGCTTGAATAGAGACAAGACGAGCCGGACTTGACAATTTACAGGTACTAGTAAATCTGGACACCATATCAGGTATATCTTTTGTTTATTTTTTTAGTTTTCAGGTACTAGCAAATCTGGACACCATATCAGGTATATCATTTAGTTATTTATTTTTAATTTATGTATTTATTGTACTATTATTTTCATAATCTTTTAACGCGCAAGTTTTACCTATTTACTCTTTAACCTGCATCACTCCTTTATTATCATATCTGCATTGTGAGTCTACTGAAAACAACCTCTCTACTATGTAAGGGTAAGGCTGCGTACTATCATACCTTCCCAGATCCCGCTTTATTGCGAGACTTCAAACTAGATGTGATGATAATGACGATGATGATGATGATGGTAGTGGTGGTGGTGATGGTGGTGGTCAAGCATATTTTAGGTATTGAATTACTAGCTGAATTTATCAAATGGAGATTTTTGTATTGTGCTATGACTTTAGAATTCTTAGTTATTTGCAAGTTTTGGTTATCATGTGATTGTTCCCTAGAAACTGGGGGTTTCTCTCTTTCTAGAGATAGTGAATTACAAGTCAAAAGCTTTTTGCGCTTGGTCATGGAAATTAGTATCTTAATCACTCAAATGGATATGTACAGAATATATTCATTGTCGAAAGAATATCCAATTTTGTCCTCTTTAACCAACATCCAAATAGGTAGAAAAGTCCTAAACCATTTATATCTTTTCAAGTTGTTTTATCCTTGTCATTTAGAGTGTACTCGTTTAGTGAGAATGAAAAAAGGAAAATGAGTATGGAATGAAAGATTGAGTCTACTAAGAGACTGTGATTATAGAGTTATTATTTTGATTACCTATTTTTGAGTAATACCTCATTCCTTTCCTAATCTAGAGGAATGAGTATCATTGTTATGTAAGGGCGTACTTGTATACAATTAATTAAAATATAACTATCAATTAATTATAATGGGTATCATTGTTATGTAAGGGCGTACTTGTATACAATTAATTAAAATATAACTATCAATTAATTATAATATTGTAATTAATTAATTATTAATAATATTTTAATTAATTATATTGTAATTAATTACAATATAATTCATTCACTAATTAAAATATTTTAATTAATTAATTAAAATATAAAATATAATAATTAATTAATTAATTACAATATTTTAACTAATTAATAGTTATATTTTAATCAGTTATATTTTGTATTTATTGTTGATCTTTTGCTCTAATTTAGGAAATGTAACATCCCGGTCCCACATAACGGGTCGGACCAGGGAACCGGGTCTGTGAGGAGACCAATGAGAGAAGTA
>JANZXR010000007.1:26381659-26406849 GCA_027575705.1 Erythroxylum echinodendron
TCTGATTTCTTTGGGATTGGGTCTCAAACTTATGATTTGGGGTTTGATCTAGCATGTTCTTATAATAGAAAGATTAGGGTTTTGATTCAATAGGATTAGGGGGTTTCAAGAACCTTATTTTCTTGGGGTTTCCGTATCACCAAGTTTCATTTTTTGCCAAGGCCTTCATTTCTTCAATCATAGCTTCTTTCCATTGGACATTTTTCATTGCTTCTCTCCAATCCTGTGGAATAGACACAGAAGAAACAGACATGAAAAAGGCTCTATAGGCAGGAGAAAATGAGTCATATGTAACAAAGTTAGAAATTAGGCACTTGGTGCGACTTCTAACACCTTTTCAAAGGGCAATCGACTTATCTAAATCATCAGATAAATCATATTCTAGCTCACCAGTGTTTTCGAGGGAAGAGGATGGCATTGGCATAGATTGCATGATGGCTTTTTCTGTCTTATCTTGCCTTGAGTATGTTTTTAAGTCTGGTCTAAGTGCCGACTTCGATCCTCTTGAACTAAACTAGTTATCACCCCCTAAATTGTTCTTCTTCCTTGGATCACATTATCTATAAAGTTAAGCAACACCTCGTCTTCAATCTCATTCTCCCTTTGAAGAGGAGTTGAGGATGTGGGGAAATAGGAATCATACTCCAGAAAAGTGACATCCATACTTACAATGTATTTCTTAGACGGGAGGTGATAACACTTGTATCCTTTTTGTGTAGGAGAATATCCGACAAACACACATTTCAAAGCTCTTGACTCCAACTTGCCAACATTCCAATCATGAACAAAGCAAAAACACTCAAAGACTTTTGAAGGTACAGTATAAGAGTTTGTACCTTGTAATATTTCAATAGGGCTTTTAAAATCTAGAATTCAAGTGGCATTCTGTTGATAAGATAGGAGCCTGAAAGGACTGCATCACCCCAATATACCTTTGGAAGATTCATTGTGAACATGAGTGATCGAGTAACCTCCATAATGTGTCTGTTCTTTCTTTTTGCAACACCGTTCTGTTCACTAGTATAGGCACAACTAGTTTGATGTACTATTCCATTGGAATCTAGATAAGCACGAAATTTGCCATCCATATACTCCATTCCATTATCTGACCATATGATCTTAACTCTAGCATCATGTTGAGTACAAATCATTTTGTGAAAAGATTGGAAGCATGAAAAATCTTCATTATTAGTTTTCATCAGATAAACCCACGTCAATCGGGTGCAACAATCAATAAAGGCCACAAACCATCTATGGCCAGAAAGAGAGGGAGTTTGAGTAGGACCCCAAATATCGGAGTGAATGTTCATAAAAGGAACATAATTCTTATTATTTGATAAATGATAAGAACTTCTAGTGTGTTTAGCAAGTTCACATGCTTCACAAAACAAAGACTTAAAAAAGTTCTTTTAAACAAGTTTGGATAAAGTTTTGCTAGAACAAAAAACGAAGGATGTCCTAACTGCCTATGCCACTGTATTAATCACATCATTTCCAAAAAACACTTGATGTGCAACTGCCAGGCGCACTTCTTCCAAGACATATAAGCCATCCTGCAGTCTACCAGTTTCAATCCTATGCCCTGTGTGAAGGTCCTGTGTGAAGGTCCTGAAGAACATAATAGTCAAGAAAAAATTCAACTTTACAATTAAGGTCCTTAGTGATAGAACTAACAGAGAGAAGATTAATAGGAAAATAGGGTACGTGAAGTACTGAGGATAGGGTAATATTGGGAGTACAGTTAACAGAACTTGTATCAGATACAGAAGTAAAAGACCCATCTACTATTCTAACATTATCCCTGTTGTCCATAAGAGTATGTTAAAAATTTCTTTTGAGAGCCTGTCATATGTCTGTTAGCTCCAGAGTCTATAATCCAAGGATTATCTTTAGAATTGTAGTACTCAATACCTGATTTGGCAAGGTTTGATGCACCAACTGTGGAAGCAGAGTCTGTTTTTGAGAGAAGCTGTCTTAAGGCCTGAAGTTCCTCATTGGATAATCCCCCAGTTAACGATGTTTCAGACACTTCATTTCCATCAGCCATGTGGGCTTGACCCCTTACCATTGAGTCGCCTCGTTTTCCACGACTCTGATTAGGCCTTCCATGCAATTTCCAGCAGGTTCCTCCGAGGGTTTGTCTTGATTTTCCATAGTGATCACAGTGTAAGTGATCCTTATTAGATGAGGTATTTGCAGGTTTCGGGTTTTCAATAGAACTTGCTACTAATGTTGCTTTTTCAATGATAGGTGTATCTAGCATAACATTTTGCCTACTTTCTTCTTGCTGAAATAAAGAATGTGCGAGTTGAACAGAAGGGAAATGATCTTTTCCAAGTATTCATACTCTGGGTTAAGACCCGCTAAAAAATAAAATACCCGATCTTCTTCTATCATTTTCTAGAATCTAGTAGCGTTTTTTGATCATTCTGCTTGAAAGTCCTGATAATAGTCTAATTCTTGCCACAAACCACACAACTCTGCAAAATACAGTCATGTCATTAATGTAACCTTGTAATCCTCTAGCTTTGATGAACAACAAACAGGATCTCGACCAAGCAAGATAATTAGTTCCATCAAGTGTTACGGGACTGATTTGAAGTGAAGGATTATCAAAACTTGATAGAATTACCTTCTTTTCCTCCATCTTCGAGGAGAGTCAAGGAAGCAAGGGCACTGGCAGAAGGTAAAAGGTACGTCTGACACCACCGGAGGAGAGGCAAGAGGCCGGTAACCCTAGTGGAGAAAGAACCAAGGCGAAACACTGGTCGGAGGATGGCACGTGGTGCTCACGCGCAGCGACGACAGAGAGACTGTGGTGGCGCGTGACAGTGCAATTGATGTCGGGTCTTTCACATTGCAAGTCGCCGGTCACGACTGAAGCAATCTAGGTGGGTGTTGAGAAGAGAAACACGTTGCTTTTTGGGCAAGTACACACTTAGCCAGTGTTCTTTCCTATTTGGAACGAATAGTAGGAAAAAACAGCCCCTAAATCAGATAGGGCTCTGATACCATGTTGAAAGTTGAAGATAATTTTGATTACATACTTTTGTGTACATAGGAACAAGGGTTTATATACAAAATTCCTAAGACTATTTAGGAAGTAATAGCTATTAACTCTATGAAATCTCTCAATTATACGAGAGATTATAGGTGTAATTATAACAATATCAATACTAACAATATCAGTGCTAATAATCTCCGATCAACAGATATAATAGTCATGGAACCTGGTTATGCCTACCGCCTTCTCATTGGAAGTGCTGCAGACCGCAACTGGGACACCTTTTCCCAATGCTTGATCAATAAGCCTGTATAAATTGGTAAGTCATATTACTCTTTTTACCTCATTTATATTTGCAGGACATGCAATTGCTAAAAGGAAACCAAAACAATGTCTCTCCATACTATTACTCATTGACATAGGAGTGGAAACATAATGAGCTTAGAATTGCCAGTGGGAAACTAAAATGAGATATTATCTGCAATTTGAAATCTGCTTGACTATGAAGTCCACAAATCAAGTTTATACCGAAAACAATACAAAGCTAGGTAACAGGTATCACTGGCAAGGGACTGTTATTACTTGATTAACTGATTAGTCAGGATGAAAATTTTAATGAGCGATCAACCAGTGTGTTGGCTGAAGAGATGCAACCAAAGGAAGCTTGAGTAATTAACCACAAGAATGAATGACAAGGAGTTCAAAATATGAACATATGATGCAAAAGACCAACTTGGCAACTCCAGGCCGAAGAGGTAGCAATTTCTTCTCTATAAGGGCCATAAACAACTCAGTCTTTCTTTTATGAAGTGAAGCAATGAATTCCTTTCTTTCTTCTTCACCCTTTGGAGCCTTTTCAGGCCAACTGGTACGGTTAAAGTAGGCTGTCATCCTGCAAATAACAGAAATAACCCAACTCAAATATTACACCTTTATATGTTACCTAGTGCTCCAAAGCACAGACTCGCCTACTGTAGTTGCAGACAATTTGTTAGACTTGTTGGAAAAATAATAGTCTGACAAATACTTAAGTACTATTGTGATAGAATTTTATACTTACCTCTTGCAATGAGACACTATATGACTATTTATAGAATTTAAGCCAATTGATGTTAGAATACAACGAAGGAAATACCTTCAATAAGCACAATATAATTTGCATAACATTAAAAATTGACCAGTTTGTCTTTATTTCGTGGTAATTCTCTTTAGTTGACTCACAAATGACTCAAAGTTAGATTCATTTGAATCTAGAAACATATAACTGTAAAACAACTCTGAAATCACCTAATTCAATTAAACTTTGACTATTCAACTATTCCATCAAATTTGCTGAAGAGTTCCAAAGGTCAAATTTATTTCCATAAGATTGATCACTGATACAATATGAAACAGCTACACGGTGACTGATCAGAAAGATTTACCTTTCTTTCCCACCTCCAATTTTGAGCAAGTCGCCATACAAATCCACATCCCAAGTAACGCCTAATTCTTTCTGTTCAATCAATCAAATATTATATCAACACAGGAATCATAAACCGAATCATCAAGTTATTTTCACAAATTAGGGTATGGATATATTAGGACTAATCAACACCCGCCTCAACTATACAAATATTCAACAAGTTTTGTTCAATAGCAGCACTTTAACGAAGTAGCTACAAGATACATAACAAACAAACATTACCACCACCACCAGACAGCAAAAAGTAACCAAAGGAAACGAGCATTGCACACTACGCACTTCGTTAAAAGTATCATTGAAGGAGACCCTGTGCCCATCTTTCTCAGTATCAACAAGCACACCATCACAGTCGAACAATAGAGCAGCAGGTAGAAGAGAAGTCATGCAAATGACCCTGCTAGAAAAAACTCTTCTCTTGCTCATTGCCTTGGTACTCGCTGTATTTCCAGGAACAAATATCTTGGCACCCAACAGTGAAGAACATAAATTGTTCCTTTCATGGCGTCTAGAAAAGGGAATCTTCGTTTCAGAGGGCCGAGTTGTTGTTGAAGAAGAAGAAGAGGAAGAGGAAGAAGCAGAGAAAGGTGTAGCTAAGGAAAGAGAAATGGTCGTTGAAGCCATGGCTAGAAAGCTCTCCTCTTTCCTTTACAAAGCACAGATTTTTATGGTCTTTTTAACGGTCTTTTGGCTACCTAGAGTTATCCAACATTTCCATTAGCGCCACAAGTGCTTCCTTTGCGCGCATTGCGTTATCGGATATCGAGTTTTCAATTGGATTGGGTTTGTGTTAGGATTTTGGGTTTGGTTTTGGGTATAAATTTATAAAAGCCCAAATTGAAATCAAGTTCTCTGATTTTTAGTGGAACAGTACAACAAAGGTACGAGGCACTGATTTCTTCTATGGAAGGACACTGAGCGAGTTCGGACCTCGGAGTTAGGTTGTATAACGATGAAGCGATTTTTCAAGCCACTAGAGAAGGATGGATCTGCGAAGAAGCCATCATTCTCATCCGGTGAAGTAGATGGTGAAAAGAAAGAGAAAGTTGTGTCGGAGTTGGAGGAGAACGGTGAGCCGAAGAAAGAACCGTTGAAGTTCGTCACTTGGAATGCTAATAGTTTGCTTCTTCGTGCCAAGAACAACTGGAATGAGTTCTCCAAGTTTGTTTCCGGGCTTGATCCTGATGTCATTGCATTGCAGGTGATTGATCTCTTTGTCTCTCATGGAGTTTATATGTTGCTTTTTATCTTAGGAAGAATCTGGTATGGAGGAAAATTTTCAGCTTCATCGAGCTTTTGGCGATATAGTTTTGGTACCTATTGGATCTTCAAAGATTCATTCTTTATTTTTGGTAATATAAAAGCTGCATTCTTGTGTGTGATGAAGGCCTTTAGTGGACCTAGAGCTAGCTCCGATTGTATATTGGGATAGTAAGATGGTGCCTTTTGTGTTTGACGTTTGTTGTGCCATTTTCTTCATTGTTTTCGTCCCATGTTATTGAGCCAGTGTGTGCTTTTTGCATGAGAATGGAGATTAATCCGTCATTATGTTTCTGTCAACAAGTAATCCGAATTTAGTGTATCCTGGTTAGTATGTAAGCAAGAAACTAGCTAACTGTGGCAGAAATGGTAGGAAGTAAGGATGCCTGCTGCTGGCTCAAAGGGTGCACCTAAAAACCCAGCAGAGATAAAAGATGACACAAGTTCTTCCCGTGAAGAAAAGCAGGTATAACTTATTTATATTATGAAGTTTGAATTTCATTGACAAAATATCATGTGAACTTGTACCTAATTATGATTTCTGGCACAGTTTGGTCTTCCATTTTACCTTCAAAATATTGCATGATTGACTGGATCTTGTTCTGACAAAAAAGGTTATTTTTGTAAGGAATGAGTCTTCTATACTTGATACGTTTTCTTACTGGCAAAGTTGGTCCCTTAAGGCATTTGATTTTGAAGAATAGTGCTATTGCTATAAAATTAAGGAAATCTAAATGCTTGTCTTATTCAAATTTGATTTGAATTTACTTGGATCCTTCATCTTCTTAGGTATTTGAGTTTGGTTCTAAGCTCTATATGATTCTTTCCCATCTAAAACTTCTATCTCTAGATGTTTTCAGTGTTAAGTTTTTTTCAATGACTGTTCCGACTGAGCTAAAAAGTCATGTTATTGATCTATTTTTCACTGTGACTAAATCGTCTATTTCTCCATTTTTGACAAAGGGTTTGAAAGTTGTTCATTTCGTGTTATTTTGTTTATTGTTTGTATTTTATTTTGTTCTAATTTTCTTTTATTTCATAATATACTTTATTGATTATCATTTTAATTGATGCTGGCTCTTCTTATATATTTTGCAAATGAGTGATATTTCAACCTTATCTGCGGTAAACCTTATCATGGGTTAACTTGCGCAGGGCTCAACTAGCTTGCTACCTGATTGATAAATATTTGTTTAAAGTATTTCTTCCTACTTCTATCAATAAACAGTAAAAATTTCTTCCTACATTTAAATTACTGTTGTAGTTGCCATTATAAGAAACAGTCTAGAGATGAATTTGCTGATATTAACATAATTCTTCTTTAGAAAATGCATTCCATTGTTACTTGATCTGCTACCTGTGAAGAACAATGCATATTTTAATACGTAAAAGCTCAAGCTTTTGTTATTTTCTTTTGTTTTTGTGTTGGACCCTGCAGATATTGATTCGTGCTCTTTCAACTCCACCATTTGCAAATTATCGAACTTGGTGGTCCCTTGCAGATTCCAAGTATGCAGGGACCGCACTGTTTGTGAAGAAGTGTTTTCAACCAATAAAGGTCACTTTTTCTCTCGATAAAACAGGTAAATTGTCAATAATCCTTTCCTGTGTGATTGTAATTCGAGATGTTTCCCTCATATGGGTGCATTACTTGTTCAGCCGTTCACATACCCTTGACTACCATATTTACATTCTCTATCCTCTGACTCAAAATCTGCCCTATAAATTGGAACATATTTTGGGAATTAGCTATTCTAACTAATATGGATAAATTTTCATAAGCAAACTTTGACTAACTTTACATCTAAGTTGATGAAGCACACAAGGTGCTTATATGTTTATTCCTCCCTATTGTCATCCCTTCTCCTGCTATGGAGATTGCAATTGTATTGAGATAACATAGGAATATGAAAAAAGAAAGAGATTTGTAGACAAAATAGTTCATTCAATTGCTGGATGACTTTGCTAACTTAGAGATTTGGCTGCATTGATGATTTGGTTGATTCCAAGTGGCTTGTGAGTTGCTTGATGCACTAGCGGCCTTTTTGTCTTCATCTGAGATCCTAATACTGGATAAATTACTTGTTTTCTTTGGAAAAAACCTTAAATTTTACCCAAATGAATTAAAGCTTAAATAGGCACACATTAGAAATCAAGATATGTATGCTTTCTTTTAACTTACTTTTTTGTATCTCGCTGATTTTATCTGTATGCCTGCATCTGGATATGTATAGCTTGGTATCGTTTTCTCTGTTCTGCAGAGTTCTATTTGGTGGCAGCGGCTTATTCACGTCCTTTTATTGCTAGCTTCAAAACATGAACCAGATGGTCGTGTAATTTTAGCTGAATTTAAGACATTTCGATTGTTAAATACATATGCACCAAACAATGGTTGGAAAGAGGAGGAAAATTCATTCCAAAGAAGAAGAAAGTGGGATAAAAGGATGCTTGAATTTGTTGTCCAGCCATCAGATAAGCCTCTTATTTGGTGCGGCGATCTAAATGTTAGGTCAGTATTCCTTTGGGTGAGAGGAGAGAATGTAATATCTATTCTTTCAGATCTAATGCTTGTTACATATTTGTTGAAGTTAAGAATCTGACTACTAATTGTTTGACCCAGTGTCCTCGGTAGCATATTGTTGTCTCGTTCTTTGTTGGTTATAATATAGTAAATTAAATTGGGGTCATGTTTCAAAACCTTAACTTTACAGTTTCTCTACTTGGGCAAAAAACTTTTGCACAATTAAATGTTCTCAACAATTGTAGTATATATGAGCTTCAAGATGCATCATTTTTGTAAAATGCAGCCATGAAGAAATTGATGTAAGTCATCCAGAATTTTTCAGTGCAGCTAAGCTCAATGGTTATGTTCCTCCAAATAAAGAGGTAATTTTCATGTCTGGACGTGATTATGGCATTCTTTATGTACATATGTTTCATGACATGGATGATTTGAGTGCCTTATATTATGGAAAAATTATTAGCACATGAGAGAGTGAGCTGATCCAATGAGAATGGTTGTTTCCTGCTTGGTGTTTGAAATAATTTAATGAGACCTCCTTGCGTGATGGTACAGAATCAAACTTTAACGTTTGGAAAGGGCTGCAGAAGAATTGGGGGACCTAGGTAGTCTAAGAATAAGAATTGATGTACTGAGTTCAGACTCTTCAGTTTTAGCAATGAAATGCTTGTTATGCTTTTGTGGTTGGTTATTAGTTCTCCAGTGTTTTCTATGATACATGTGTTGTGGGTTCAAATCCGTACCTTTTACCGAAATGATCACTGACAAAGGAGGCATTTGCTTGATGTTAACATTCAGGACTGTGGACAGCCAGGTTTCACATTGGGTGAGAGGAAACGCTTTGGTGCCATACTAAGAGAGTGCGTGATTGTTTTATTATTTCAGTTTTTATCCGGGCTTCTGAAAACGGTTTATTAAGCTTCCCCAAGACCGAAAGCAATCATGACAGCTTTTATTGACAAATATTTTATAAAATCATGTTTTAGGGGTAAGCTGATCGATGCATATAGGCATTTGCACACGGAGAAGGATATGGAACAAGGCTTCTCATGGTCCGGTCACCCCATTGGAAAGTAAGGAAATGCCAAATATGGGTCAGCTTATATAAAAAATGTTGGCATAAATAGATCAAAAGGAACATGACCTTGGACATTTAGGAAGATGAACTATATCCTTGATATGGCACCAGTTAACATATTTAAGTGCTACTTTGTCGTATTCCATACCCATTTATGTCTTGATGATTGGCTTGCGATTCAGGTATCGAGGGAAACGAATGCGTATCGACTATTTCATAGTTTCAGAGAAATTCAAGGAGAGGATCGTTGCATGCGAGATGCATGGCCGAGGGATTGAATTGGATGGTAATACTAATGTATAGCATTTCCTGATACCAGTGGTTCTGTCTGTTAGTATTGCAAGTTCAGATTTTCTTTTTCTTTCATTAGAACTCTGTTGTTCCTTAGCTTTTAACCCATCCTGTTTTTCTCTCTGTGTCAAATTCCAGCAGAACTGCACAGGTTTTCTTACTAATCTTGAATTGTAACAGGTTTCTATGGAAGTGACCATTGTCCTGTTTCCCTGGAACTCTCACCACCCTGTCCTGGTTCTAACCAAAGCTAATTCTCAGTCAGAACTACTAATGAATGTCTAGTCTGTGAATGTATGATTCAGTTACACTCATTTTGTGAAGATTCCAGTTACAACTTTATTATAGCTAATGAATGGAACTTTCTGCCTTGAGATTCTTTATTTTTCTAATGGGAGAAACATAATTTTTATAGTTTTATTTGACCATGTTTGATATTTGTCAGGGTTGGCAAATTGACTTGTCCTGAATCAACGGGCAAAAGCCCAAGTTTACCGGCTTTGGGCCCAGTTCAGGAGGGTAGGCCGAACTCCAATTCGGCCACTTCATTTTGATCAAAAGCCCGTTTTAATCTTCTTACTTCAACATTTTATTAAAAAGTCATTATTTGCATTTTACATTAGAATTTTTTAATTCTTAAAGGTAGATTGTTATGATAATTAACATTCATATGCAAGTTTATATTGATTATTAGTATATACATAATAAATAGATATTTGGAAGCAGTCTTTTTATTAATTAAGGATAAGACTGCATATTATTAGATCATCTGATACTCCACATATCAGCAAGATTTTTAATAGATTGTTGTCGTTGTACATATTAAATAGATAAATGTAATAATAAACAAGAATCCTATGCGGGCACTATTTATGTTGTACATAATCTTATATAAGAAATAAATAAATAAATACTACAAATTTAAGTAGGAGAGTTATAACATGAATTAGGGTTAATCAAAAGGACTAAAAAGATTATACTTTACAATATTAAAGTTTTTAAATAATTTGTTTTCAGTTTTAAGTTTGGCATTTTAGCTCAGGATTAATTTAAAATAAAAGGTTAGATTTCAAATTAGGTTGAGACTTAAATTAAAATTAAAATAATGATATTTTATTTAAAATTCAATTGAGTTTTGGATTAAAAAAAAATTAGTCAAACTTAATTTGATGTCAACCTGATTAGTGTAAATGATAATTGCTATTATTATAAGTTTGATTTAATGTATGTGTAGTTTAGTACAATGTGTCTCTTAGGGGTGGTTGAGTTGGTGAAGTAGAGAGTATGGGGCCAAATAGTTATGTGTTTGAATCCTTTTATTTATACTTTTTCGATCGACCCTGTCATACAAGGCTTATCTAGTACGGAGTATCCGATTGACATAATTTATAGGCTATTGCGTCATTTCGGAGGTTTATCTGGTGTGCATTCAAAGAATAACAAATATGGTTCTTCCGTTTCAAAAAAAAAAAGTTTAATACAATGCCTTTTTTTTATTTACTTTTTAATGGACCAATCCATATGGACTTCTTTACATTATACCTCCTACAGCATGCATGAAAGATAAGAAGCCTTTTTTATTTTGATAATCTAGGTATCTCCACCCGCTAATTCTTTAGCTATCGCTAATTCACTACTAGTTGAAAAGCCTAATTTTGGACCTCAAAGTAGCCGTCTCTAGCCGTCTTTGAGGAGGTAAATCGAGGGATGTGCACGAGTTGGGTACTCAGCGCACGTTGTCGGCACAAGCTGGGTACCAGGACCAAGCACCCATATTGGGACTCGATCCCACACAGCCTCTCTCCAGCGCAACATCCAATATGTTCCTTTCCGTCAACTCACATGTGCCTTTGGAGACTTGATCTTCTCTACCCATCACTGGGGAAAGAAAACCTTCCCTAAGAGTCGAACTCACGTTGGCGTGAGAGACTCCTAAGTACTCATACCGTTTGAGCCAAGCTCATTCGATATAAGGAGCCATTTTCGATTTGGTCTTTTTGGAGGTTGTAGTTGGGATAGAATTGAACCATTTAATGAAATTGGAATCTCCAAGTTTATAAATCTATAATAACCAATGATAAAAAAACCTAACTGATTTGGCTGGTTCCACCTTAAAAATTTTGAACATTTTAACTTTTTGTTCAGTTTATAAATTTACATTTAATAAGTTTTTTTCACAACTTCAAATTTTTTAATAATTAAGAAGAATCTCTTTCAGTTATTATTTCAAGTTATTTAATTTTATTCGATCTTTATCTAATATTTTTAGGTCTAATATCAGTTCAATCTTTTAAACTTTAAATCCCTTTTTTTGTTTAATTTCTGATTCGATTTTTAAAATAATGATAATAACCCTCAGAAATATCAATAGGTTAGGTCGGGAGTGGCCTAGGCCTTGGTTGGATGGTCCGTAAACCAACCCAACATATCTTTATTTTTTAAAAAATTTACAAAACGACATCGTTTTTGTTATTCTGGTGGCTCATGACCGATCAATCCGAGCCAAAATAAGGTCGGACCAGCCCAAACTTGACATTCCTAATAACCCCAGACTCACTCCATAATAAAAAACAAACAAATAAATAATTTAAGCATCACAATTAATTATTAATTGTAGTTAGATGAGTAATTTTTAATAAAATAAAGGGAAAACTGATATTTCAAGATTAAGAAGAAATGAAAATTTTATGCCTTTTTTTCATTTCAATATATTAAATAATTCTGAAAGATAAGTTATAAATTATACATAATTGTGGTCCAAATGGAAACAAAAATACCTTTTTTCTTTTACCTTGTCTAAGAAATAAACAACAAATACAAAATGCCACGCAACTTGGATCCACCATGGCCTTAAATTTGACAAGGAGACCACTCGAATTTGGATATGACAGAGACCGGATAATTGTAATCTAAATGGACCTTCTTTTTAAATCAATTTTTTAAATGGCAAACCACTGTTTTCTCTAATAATTGTAATTGGCTTATAAAGTATATCCCTTGTCTTTTGTTGTTTTGAAGGAAAAGGAAAAAGACTATACTATTCCTCCCTTTCTTTCACATCAATCTCATTTTACTTGCTAAATTTGTATTAGTTGTTGAACAAAAGAAGTTAACCTTTTCATAATTTTAAAAAATATATTTTTTATAATATAAATTTAAAGTTAAAGATATGAATCTACTTTTTAAAGGTTTTAACAAAAGAAAACTTAAATGTCTTTAATATTTATTAATTAAAATTTTTAATTTTTATATCGGTCATTCGGATGCATCGTTTCTATTAGTTAAGGATAAGACTATACACTATTAGATATCTTCAGACATTACGTACTAGTGAAATTTCTACTGTATTGTTGTTGTCGATATTATTAAAAGTATGGATTTATTTTTAAGGTTTTAACAAAAGAAAACTGAAATGTCTTTAATATTTATAAACTAATTCTTAATATAAATACGTGTTTATATAACTATTATGATAAGCATAAATTATTAATTAATATATAATAAAAATAAGTCCCTTAGGGGTGGTCGAGTTATTGGAGTAGGGAGCATGAAGTCAAAAGGTCCTATGTTCGAATCTTTTTACCTATAGTCTCTCGATCGAGCCTGTTGTACAAGACTTATCTAGTTTGGAGTACCCGATTGACGTGATTTGCAGGCTATTGCGTCAATCCGGGAATTTATCTAGTGAGTATTCAAAAGATAGCGACTGCGAATTCTTCTATTCAAAAAAATAAAATAAAAATGAAAGCTTATTTATGCATAAATAAGTTTGGTATAAAAGTTGTTTTTAAAAATTTTAAATCTTTATTTAAATTTTAATAAAATATTTGCATTGACAGTTAAGATTAATTGCTTAAAATTAAGTTGGAACTTTATAAAAAATAAAAAGGAAAGTCAATGTGTCAAAGACATTTTAAAAAATGTTATTTTATTTTAAAAACATTATGTTTAATTAAATTCCTATAATTATTTATATGGAAAATTTTGTCTATTAATAAATTATATTAAAATAATTTAATAAAATTTTAAAAATATTATTAAAAGTTTACATGTAATCGCACCGCCGTGTTTTGCTTGTGGTTCCGCCGCTGCTTAGATCATTCCTGTGGGCCTTGGTTAACGGTGGCCCACCACACATCTGATTCCCAGAACGGCCAATCAACTCTTTATTTTCTTTAATTTTATTTCTTTTTTATCGCATATTATTTCCTCCGGTACCTGCGAACAGTGACTTGACGTGTCACACTCTGGTTGGTTATCCCATGGACTCCAGTTGACTGCAGTCAAAAGTCAAAGACTAAGGTGAAAAATTAGCAACTTGTAGGGAAACTACAGCAGAAATATCTAAAGTACAAGGGCAAAATGATAAATATAGAGAAAGGGCTGAACTGGAAGAACTCATTAATTCGCATCCAATCCCGTTTGGGAATTTGGACAAGAAAGAATGGCAGAAGCTGTAAATATATGACAAAACCGCTGTCATTTCCGTAGTCTTCTCCCAAACCCAGAACAAAACCCCACTACAGAATCACTTACAAAACCACTCTGCCTCTTGAGTTTTTTTTTAACCTCTCTGTAATAAACAGAGCATACAAATACAAATACGGACACAGACCACCAAACCAAACAAAAACACAATCTGAAATTGAAACTGATAATGGAAAAGTAGAAATGAATCAGAGTATCTGATAAGTCTTTTCTTTTCTCTTCTTCTTCTTTTACTTCTTCTCTTTCTTCTCCTTCTTCACTTCTCTGTTACTCTGTTTTTCTCTCTCTCCCTCTCCCTGAAAATGGAGTTTGTGTGTGAGAGAGAGGAAATAGGAGTTTGAATCTCTGCTTCTAGATGGCCACTTCCGGCGGGTTACCGACGGAGGTGACGTCGCAGGAGTTGTTTCAGTGGCTGAAAAATCTACCTTTGGCACCCGAGTACCACCCAACTCTGGCGGAATTTCAAGATCCAATTGGCTACATTTTCAAGATCGAGAAAGAAGCTTCCAAGTACGGAATCTGCAAAATCGTGCCTCCGGTTCTCGCGGCTCCCAAGAAGACTGCAATTGCTAACCTCAACCTTTCACTTGCTGCGAGGAATGGGTCCTCTGACTCGAAATCGTCACCCACATTCACGACTCGGCAGCAGCAGATCGGTTTCTGCCCCAGGAAGCCGAGGCCGGTTCAAAAACCTGTTTGGCAGAGTGGTGACTACTATACTTTTCAGGAATTTGAAGCGAAAGCCAAAGCATTTGAGAGAACTTACTTGAAGAAATGGTCCAGGAAGGTCCTCTCTCCTCTGGAGATCGAAACCCTATACTGGAAAGCTACTGTCGATAAGCCCTTTTCCGTTGAGTATGCAAACGACATGCCGGGTTCAGCTTTTTCGGTGAATAAAAGTAGAGAAGGAGGTTTGGGAGAGGGGTTGACTGTTGGAGAAACAGAGTGGAATATGCGAAGTGTCTCGAGGGCAAAAGGGTCATTGTTGAGGTTCATGAAGGAGGAGATACCTGGGGTTACTTCTCCTATGTTGTATATAGCTATGATGTTTAGTTGGTTTGCGTGGCATGTGGAGGACCACGATTTGCACAGCTTGAATTACTTGCATACAGGCGCTGGTAAAACTTGGTATGGCGTGCCTAAAGAGGCTGCGGTTGCATTTGAGGAAGTAGTTCGAGTTCATGGGTATGGAGAAGAGATCAATCCGCTTGGTGAGAGTGTAATCCCATAATTTGATGATTCATTGTTAGCCTCCCCTGTTTTTCGGTTTTCCCTGGTTTACTAAAATGTCGATGTTGATACAATTCATGGGGTGTTTAGAGATGTTTTTGATTATAATGGTGATATCTGAACCAGTCTGGATTACTGGTATGCTCTTTTAGATCCGTTGTTGAACAATGTGAATTGCAAGAGTAGTGGGGATGAGTCATTGTTATAGATACCTTAAGGTATATATTGAACTCATTAATGAATTCTTACGGTCGAACTTTTGGGGTGTAGTATATATTGAGTAGATATCTCTACGCGCAGGGGTTTGTATTATTTTGTGAATTGCGAGAAAAATATGGGGCAATTCTTTTATATTAACCACTAATATCTCATGTATAGAGTATAAGAATTATCCTAGAATGAATGGTCCATTGTGATAAGGCTACCTGGTGATTCCTATGATACCTTTTCCTGTTTGATTTAGCATATGGGCAAATTAAGTTTAGGGTCTGCAGTTAAGTTTAGGGTCCAGACCCTATACTTAATTGTCTATAATTATATTCCTCTAGTTGCTACAATAGCTACTGAAGTGTGTCTCAACTCAGCAGGGAGCTACTTAATTGTCTCTAGTTACTACAATCGCTACTGAAGTGTGTCTCAACTCAGCAGTGAGCTCTTCAACCAAGGGTACGGTTGGGTCGGCTTATTCCCCTCCGACCGTAAACCTAGTTACCCTCAAAAAAGAAAATAAAGGAAAACTGTGGTAGCCACTTTGGCTGTCATTTGTTGACTTATAGTGAATTGATATAAGCTTAAGGAGGAGCCCTCGTTCTGCATGCTTATTTTCTCAGTGGACAACTTTCTTAGTTAAAGAATTTATCGCTGCTTGTCCTTTTCTATTTCACAAATTGCTATTTTTGAATCTAGTTATTGATTGGGATTGGCTATTTGTAGCATGCCTTGTACTGCTAGTACTTTGTTAGGCATTAGTGTGTCTGATAGAAAATATCGGAATCTTTTTTTTTTTTTTTGCTCTGTTGCTCTGGTTTAACTATATAAAAACATGATTTTTGACTTCATTTTTGCTACAACATAAAGAACTAACTTTAGCTTTTGCTTGCTCTCCAGTTACATTTGCTGTTCTTGGTGAGAAGACTACAGTTATGTCCCCTGAAGTATTTATTAGTGCAGGTGTACCTTGCTGCAGGTGCTTTTTCCTTTCTGTTTATTTGGCTTCCTTGTACTGTCTTCTAGTTTCTGCCAACTTGACATTGTTGTAATCAGAATGTAATGCACTCAATATAGTCCTTGAAAATATGAAACTGTTGGTTTGAACTCACATTCATGTGATATAATAGGATAGTCGAATATGGGATGAGAGGGATACGTATTCATTGATGATGAGATTACAGAGATTTATAATTTCATGCTATGATCTCTCTTTGCTTCCTGTGGGTGGTAATGTGGTTAAACATGAATATGATCTTTGTACTTGAGTGTCTACGTAGTCTAACCATTGCATGTATTCGATCAGGTTGGTTCAAAATGCTGGGGAGTTTGTTGTAACCTTCCCCAGAGCCTATCATTCAGGGTTCAGTCATGGTAATACCTATATCTGCCAGTTTATTTTCTTCTTTTGAGAAATTGGAGACCTTTTGTTATTTTTATCGCATTTTCTAACTAGTGTAGATGCTTATTTTGTCGATGATTTTTAACTTTCAGGATTTAATTGTGGTGAGGCTGCTAATATTGCAACACCTGAATGGTTGAGGGTTGCTAAAGAAGCTGCTATTCGAAGAGCTTCAATTAATTACCCGCCCATGGTGTCTCATTTCCAGTTACTTTATGATCTTGCTCTAGAATTTTGTACAAGGTATAGTTCATCAATATTTTTGCTTTATTTGCATGATGAATCCATGGTTCATTAGCATTTTCACCTTTCTTTTTACTATCGAATTAGCAATAACATTCTGTTTAAGACTTGTTTGATTTGCAAGGTGTCCCCCATTATGTAGTTAGATCTTGTTTTCTGGCTAAAATTTTGCACAGATTGTTTAAAATCTAGTCATATGTAGTCAAATTTGAAATCCATTATAGTCCAGCTGATTGCATAACTTTTTGTTGGATTGAAATTTCTATTCTACCTTTGTGAAAGATATCAGGTTAGTGTGATGGGCGTGTGTGATTTTGTGACATTTTTAGTTCCTTCTGTTGTACTGTTTTTCACATGATGTTTCAATTAATTTTGCATTTTAACTTGACTCAAAAAAAGAAAAGCTCCTATTGGAACTCGTTTAAAATGCATAAGCTTTCAGCAGAACTCCTAGTCTAGATACTTGCACATTCAAAGTTGCTGCAGTTCTGTTTGATTCTAAACCACCAATGCTTATTTCTGGTTTTCACCTTGCAGACCATCTGTAAGTACCAATATAAAGCCTCGGAGTTCTAGACTCAAAGATAAGCAAAAGGGTGAAGGTGAAACACTGGTTAAAGAACTATTTGCAAAGAATGTTATTCAGAACAATGAGCTGCTTCATATTCTTGGAAAAGGATCTTCAGTTGTGCTGCTTCCCCAAACTGCTTCAGATATTTCTGTTTGTTCAAAATTACGAGTTGGGTCACAGTTAAGGTTGAACCCCTCCTTTGGCTTATACAGTCGCAAGAATTTTGTTAAATCCACAAAAGGTTCAGTTTCTGATGAAATCGTATCTGATAGTGATCATGGAATGAGTCAAGTAAAAGGATTTTTTTCCTTGAAAGCAAAGATTGCTTCTTTGTACGAAAGGAGCAACTTTTCCTTCCCAGATGAAAGGGGCAATAGTGAGACATACACTACCAGTGGAGACAATGAAAGAGAAAGTGTGGTCCATGGTGATAAGTTGTTGGATCAGAGACTGTTTTCATGTGTCACTTGTGGAATCTTGAGCTTTGACTGTGTTGCTGTTATCCAACCAAGAGAAGCAGCTGCTAGATACCTCATGTCAGCTGATTGTAGCTTCTTTAATGATTGGATCGTTGGTTCTCGAGTAAATAGGGATGGGCTTGCTTTTGCCAGTGATAATCCAAAATCTTTTGAGAATAAATCCTTGACAAGTAGGTTACATGGAGAATCTTCTTATTTTTGCTCATCTTTGTAACATGTTTAAACATTATATAGTCTGTTGGTAGCAATTACAAAATTTTACTATACTGATTTTGCATTAGTTGATTGAGATGTTTTGCATTTCTTTTAAGGAAATTAAAGGTCCTTAACAACACTATTTTTGATGATATTCAAACTTACTGGGTTCGTGCATTATTCATTTTTGAACCTATTTGGCAAGCGCAGTGATGGTGCAAGGGCGCTGTTCTCATTAAACTACTTGATGACATTGACTACTCTTGTATTATTTTAGTGTTTTTACCCATGCCACACATATCGTACCATTAAGAAACATTTCTTTGTTTCCTTCCCAATGTAGATTCTGTGTCCTTTTGAGTGATTTCCTTACTGGCACTGGTTTTGAGCACAATTTTTGCCCTAAAAATTCCAGGATTGGTAGAAAAGAATGCAGCAGATGGTTTATTTAATGTTCCCCTTCAGTCTACTAATTGCCAAGTTCAGATGGTAAATCAAAGTATTGGAGTGCCTTCTGCTTCTACAACACAGAAAGAGGCTTCTTCACTTGGCCTTTTAGCTTTGAATTATGCAAACTCTTCGGACTCAGAGGAAGATCAGGATGAGATAGATGCTTCTAAAGATGGTGATATAGTTAACAGGATGCCTTATTCATCAGAAAGTAAATATCATGGTCAAAATTCTACTCTGACTTCTGTTAAGCGAGAGTTTATTGATTTTGCCACTGATAGTATACCTCCATCTCATTCTAGAGTTGATTGTGAGGATGAGGTTGCCTTGAAAACTCATGATTGCCATGCTGATCATAGACTCGCCAAAATTTGGGATATAAGTGACCAGACTCCAGAATTTTCTGTTGAGTCTGAAACCAATAGTGCTGCTTGCAGGGAAACAAATGTTTTGGAGGGCAAGTTAAAAGATTCCTTAGTAATGCCACATAAAAAGGCAAATTGTATCCCGGTGGTCTTTGATGCTGAAAAAGCAAAGTTTAACTCAGTTGTTGCACCAACAGAGCATGCAGATTCGTCATTTGGTCAAAGATCTGATGAAGACTCTTCCCGAATGCATGTTTTCTGCCTTCAACATGCTGTAGAAGTGGAACAGCAACTCCGTCCAATTGGAGGAGTGCATATATTGCTTCTCTGCCATCCAGGTGTGTTGCGACATTATGATCTCATATTTCATATATAAAATAAATTTCATTTTGTTTTTTGTGGCCTCTTTTTTAATTTGCCTTTAACAACTGTCTGATAATGAGTAGTGAAGTATGACTGTTTTAAACAGCATGGTTGATTATTGGTAATTTTTGTTATTTAATTGGATGAGCATTGTTTCTTTTTCTCCAAACTATATTATCCTAGTTTCTGTTGTTTATGCTATTCAATACATGGGGTTTGCCAAAAACATTTGCAGAGTATCCCAGGATAGAAGCTGAAGCAAAATTGGTGTCAGAAGAACTGGGAATTGATTATCTTTGGAGTGAGAGCAATTTTACAGATGCCACTAAAGATGATGAAGAGAGGATACAACTGGCTTTGGATAGTGAAGATGCCATACCAGGGAATGGGGATTGGGCTGCAAAGTTGGGGATTAATCTCTTTTATAGTGCGAACCTCAGTCGTTCTCCTCTTTACAGTAAACAGATGCCATACAATTCTGTCATATATAATGCTTTTGGCCGAACTTCTCCAGTTAGCTCTCTCTCAAAGTCTAATATTAATGGAAGGAGGCCTGGCAAGCAGAAAAAAGTGGTGGCTGGGAAATGGTGTGGAAAGGTTTGGATGTCAAATCAAATTCATCCTCTTCTGGCAAAATGGGATTGTGAAGCACAAGATCAAGAACATGAACAGGAAAGGAATTTCCATGGGTGGGCTATATCTGATGAAAAGCTTGAAAAGAATCCACGAAGTACCAACAGAAAAGAAACCGATTCAGTCATTAGAAAGTACCGGAGGAAGCGGAAAATGAGAGCAGAGAGCAGATATATTAAGAAAGGGAAATATATGGAGACTGAAGCTGTAGCTTCAGATGATTCAATGGAGGATAATCCTGATAAGAAGCATTCAATGGTTCATAGTTGGAACAAGAGAAAGTACATGGAGAGAGAAGTTTCATATGATTCATTGGATGATATTTCTCATCAGTACTTGGGTAAATTTCATAGAAGTAAGCAGGCCAAATCTATTGAAAGAGATGATAGTGTTTCAGAAGATTCGTTGGAAGATAACTCTCAGCAACAATTCAGTAGAACTGTTGGAAGCAAGCAAACTAAACCTATTGAGAGGAAGGTGGCAGTTTCTTGTGGTTTAGTGGAGAACAATTATCACAAGCCACATAGGAAATTTGCTAGGAGGAAGCTAGACAAATGTGTGAAGGCAGGTGGAATTTCCGATGATTCACAGGAAGATTATAGTGGTCAGTGGGAGGAGAGGATCTCCAGAAATATGCATACACCACATTTTGAGACTGAAGATGCATTATCAGATGATTCACTTGAGGAGAGTTCTCATAGGCTTCATGTGAGGGCTTCCGGAAGAAAACAAGCCGATTATATGGATAGGGAAACTGTGATTTCAGATGATTCTAAGGAGAATAGTTCCCATTGGCAGAACAGAAGATTTTCCAAAGGCACACAAGCCAAATATAATATGAGAGAAGATGTTGCATCAGATGATTTACTGGAGGAAAGAAATTATCAGCAGCTCAAGAGGTTCTCCAAGATCAAGAGAGCTAAAGTTATTGGGATGGAAGATGTGATATCAGATGATTCTTTGGGAAACAATATGCATCAACGCAGCAAAAGGATTCTAAAAAATAAGCTAGCCAAATTTATTGAAAGGGAACATTCAGTTTCTGATGAGTCGGCAGAAGAGAATACCAACCAGTTGTTTAGAACAGCTTCTAGAAGCAAAAAGGTGAAGTTTGTTGCAAGGGAAGATGCAGTATCAGATGATTTTCTAGTGGATGACACTCGCGAGCAGCCCAGGAGGATCCCAAGAAGTAAGAAGGCCAAACTCATTGAGAGGGAAAGTGTAGTTTCAGATGATCTGCAGGAGGATAACAATCAACGGCAGCTTAGGAAAACTCCTAGAGGTAAGCGAACCAGCCTGATTAAGAGAGATGATGCAGCATCTGATGATTTGTTGGAGGAAAATTCAGAGAAGCAGTCCAGCCGGATTCTTAGAAGCAAGCAGAACAAGCAGTTGACTCTTCGCCAGATGAAACTGGAAACTTCTCAGCTGATGAAGCAAGGAATGTCTCGGTTAACAAAGAAAGATACCCCTAAATCAATCAAACAAGAGAAGCAAGCAAAACAATGGACATCACGGATTCGAGATGCTAGAAATAACAATTCTAGACAGATTAATCCTCAAGTTGAGGAGGAGCTTGAAGGAGGACCTAGTACGCGGCTCAGGCAAAGACCTTCAAAGTCAAAAAAGTCAGATACAAACCTAAAAGAGAAGCTGCAAAAGACTAAGAAAAATGTAAAGTGTGCTTCAGTTGTGAAGGCTCCAGCTGGCCGCAAGAATCGCAAAGTCAAGGTTGAAGGAGAAGAATATCAGTGTGATATTGAGGGGTGTGCCATGAGCTTTCGCACAAAACAAGAGCTTGCAGTGCATAAAAGGAACATTTGCCCTGTCAAGGGGTGCGGGAAGAAGTTCTTCTCCCACAAATATCTAGTGCAGCACCGTCGAGTCCACTTGGATGACCGCCCCCTTAAGTGCCCCTGGAAGGGCTGTAAGATGACATTCAAGTGGGCATGGGCACGGACTGAACACATTAGGGTTCACACTGGTGCTCGTCCTTACGTATGTGCTGAGGAAGGATGTGGACAGACATTCAGATTTGTGTCGGACTTCAGTCGCCACAAGCGGAAGACCGGTCACTCTGTAAAAAAAGGCAGGGGTTGATTCCTTACAAGGAAAAACCGTGTATTTAACATTGCTAATGAGACTCTTTGTCCTGTTGACAGGGTAGAACTAGGGCTAAAGATAGTGATAGGATTTCCCTGTAACTGTAATTCAGAGTAACCAAGTTGATCGGCTTTTGCACAGGCGGCCTTAATTGGGTCTTGCAAATCACTGCAAGTTGAGCAATTGATAATTGAACATTCAAACTGATTGATAATTCTACAATGAATGTCAATACCAATTCTTATTTCAAGGTGAGACCTTGGAGTGCTTGATATTTGTAAATACTTGTGCAATCTAGTAACTGCAGGATAGTACGGAGTTGGAGAAGAATTTCTAAGTTGCATTGCATTCTTTGTCTTACATCGTGTGTGTATTTGGTGGGGATGGCATTTTTTCCGCTCAATTTGGAGTTAACGGATAAATTTTGAATTGATGGTAAGGCATTAATGGCATGAGTATAGTACTGTACTAGCCAAAAATAGTTTGTTAGATAGTGATTTCGTCCGGGTCTTTATTACCGATTGATACCAATCTTTTTGGCTGGAATCGGATGGTGTTAAAATACAGGTTTTATATTTGGACTAAAATGAAACTTTTCAAAAGTTGAAGGTCTAAAACCAAAAAAAAAAGCTCTAGATGATACTTTCTCTTTTCGACTCCTTTGTCGTCACTCCAATCTTTCCAACAAATCCTTTACATACCTGCCATAACACAAATGTCAATGCAACATAATCAAATTCATGGGAGAGACTTGTAACAACTAGGTCAAAATTCAACATAAAAACGTAATGTATAAGTAAGAGAAGAATAGCAAGAGAAGACAAAAAGAAATTTATCAAACTTATCTTTTCGCGGTTGCTCTTCATCGTGCTCCCATTTTCTTCTTCATTTCTCTTTTCTCTTTCTCAATCTCACTCACTCTCTCTCTCTCTCTCCGTCTCTGTGTACCCTCTTCTCTATGAGATCTCATCTCTATTGCTAGTTATCCTCCACCACGCAGTGGTGTGTAGCATCTGTGGAAGCAAATGGTCTTATTATACTGGCATTATTGGATTTGGCCAAAAAAGTAACTTTGAACTTTAGATCTAAGAAAGAAGATGGTGATTCAACGTAGACAAATGAATTGTGGGTAGTGGAATGGTTACTTAAGTAACCATTAATTGGTTTATATGTCTGAGTATAATTATGGAGGTGGACAACTTAATCTCATTAATTCATTCTTCCCTAGACTTAACTTCAATTCACTTTAATATAGAAACATCCAGCCTCGTCAATTACTAAACTGAGCCTAAATCTAATACCACAATTACCCTCACAATTGTTATTGGCCTGATAACTTGGTCTCAGAGACCCTTCCTAGAAATTGAGCAAATTGGCTAAGACAAGGTTACATTCCATAGCCGATCGTGGTGGAGTGGTGGAAAGAAGTATGAAGCAACGCCTACAAGAGCTGGAACATAAATTTAAAGAGATGAATGATGAATTTGCTATTTCGTTGAGGGGTGTCCAACAAAGTATGGAGGATTCTTATAGATCAACTGAGCAGAAAATGGATTGGTTGTTATTATCCGTTCAACAATTGGCTAACAACAAAGGATCTAATGAGATTGAAGGGCGTTTAGCCTCAGCTGCCTCTTCAAAAGGGATTTTACTAACACCAAATAGACAACCATCACCGGCCAATCCAAACCCTGCAATTCTATTAGAGCCACAACTAGCCGGGGTGTGGAGTTTATGGACGTGAATTGGATAAATCCCAGGATTGAATTAACCCATTTTGATGGAACTAGTACCAGACTATGGATTCGGAAATGTTCCCGTTATTTCCAAATTTTTTTGGATTCTTGAGGAGGAAAAAGTTGAAGTGGTTGCGCTCTATTTTGAAGGCAAGGTGGAGAGATGGTTCGAAAACTATCTAGTGGGCTGAGAGAAGATTACTTAGGCTGAATTGTCCAAAATATTGTTAAACAAATTTGAGAAGCAGAACTTTGGAAGTATTATCGCAACATTTAATAATTTGAAACAAACTGGTAGTGTGTCTGAGTATATTGAATCCTTTGATGAATTGCGGGCTTGCCTAATTGAATTGAGACTACAATTAGATGAGGATCATTTTACTCACAGATTTATTGGAGGATTGAAAGATGAAATTAAACACGCACTAATTATCATCAACTCACAGACTTTAGATGAAACTTATCATGTGGTGGAGCAAAAAGAGCTCAAGTTGGATGCTACTATTTAGAAAATTAAATCCTATTTTTTCAAAATAATATCAATGCTTAGAACTCTGCAAACAAAAAAGTGAAAAACCCAAATTCGGGGACACAATATGAGTTCAAAAAAGGGAAATGCTATAAATGTGAAGATAGATTTTTCCTTGGTCATCAAAGCAAGCCTAAGACTCTACATGCACTAGAAACAGAGGACATTGCTGATGCTGAAATTGCAGTTGACTGTGGAGCACGGATAAAGGAGAAAATGCAAGGAGAGACTAAAGATGTTACATTGCATGCGATAATTGGATACAACATATTAGACCCCATTTTCAGAGTCTAACTCATATTCGGAATACAAATATCCTAAACCAACATTTAATCGAAAATCTCATAATACATTAACATCATACTCTTTAATACATTAAAGACAACGAACTTTCATCAATCACAACAACCGACATCTAATTTCAACTCCCATCATCTATACATAATCCATATTTCATTAACATCATAAATACAAGGTTTTACAACTTCAATGGGCATTCCAAGCTGTAATACCAAATTTCACAAAATCCCAAAATACATAAAATACTGAAACTAACAATACTTGAAATGTAACTAACATC
>JANZXR010000007.1:26406949-26458419 GCA_027575705.1 Erythroxylum echinodendron
CTTCTCTGTGAGATCTAATTTCTATTACTGCTTATCCTCCACCCCTCAATGGTGTGTAACATATGTGGAAGCAAATGGTCTCATCATAGTGGCATCATCAAATTTGGACAGACAAGTAACATTGAACTTTAGATCTAAGAAGGAAGATGGTGATTCAACGTCGATAGATGAACTTTGGTTTATATGTCCGAGTATAATTACGGAGGTGGACAACTTGATTCCATTAATTCACCATTCCCTAGACTCACCTTCAATCCACTTTAATCCAAAAACATCCAACCTCGTTAATTACTAAACTAACTTAGATCTAATACCAAAATTACCCTCACAATTGTTGTTAGCTTGACAATATCTCTCTTTTTGCCACTCGCCACCTCTTCTTTTCGTCAGTCATTAGTGTTGTCGCCCATCATCAGTACTTTTCATCAGTCTTCAAGCTTTTTATGAGTAATTAAGGAAATCTTAATTCTAAGGCAAACTAGTTCTTTTGGCCCTCACTTTAGTTGTTTATTTCACTTTAATCCCAATAGTTTTTATCATTCATTTAAGTCCCTATACTTCTATAACCTCTAATTTGGTGATAAATTTAGTAATTATTTTTGTTTGAATTTATGAGTAATTTATTCTTAATAGTCATATAATCACACTTTAATATTAGTTTTACTATACTAGTTAACTAAGTTTTCACAAGAAAATAATTTAATTTACAACTATATAAATCACATTGTTTCTCTCTTTTCTAATATTATAACTGGTCCAAGGAATTCACTTGGTGCTTATGTTTATAGATTTGAATTGAGGGTCACATATTATAATGAATCATTTGCAAACATGTAACTGCCTATCTCTTTTTTGTTTGCATATATAATCGAAATACCATAAAAAACTAGATGAATGAAGCGATGCATTCTATTTATAAGACATCTTGCAAATGTGTCCATGTAATATGTCTTCTTGAAGTTTATTAAACAATATACATGCAATACTTTTGTAGAAGTTGTTCTACTTTTTCTTGTTATTTTACACAACTAATTCCCTATTTTTCATATCACAAAGCAGTGGTTAGTAATGAGAATTCTTAGACTATTGAATTTGAATATATAAATATGTCATCCCATATACATATTTAACCTTTTCTCTTTGGACACTCTTTTCAAGAATATGGAATTCCTTTAAAGTTCAAGTTGTTTGTATGTTTCTAGAATCTAAGGTGTGCTTACGTTTTGTTTTGGGTAGAAAAATACATACTTTGTGATAGCTTTTGTTCAATTCCCTTGTATAGATATCTATGATGATTATTCAGTTAATAAGTTATATGTGTTTACTAGTCTATAATTAAGATGTGAATATGTTGTTTATTTAGTTTATTATACTTATTTAATTGCATTTATTACAAATAAATGGAGAGAAAGTACTCTTAATAATTCAATTTCTTCAGGAAGATTTAATGATTTAACTTGAACTCATGCTAGAATGGTTCTTAGTATAAAGAACTATACTATTTGTTCGTATTGCAACAAACATTTGAAAGGTAGAGGAATCACCAAACTAAAGAAATATCTAATTAGGATCAAAGGTGATGTGGAGCCTTCTAAGAAAGTATAGTTATGATATGAAATGACAAATGAAAAATTTGATTGAAGAGTATCATAATGAAAAAGAAAGAAGGAAAAAACTAAACTATGAAATTGATAGTGAGCTTTGTAAGTTCTTACAGTGATTAGGATGATACTAGTAATATTGAAAGTGTTATTCCTACCTAATAAGAAGGGTTTGTTGCAACAAATGTAAGGAAGAGAAAAAGATAGGTGTTTAATTTTTTTGCTCCATGAGCAACCCCTTAAGCTCAACCTTCGATCCATAGTGCATTATAATCTAAAGAAGTAGATCATAATGTGGACATGACAATGGATAAATAATGATATGATTTAAGTGTGCCTTATAATACTGCTCACCCTTATTATTACTAAATATATGATGGATGTTATTGCCTCTTGTAGTCCATGATATAAAGCTTCTTCAATTGATAACTATCAATATAATCTTCTGAGCAACTCTGTTTTAAAATAAAAAGTTATTTAAAAGAAATAAGATATGACTTGAGCAACTTATGGGTGTTTAATCATTTATGATGGTGGGACAAATAGAAGACATGAGTCCATTATCAAAATTTTGGTTTATTTTGATAAGGAAATGATGATTTTGAATTCCATTGATGCATTTAGCCTTGTATGGAATGATGATACTATGTTATAGATGTTTGATGAAGTTATCAATAAATTTGGGCCTAAAAATATCGAACAATTTATCACTAACAATGACGTTGCATATAAAGTACGTGAGAAAATGTTGTAAAGTAGGTATAATTCTTTCTATTGAACTTTTTATATTGTACATTGCATTAAAATGATGGTAAAAAATAGTGGAGATACTAGATACTTTGCTATCATTAATGTAATTATGTAGAATGCAAGAAATATGACTAAGTTCATCTATAATCGTGAATTAATTCTGAATTTAATGAGAAAAGATTTCACTAATGGTAAGAATTTGTATTGTCTTACCATTACAAGATTTCCAACTAATTCCTTAATACTTTGGTGTTTTGTTTAAATGAAGAAGTGGCTTAGATAAATCTTTATAAGTGAAAAGTTAATTGCATGTCAATATATCATGTCAAATGATGGAATAATGGTTTCCAAAATTATATGTGAAGATCATAAATTTTAATCTCAATTTCAATTTGTTATCTGAGTCTGTGAGCCTTTGATGAGAGTACTTTGTCTGATTGATAATGATGAGAAGGCAACATTAAGTTACTTTTGTAATGTCATGGAGAGGACGAAGGGAGCAATTAAGACTAATATGAAAATTACGTTTTCTTTGTATAGACCTTACTTGTAGTCATCAACAAAAGATAAGAAGGACAATTTTTCTATTATTATTTACTATTAGGGAATTTTTAAATCCTAATATCTATTTCATATTACGTTCTATAAAAATTTTTAAAGGTAATATGAGAATGTTATTAACTATCACAACAATTGTTTCACATAAGATGATACAAGATTTCTTTAGCCCACAAATGAAGGTATACAAGGATGCATGCAATGATTTTGAGATTTCTATTGTAATTCATCAAATAAACAAACTTAATTTAGGTATATGTTTCTTCACTTTTGTTACTTATTTAAAATTAATGATCACTTTATTTTATTTATAAGATTATTTTTGTTGTCTTACTGTTACTTAATAGGACCAGTTCAAAAGTAGCGTTCTAGAATTACAAAGGATTGCAGTTTAAATTTTGAGTTGATGTGTGAATACAATTGAGTATCAAAAGGAATTGGAGCAAATTCAACCATTAAAAAAATATTAGAATATAAAAGATTAAATGATTTAGTTTTTATTTAATACAACTTAAAGCTTCGAGAAAGGCATGTTATTATCATTATTAAATTAAATATACTTTCTTATAATTTTTAATAATTTAATTTTTTTCTTACTAGACTTTTAAAAGAACAAGTAGTTTTATATACTCAGTTTGCCTTAATTATATCAATCTTTTAATAATTTGAGCTTTTGAAGAACTAAGTTTCATAAATGAGAGTGACTTGGAATATAATTTTGAATAGAAAAGTATTAACATGTATTTGGTGGAATGCTTTAGAATGATGATAATGATTAGGCTTCTCTTAATGATGAGAATCGTATACTAAATAAAAATTAAAACTAGTGCAGTTTAATCATATATGTCATTGAATGAAGTCACATATTTTTATTTTTTATTTTCTTTTAATTTCACTTATATTTGATGTATATGATAAATTCTATATATATAATATAAATATAAAAGTTTTAATTAGAAGTATTTTTGTTTAAAGTTTTACCTCTATTTTATTGTTTTCGTTGTCATGAACACTTGTTGTAATGTTTGTAAACCTATTCTTACTATATGATATTTTTAAAAAGACTTATTATATGATGTTTTGATGTAATTAATTGTAACGTTTTAAGAACTTAACATCATTCTTAGTTTTATATTTGTATGAAAATTAAACGACATTTTTCTTATATTAATTATAGTTATGGTTTAAATGAGAAATAAGTGAAAAGTAATATTAATATAAATAAATAGATTATTTTGTATCAAATTTATATTATTATAATTTTTGAGACATGATTAAAGTAAAATTAAAAATTGCATAGCACAATATATCAATAAACTATTTTATGATATTATAAATTTTACAATTATTTTATAATTTTAAAATTTATTCAAAACAATACTCAGTATTGATACCATTCTAATATGGTATTCATAACATTGACTAATACCATAATTTGAAATTGATTTAAGCTAAAATAATATATTTTATTTAATAAGAATCAAATGATCAATACCATTTTACTAAATTATAATAAAATGATTTGATTTTAATTGAGAATTAGCCTCCTCTTTTATAAGCGGACACACTTGTATAGTGTACCGATTTGTGATCATGTTTTATCGTTCAAACCGGGCCATGGGTCGAGCAAGTAAAGTCCAAGCAGCCACTAGGCTTAGGCTATTAGACCACAGGTTAAGCACGGCCTCGGACTAACAAGCTCGGGCGGGGCCTGTTTGGATTATAACAATACGATGTTGTTTTGCTTTTGGTTAAGTTCCAGAATTGCACCAACGTGAACGTGTTAAATAATAAGGTAGTCTCTGTTCTCGTCTTAAATTCGGTAACTAATTTGTGATTGTGGTTTTTATTAACGGGTTGTTTGGAAACCTTAGAATTGAATTTATTAACGAATTTGATTCAATTACATTAATGAGATTGAATTGAATTATTTACACTGTTTAGAACAAATCCAATAATATTAGAATTGAATTTAATTATATTGTTTGGAACATAATCAAAATAAATTCAATTATTTCATATGACACATTTACCCCTGACACGTTTACATTGTTTGGAATACTCTGATCTTTGTCCAAACCCTTTACACATGAACACATAAAAACAAGAAACAAAACCATTTCGCCTTTCTTGGTTTTCATCTCCACAACCCCCACCTGTCCAGTATGCCCAAAAATGAAACAAAAATTTCAACAAATTAGAATAAATGATTTCAAAGAAAGCAAATGCCAGAATCACGTTTAATATCACACACATAAACACAAGCCAACTAAGCGGACGCCAAGGAAGACAAAAGTTGACACATAACAACAAGAAACATGAAATTCTCACCTTGAGCCAAGCCAAGACCTTGGTGACATTCTCACCCATCAATCTCCTTTTAAGATCATCTCAATACATCAAAACTAGAGTCTCCAAATACACATCCACATCATCACACTCGCGGATCTCCACAGTATGCATAACCCCTTTTTCTCTTCCTCTCAACTTCTTCCTGAAAAACTCACTCTTCTCTAACAAAACCCTTTTATGAACATCCACCGAAACTATACACCCATCTTTTCCAATCACTGTAAGCCTCACATCACTCAACCCTATACCGCAGTCATTCAAGTTCTCAAATTCCTCAACTATTTTGCTCACTTTTGATTGAGACTTGATGTGATTCTGTTCATGGATTTGTTCCTCAAACATCATTTGGAAGAGGGTAGGATGGTGAGTGGACTCAGTTCAAGCGTTCAAGTGAGGCAAGGAGAGAAAGGTTTTAGAGTTAAAGTCTTGGGTATTGTTGGGTTTTAGCATTAAAGAAGAACACTCGCAGCCTTTGGAATTCAATTCACGTGAATTGAATTTACAAAGATAGTGGGATTTAAACTCGCGTATGAATTCAATGCATAGCTTTTTTTTTGTTTTAAACAAGTGAATTGAATTCAATCTTGTAATTAAATTCAATTCACCGTGTTCTAAACAGGCTGTAAGGGAAATATGACATAATGCATATATATCGTTTGACAGAATAATGCATGGTTATATGGTTCAATCCATATGTAACTATGAAGTTCTTAATCGATCATTTAGAATCCAATAATGATTATACTAGCTAGTGATTCTTATTTTTCCTAATTAAACAAAATGTTTCATAAACTCCGTAGAGATTAGGGTACTATTTACACCAATAGAGTAGCCCAATGCCATATGTTTCTTCTTTTTCCAAACATGATAATGAAGATGCAAGGCGGAAGCCATTTTAATCCAATCCTCTCAGACTTATTGGTGTTTACCCTTTTAAAAAATAATTACTTATAAACTGACTTTTTAATTTCAATTCCTACTTCTTAAACAAGTTCTTTTCCTCTGTAGAAGGTGCATTAATGGTTGTCATTGAACTACATATACTTGGGAAGCAATAAGTTGTTTCATGCACTGATTTACTAGTTTTACACATTGGTTTAGCAGTGTTATTGTGACTAATTATAATGACTCTCTCTAATCCTTTTGGTTGTAAGCAAAGTAATTAATCCTTTTACTTAGATGACCAATAACGTGGTTTTAGGAAGTTAGAGGAGGCAAATCTTATTAAAGCGATAATTATTATATATAATTTATTCTTTTATTAATATAAGTTTATAATATTACTATTTATCTATATTAACTTATTATGAACAAATAAGTAAGTAAAGTATTTTGTTTAAACTTTATATTATTTAATAACATTTTATTATTTTTATGATTTATAAAAAGACAAAATTGATTAATTTTGTACTAAGTAACCACATTTTGTATATAAAATTTAAGTTTAAAATAGCTGCATATATTTTTGTAGATTTTTTTAATCATATTTATCAACAATAACTAAAAGTTAAAATATATAAATTTATTAAAATTTTGGGGCCGGCCATGGCCTAAATAGGTTGAGTTTAAATGACCTATTCAGGTTGGGTTCCAGTGGTCCTTCTAGTCCACAGACCAAGCTCAAGTCGACTTTTAACTATGACCTAGGCTCATCGGTTGCCATTTATGACAATAAGAGTTATTAAAATAATTGAATCGAAATTATTAAATAAAGATTAATTAATTTAATTTAATTTATAAAAATTTATTAATTTATAAAAAATAATCGATTAATTAATAAATTGATTAATTTTTAACAACAAAAATAATAAAAATTAATTAAATCAAAAAATTAATATTGAACTAAAAAATTAGACGGGTTTAAAATTTTATGATTAAACTAATGGTTGAATTTTTTCATCGTTAAATTAGACGAAAGGGACTAGGAAACATGTTTAACGTAAATCCCAAAAAACTTTTTTAATCGTATGGATACTTTTTTCTCATTGCTTCTTTATATATATATATATATATATATATACATTAAAAAAAATAAAATGTGAAGCAAAAATTATAAAATTGTTTTCTTTTAATTTTTTCTAAACGGTGACCCGTTTTAAAGAAATGGTTATCTCCTCGTTAATGTCTTTCATCTAACAACATTCTTTCTTCTTCTTACCTCACTAGCACAAAGGCACACTCTGTGTGCAAAATCTAGGGTTTCGACAAATTGAAATGCGGAACAGAAATGGAACGATCTGGATACCCCAATTCCCCCACTAATCCCAACGGGGGCCCCGAGTTTGGGTTCAATTCATCCCCATCCTCTAACGATTCCTCGCCGTACGGTCTTTATCGAACGGTCGGAGAAAATGAATTCCCCGAACAGTCACACAAGCACTTGGATTTGCATAAAGGGAAGGGGCGTTTCACTCACCATCAGGCCGTTGTTGAAGAGAACAATGTCCGCAAAGAACTAGAGCAGAAGTTGAGTTTTGGAGGGGCTAAGAATGAGGAAGAAGGGAAACATTTGAATAATTTAAGTGAAGATGAATTAGAGAACGGTGGAAATGATGACAAGCACGAGAACTTGGTTTGGAGTGAGACTGAAAAGATTGGGTGCGGTATTGAGGGGATTAATAGTGTTAGTATAAGCCATCAGTATCCTCTTAGGCCTGATGCTGAAGATTGTCCCTTTTATATGAAAACTGGATCTTGCAAATTTGGTTACAATTGCAAGTTTAATCACCCTATTAGAAGGCAAATCATGGTAAGTTTCGCTGCCTGTATTTGCATTTGGGTTTTTTGTATGGTTGTGGTTCAGGACGACTGTATGCTTGAAAAGATGCAACCTTATTCTTTTACTGCTTGGGAGAAGACGTGTGCTTACTTTATTTACTTTCATTGCTTATTTAGCAGTAAAAGTAGGGATCTTTTGATGCATAACTATGTTACTGTTAAGTTTTGTAAGAAGAGTTTCTGGCTTTTGTTAATGATGAATGTCAAAAGGACAAGGAAAAGGGAATAAGGGTTTTGTTTGTTGGAGAATGGGATGTTCTTTTGCGTGGTTATTCTTGATTGGTTAAAAAATTATTGGTTCTAAAGGAAGTATTTGGATTTATTTCATGCATGATGTTTTGGATTAAGCCTTCAAAGTTTATCTTTTTCTATTTTGTAGGTTTCCAAAATTTCAAACTGTTTTACTTACTATCTTTAGGATATTGCTGCCTAAACTTTTGTTATCTCATTGTCAATTAGCCCGTCAAGGAGAAGCTTCCGGAAGGAGAAGAAGCTATTGAGAGGCCAGGCCAGACAGAATGCAAGGTCATTAGTCTCATAGATTATTTGAGATTTCATCTTTGTACTTGTTTGGGGTCTTTTTTTGCAATTTAAGTCTCAGTTGTGCTGAATAATTTCTAAACTGAAATGATTACTTTACTTTTTTCTTAGTAGGAATAAATTGCAGAAATATCCTGTACTAATCATTTTTTGCATAACATTTTTGAAGAAAAACTACGTACTGATCCTCTGCAGCTGGCATTTTAATATGCTCACAAGTTACTCATTTTCTGGAAGCTTGGGATTCCTCTGTTGGAATATGTAATAATTTTCACAAGCCTTAATTCCTTAAACTTGATGCCCTCTCTAGCTATGCTTTTTACGGAGTTATGTAAACTGCAAGGTAGATAATTATGGGATGCTAATATTCTTTTTTTTCCAACAAGTTTAGTCGGTTTCTTATGTTGCATCAACATCTGCATCTATCTAAATGTTATCTTTTCTTGTTGTGTCTGCTACAGTATTTCTTGATGTCAGGCGGCTGTAAGTATGGAAATGCTTGTAGATTCAACCACTCAAGACCAAAATATCCCGTGTTGCCAGTTTCAGAGCTCAATTTTCTGGGCCTTCCTATCAGACCAGTATTGAATATGACAAACCTTAAAGAATTTTCTGTCGCTAAGTGATATGGAGATTTTTCTTTGTGTTCCATTGCTCATGCTGGTATTTCTTGATTACAGGGGGAGAAAGAGTGTCCATATTACATGCGGAATGGCTCATGCAAGTATGGAGCTAGCTGCAAGTTCAATCATCCAGATCCTACAGCTGTTGAAGGCAGTGAACTTCCTTCAGCATTTGGCAATGAAAGCTCTGCTTCTCTGCAGGGGCCATCACAACCAAGTGTGTCATCGTGGTCTTCTTCAAGTGCTTTAAATGAGGCTGCTCCCTTTATTCCGATGATGTATTCACCAACACAAGGGGTTGCTACCCAAAACTCAGAATGGGATGTATATCAGGTTTACACATTACTCTCCATTGTTTTTGTGCTATTTATGTCATCCACTTGGGCAATGTTTCTTGTTTGTTGTCTCCCACTTTATTGTCGATGCTGCTAAAACTTGTCAAGGGTCTTTATCTTTTGTCTTTCTATACTATTCATTTATTTTCTAGTCTAATTTCTGTTTGAGATTAGCTTAGTGATTTGTCTAGTTTGGTTGGTTTCTCAATATATGAATCAAGTTGCTAGGTGTGCATTTGCCTCATGAAGGTTTTCCATTCAATTCAAGATAGCAAATAATCTTGCCAACTCATGTGCGCATGACTCTGTCAAGTTAGAAGGGAAACTTTTTGGATAAGCTAATATAGGATATCAGAGGCATATATCTTTTAATTGTTGTCTTTACCTGCTTATATAAAGGGTGTACTTGATCTCTGCCTTCTGTTCATTTTTCTTCATATATATATATATATATATATATATATATATATATATGAACATATGATTGTGATTGTGTTCAACGACTTCACATCTCGTCCTCTTGCAAAACCTTGTAGGAACAACATTTAATGCATTTATTGGATCTTTCTGTAATTTCTAGGCTCCTGTATATCCTCCAGAAAGGAGCATGAACCTGTCTGCAGCATATGTTATGAACAATTCTGCAAATGATCCTAATCTCTATGGACATCAGCAGCAGTGGGTAGTGAATGAATTTCCTGAACGGCCTGGTGAGCCAGAATGCAAATTTTATATGAAAACTGGGGACTGTAAGTTTAAATCTAACTGCAAATATCATCATCCAAAGAATCGTATCTCAAAGTCACCACCGTGTGCACTCAGTGACAAAGGCCTGCCATTAAGACCTGTAAGCTGTTTTTTATTTGTTTAAAAAATCCTTAAGGTATGATTTCAGAAGCAATTTTCAGAAAATTATTGTCTTGCCCTACCATGTGACATGCTAGAATATGCCTAGTGACTTAATCGATTTTATTTGGTAGATATGAGGTGATGTTGACAGAGATGGCTGCTTCATACCTTTTCTATTTTCCACTGGATACTATATACGTTTAGTTATATGTAACAACTTTTACAGATGTAGGAAGACCTAGCTGACGACTCTGTCTCTTTGAGAAAATCATTTTTTATCACCGCAATGGTAGTCTTCACGTTCGGTTTACACCTACCACTTTAACTTTACATTGTTGCCACAAAAAATATCCACATTTTTCATTTCTGATGAACCCTTTTTCCATTTTAGGATCAAAACATCTGCTCCCACTACAGCCGCTATGGCATTTGCAAATTTGGGCCAGCTTGTAAATTTAACCATCCAGAACAATTACCTTCTTCAGCAGGATCTAGGGTTGATCGGTCGACGCCATTTGGCAATTCTGCAAGTGAGGAAGCCTCAATGGCTTAAACTGGCAATGGAAAATTATATTTGCATCATAGCAGCCTATGTATGGCTCTTAGCAGCCTATGTGTGGCGATTGAAAAATGATATTTGCATCTTAGCAGCCTATATGTGGCATTTGAAAAATGATATTTGCATCTTGGCAGCCTATGTAGAAATTTTTGGGTTGAGATGGTTCTAGCTGATAGGTTGAAACAAATGAAGGGTTTCGAATTTTTTCCCACAATGGTGGATATTTGCTTTACTTTCAATTTCTTGGTTAGCTGCCGCAAGCTTTTCAAACCAATGGCATTATATATTTATCTTGTGTCAGTATTTTACTTCAAGCCAAAGTGAAGTCAGGATATGTAAATTATTTGTATTTGTTGTTGATTAGCTGTTCTGTATGTTAATGCAGTAGATTTTAGAGTCGAGTACATCTGCTTCAAACCATTATGCCGCTTTTTGTTAGTATATATTTGTCTCTGGCTGGCTAAACTCTAACTGATCCAATGGAAAGCGTCAGGAAACTAATTTGAGAATTGCATAAGTTAAAAGAGTTTTAACTTAACAACAGGGAACTTTCAAGGTCCACAGTTTACGATGGATTCAACATCAGCAGAGCCATTTCTTCTGCATGAAATTTGATTGTAAAGTAAGGTAAATTGAAAGACGTAGAAGAAAAAAGGGGCATAAACCAATGAATGATGTGAATCAGTCGTGCCAATCCACTTAATGTCCAAGTGTATGAGATGCTTCCTTCTTGTCCTGAAACATTGCTTTCCTTTCTTTCAAGGAAAATGAACTTCACAGATTTCAACGTCCATTGAAGAAACGGAATGTCAAGGTCATAAATATTTCCCTAACCAGAAGATTTATTTCACACATCCCAAAGTTTTAAGCATCTTTTTCTTTGTAAACTTCGTCCTGTCTCTGTAATTTTTTTTTTCAATATCATGCAATTTTTAAAAATTTAAGAGATTTATTTTAGATATTGACTTTGCATAGTTTCAGAAGGCTGTTGGTAACCTTTGCAGCTTTTAGAAATTCTATAATTATTCAGCTTTGCCTTTTGTCTTTAAAAAGGCTTTCCGAATACATATTTCCATGGCAGGGAAGAGGTAGATTGAAGCATATGCAAAGAAATTAAAGGAGCAAACGTTTAGTCACCGTAGGAAAAGTTGACAAAATTAGCCTTTTCGGAATTAAATAAATCAACCGACAAATTCCTCTTCAGTTCAAATCAAACTAATACACTCAATATGCTAAAAGATACAGCAGAACAGTACTTACTCATGAACCTATATACAAAAATACACTTCCAAGTCAGCTCAGCTCTCAATTGTCAGAAAATTGCGGTTTTGATCCTAATAATCATGCCTGAACATTTGCTTTGTTTCCAGCAAGGATGATAGAGATCTCAAGCCCACGGCTAAAGGCTTGGTTAAATAGAAGACGAGACTGGAACGTGGAAATGAACGGAAACCAAGACAGGACCGCAATTGGCACAAAAATTATTATACCCATGCCGGCATCGTACATTCTTGCAAACTCCCGCACCGAATCCCATAATCCTAAACTCCTGACTACCTTTTTCCATGTGATAGCGATCTGTTGAGGAGAATTAAAAGTTAGTGACTCTGCATTTGATGAGGAACAGTACCAGAAACATGTGGAGCATTGCTCCTCAGCCTAAACTCCACACCCAAAAGAGAGAACGAGCAGACAGTTCTGTCCAATCAAACTTGCCTAGTATCATTAGGCGGTAAAATATCACACAGTTGAACTTGAATCCCTGAACACTATTTTCACGAACACTACCATAAAAAATGTTTTGAGGCATGAGGACTCTGTTCTTTTCAACAGTCTGATGTGATACTAAATTGGTACGATCTTATCGACAGAAAGTTACGAATGGATTTGGATTTCGTTTCAGAACATTATTCTTACCCCAAGGCAATTAAATGCAGAAAAGAATCCTTTTAACTTACACATAGGATGAACCATCCGGTAGGAATGAATGCCAGGATGCTTGCAAAAAGATCAGGAATTGATAACCCAGTGAAGGCGACTACAAGACAAAGGGCTGTAACAAGTCCTATTGATAAGACGCCTTGCAAGAACCGAATCAGTAGCTGCAAGTTGGAAGACTTTTTGGGGCTGTAGGTAAATATCTACAAGGTAAAAAGCAAGTGCACAAAAGTATATATCAGTGAAAGTAAAACCAAAATCCAGATGAACATAGAGGGTAACAGAAAATGAAGAAAACAAACCTTAAAAAGCATGACAAAAGCAACCAATACGACCCAGGAGAAACCATAGACCTGGAAAATGGAAGAAATTATATATTTAAGAAACAATTATCTACCAATATAAGGACATGCAATTACACAAAGTAACCTAAAGATCACACATATTAAAACCTTAGCCTCTAGGTGGTTACAACTGAAATGTGACAAGTGTAGACCAGCAAGATTTGGTAGGAGCAAAAAGAATTCAAACAAGAGGAGATTAGGAAAGAGAGAACTCTCAAGGATGAAATCGATGAACTAACCGAACCAGCTGTCCTTGTTCTTAGGAGAACAAAGAACAGCAGTCACCAAAACTAGAGCTAATTAATTCACTAGGACAATGTCCTTTCGAGATCTGGAAAAAATAGAAACTAGTTAACAATGAAAAAGAGGAAAGAATAAGGATTGTACCGCAAGAGAAGTATGACTTCCTGTGAGATCAAGTTTGTATACAACACCATACTGGAACATTAAGAACCTCAAGCTCAATATTGTTTCCAATATACGACCTCTTGGAGTTTGGATATGCATCTGCATACAAAGGAAATAATTCCTGAGATAACTGCAAGTACAAAAGTCAACCACAGCCACGTCATATATAATGAGCCAGCACACGTGGAAAAAAAAAATGGGAGAAAAACAAAATTCCTACAAGCTCACATAAATATTTGATAAGAAATAAAACGAAATTAATACATTTAATGTAATGCAGAAATCATTAATCTACTAACAAAGGGCATTGACAGAATTTCGATAAAATGAGTATGCTGGGTTAAAAAAAAAACCCAGCCTTGGGTTCAGGTGCTATGTGCATCTGCAAATCTCTCAAGGCCAGAATTTCTCTTTTATTTTTTCTCGGTGATTGTTGACACAGTATAATACATTCTCCTTTTTTGGTAGGCTATCTCGATGAAATTTCATAATACCTGCTCTTCCTCCCACCATGATTCCCAACTATTATCTCCTTTCACACCTACTCCACCTTTATAAAGAAGCCAACTGGTCCAATCATCAAAATCTTCAACAGTCCTGTTTAATAAACCATTAATAGTGTTTAATACTCCAGAGAACCTATCTTTTTCAACGAACACATACTCAACAAACTCAATCACCTCAATAGTCAATAATCTAAATTTGTAAATAAAAGTAACCTGAAAAAAAAAAGAACCCCTTACTTTTGCCATTCAAAGCCCGAGGGATTGAATATGTAAGGAGCAAAAAGCCATGAGATGACAAGGAACCAACTGCTAACAGTTAACAGAACAAAAGAAACAGCCCCTCCGGATGTGTACCCATATGCAATGTAAACTATAAGCAGCAGCGCCACTTCAAGCCTGTGAAGGAAGAATTGAAGGTTAAGCAAAAAATAAAGGACATTTCAGCAATAAAATTAAACAATTCATCATCTTTCTCACCCTCTTAATCCCCACCACCACCACCCTCCCAAAACAGAATTCCAAAAAATTAAGAAAGAAAAGCAAGTGATCTACCTACTTTGAAGCCCGATTCTAGCAGTGGGTATAATTAAAAAATAAACAAATAAAAATCTAGAACTAGATCCTTAACTAATGCAACTCACGCTTTAACAAAGTGACTCCTGGAGTAAAGTCTGTAGTTCTCAGCGAATTTGATGTGGCGGACAACAAAACCTCTACCAGTGGCCCTGTACTGTTCATTGAAACCCAAGATACTGGCATGTCACTTAAAGAAAGATAACAACAAAAGAAGACTGTGTACATGGGTGTGTGTGTATAAGTGTAAGAGAGAGAGACAGAGACAGAGAGAGAGAGAGAAAGAGGGAGAGGGATACTTTTGCACCCCCGTGCAGAATTGTGCGTCCAAAGTAATGAGTTCTCGTCCCCAATGAGAATGTGAAGAAGACTGAGCACAACTGAAGTTGCATAGTGATAAAACTAAAAACAGCCTGCAGTCAATGAAGTTGCACACAGAAGAAAATTTAATGTTATTCTACAACTTAAAACCTTTAAAATAAGAAAATCAAAAGCAAAAGCAAATCCCTACTGTTAATGCAAAAAGGCAAAATTTCTAAGTTGAACAGGAAATGTGTGAGTAAATAAAAAAGAATACAAAAACTCACATTCAGCAATCCCAATTCAAGTATAAAACCCATTATCATTGGGACTGCAGTAAAAACTCCAATCTGGACCAAGAATTGAGCATTTAAAACAGCATTCAAAGCCGTGTTACCCGACATTCTTGCTTGTCGTGAAATAGCACTGTCAAGTCCTGAGAATGCCTGAAAGAGTTGGCAGTACATCAAACGAACATCAGCGTATGCTTAAGAGATTATTCTCAAGAACAGTTCTGGACTTCAGAAATACCCAAAATAACAAAAGAAAGAGATCCAATAAGACATCTATGAATGTTAAGAGAAAAGATGCTCTAGGTACAAGAGCACAAGTGTAACAGATGAATATCTTGGCTGCCAACTTCCCGGATGAGATTTGAAGCACAGAAAGTAAACAACACCAGTGCACATCACCAAACAAACGGACAACTTGATGAGCATGTCCAGCCTAGGGGATGTGGTTGTGAATTAAAATACTATCTGCACCTCGTATGCCAGCAATGCCAAAAAAAATGAGACAGAAAGTTGGTCAAAATTGTACTCTGCTCCAAGGCAACATTAAAGCCCAAGTCAAAATATCTCTTCCGCTAGAATTCAACTCTGGAGGGACTGGCCTCTCACATTCCTAGATTTCAAGCCATAGAATATCGACAAAACAAGCTTAAAAAATTTATATATCGTACGAAGATATATTATGTCCCCTTTGTGAATATCTAATATGTAGGGCCTTTCTTGCTCTATCCCAAAGCGTTTGGCTTCATTTTCTCTCCCAAAACATGTATCAACACCTTACATAACTTCCATTTTGCATTCAACATTAATGTCATATCACATAATTGTTACCTAAAACAAGAATATTAATACAAAAATATAAAAGAAGAATCAAGATCTGAGATGAAAAACAAGATATCATTATCCTATAACTAGTGCCTAAAATGCTTTAGAAACCCCTATACTAATGATATCCTTAGAAGTGAACTAACATTTTGTATTAGGGACCATGAAAAAGGTGGGGAACTATACTTCATAACCTAAGCGCTTTAATAAAGTTAATCCGTTGCATTAATGTTGTCAAAGCTCTGAATGATATCAACAGAACAATCAATTACATTCAGAAGCCGGAAATAAGTGCACAGGGGAAAAAACATGTCTATAATTCAACCAAGAAGCTTCACTCTAAGGTTAACTTCATATATCTCTACGTAAAAGGTCACCGAATCTAAAGGTTATATATGACAAGCTAAATGCAATAAGATGTTGATTACATAAAAGAATAGACATTAAGAGAAAAGAACGTTATTTAGATGATAATAATGATTGCTGATTACCAGATAAGCCCTTCCATATAAAAATATATATACAGTGAGAACTGTCATCTGCAACAAAGAGAAATTGCAGTTAGATACTTCACTATCATCTAAACAAGTTCCCATTATATATGCCACAGTATCTAAGCAAGTTATACCATTGTGCAGACATAGTAACCAACAGTGGTAAAATAGAAAGAGAGCATTCTGAAGAAATCAAAAAGTTGTCCAAGCCTGTATACATCCCGACTTAGAACTTGTTCTCCATTTCCTCCAGCCACTTTCCCTTCAAAAAGGGCAATCTGGTTTAGGCCAACATCTCTTCCCTTCCCAACCTATACCAAGCAGAATGTCATGAAAATGGAAAACAGATTTCCAATCAACAGCCACATATAGCAAGAATATCAGACCTGTATATACTCATGATGAGTGATATTCCCCTGCCTTAATGTGGAGTTAAAACCTGCAGTTAATTATCATTAAAATCAGTCTCATAAGCATGGAAATATACCCTTCAATTCATCAGGCCAACTAAAACTGTCCAAGAGAGAGATGATGGAGTAGCAGTATTAAAGACAACTAGATATCGAGCAGTTAAGCCAAACATACAGGATATCGAGCAGAAGACCATAACATCTAGACACTAAGAAACCAAACAAATATTGCATCTAAAGTCAGTTTATGTAAGTGAAAATACATAAAACCATAGGAATATTGCAGCAAGCAATTCTGGCTACCTACTGCCATTTCTTGCTCAATCAGTTTAAGTATAAGCTTCTCTATGGCACAGTACTCCACCTGTGTGTACTAGAAAAACACTACAAATATCGTAAACACAAAGACGTTTAGAAGAGGACAAATTGGAACAAGATAGCAAATAACCAAAAGGTGCTAGGATCAAAATAAGATCCCATGTTAAACACAAAATTCAAGTTGGCCTATAACTTTTTGAAAACGTGAATAAGCCCCTGAATTGGGAAAACGGTAAATATTGGGTAGACATCAACAAAATATAAACCAAATCAGATTTGAATAACATGGAATATACAAAAGTATCATCGGAGTCGTACAAGTGGTTTGCCAATGATATGATTTCAGTTCAATATATATACTGTCTTGATTAATTAATTAAAAAAAAAACTCTTAAGCTATAATTTATAGTCTTAAATGTGGTTATATCATCAGAACTCCCGTTCTTTGTACATATGTCACAACTTTAATTGTGTGCACGGTTATTACTTCTCTGCTCAAAAATAGACTTAATTGTTCAATTTATGTGACCTAAGGGACCAAATTATCTTAAGGCATAAAAAATTAAGGGCTAATTTGACCCTTTTTCCTAGTTGAAAAGGTATTCCTTCAACATCAACCAAACCAAGTAAGAAACTAAAAACAATCTTTTCTAGCCTTTTCCCTTTCAGTTATATCGTTGCTTTCAATCTAGGCCTTCCTCAATTTGATCAATGAGCTCTCCTATTGTCTCTCTTTTAAGCTTGACTTTTTTTCTTTCATGTTTTTATTACAGCTTGGAAGTGGACATTTGTCTCCATCAAGGCTTGGTGATGCAGGGCAATAACAGAATCAGGAAAAGACACGGTGCACGTGTTTGAATGAGAGAAAAAGCGAGAGTAAACAGAGAGTATACGTGATACAACAAAGTAGAAATAGAGAACACCAAAGAAAGGCACGGTTAGAATTTAATGCTTACCAGCGTATATATCTTCACTGATATTAATGACACGTGATGCCTTACTAATACCACCTCGAGTTATGTGAAACACTCGGTCAAAAACATCCGGATGGCCATAGTGCATGCGGACTCTGCAATGTGGTACAAATACCGTCATCAAATTACAGATTCATAATGAGAAATGTGTTCACTTTGACTATCATCATTAAATAGTATTTAAATAAGACGAGAAAACTCACTTAAGTGGATTTGCTAACACCCGTTGGCCCAATGTCACAAAGCTTGTCTCTTGATTGGACATAAACCAGGCCAAAGATGAGACACTGATACAATTAAAGAAACAGGGAGTTAGATGATTGTAAGATAATCTGTCAGGAAAACTATCAGTTTCAGAGAAGAATGCCTCACCTTCCTGTAAATACGTGCTCTCTTACACCCAGAATAGTAGGAGGTCGAATGCCATGATTTGCTCGAAATTCCTCGAGAAGATTTCTGACTTTTATTGCCTCTTCAAGATAATTGTCCTAAACATATGCAGAACAATCAGAATGAACTAGATGATATTCAGTAAAATAGAAGCCTGAATAACAATAAGTAGTAGTGTTTGTATAGTCATTTCTTTGAGAAACAACGCAGACTTTGAAATAAATAAGAAAAGATGCTGCCAGGAAGAGATATCTATATAATGAGAACATAACTGCTAATGCAGTACTGAGCACAAAGACTCGTTTGTGAGCCTTTATTAGTCCACCAAAGGGCAACCAAAACCAATGACACTTCTAAGATAAATTACGCAACTCTTAAGACACCAGAAAAAATTGCCAGAGCCAATGCACTTATTACAAGACTCTATTCAAGTATAAACAGAGGAACAAAGTTAAATCTAAAAATTTAAAGTGGATACCATCTTTTTCTCACAAATAAATTGAATAATTAGGAGAAAGTCTTCAATTTTCAGAATTACACCTAAGAATCACCATTAACATTCACAAAACAATCATTTCAAGTGAACACAATTAACTACAATCTTAAGTTTCCTTCATCAAGTCTACAACCTAAAAAAGGAAAAACTCGGTGTTAAAATGAGTTAAGTTTTGCTTCTAACTCAAAAGGTTACAGGAAAACATCATTATTGAGAGAGAACAGAAAATGGAGAATGATTGTTGAAAGTTCCTAATAAGATAAATTAATCCAGCTAACATTCCTATGTTTGTATGTGCAATACGTATGTATATATATTTAGAGTTGCCTCATAATATGCACCATTAACAACTCTCAAGAAAAAAAAAAGTCCCAAATTTGAATTGAGGGCCTCCTCGTACAAGAGTCCAAGCAACCAGAATGCTCTTAAATGTTTGATATAATGCATCAAACACAAACACCTAACAGAAATAAGTGACTCCAATTCAAAATAGCCTGTACATGGCATTGCAACTTTTCTTCTACAGCAATCAATGAAACAAAAGAAGCAAAAGTAAGGAACACAAGCATACAAAAACCCAGACAACACAAATAGATACGAGAAAGATGTATAAACCTGATTCATGTCAATAGTTTGAATGGCTTCCCCACGAGTGAAAATTATAGCATGATTTTGGTTCTCAGGCTTCCCTTCTCCAAGTTTTGGGTCTCCAGGAAGTTTGATCGAATATATCTCCTACAGAAAAGGATAAGAAGCAATTAGACACCAACATTATTAAGAGAGCTCATTCTTCCCCAAAACAAGGCAAAAAACACTAAAGAATCCAAGACCATTTATAAAACCACTCTTGTAATGTTTCAAAAGCCATGCCCATTCAAAAAACAAAAAAAGGTTCTTGTGTAACTTCACAATTCTGAGTGGTAAATGTTGGTCCTTCATTCAATAATTATGGGTCTTGTACTGAAGTCAAATTGTCCCAGATTTGTCATGAAATCTATCAGCATACAGTAGAAAACCAAAGAAGTAGCACATAACTATATTTCTTGCAAATTTTTCAAAAAAAAAACTATATTTCTTGCAAATTTGCAAGAAAGAAATGCATAGACACAAATCATTACCTGATCTTTTCCATGTATGTCAGCCTTAACAAGTTTTGAGTAAAACTCTTTGGAAACTCCATCAGCCACACCAGTCTCCTCTACATGTATGAAAGCAACTCGAAGTGCCTCATTCCTAAAACAGAAAAATGAAATGACCACACGCACTGAACCCTATAATTCAATGTATTGAATCACTATCTCTCAACAATCATTTATCCATGTCCTTAATTGGAGCATACTATTATTTAATACACTATTAAAACCCCATATAATTAAACAAAAAATCCTTTGAAAGTTTGAAATAGTATAGAAGTGGTGATAATTCCAAGTCCATTTCAGTATTATAATAAATTTTGTTACAAGTATTATTATTATTATTGTTAGGGAATATGTAATAAGATCATGTCCTTAATTGGACCATACTACTCTTATTTAATATACTATAAAAACCCTATATAATTAACAAAAAATCGTTTTAGAGTATGAAATAGTATAGAAGTGGTGATAATTTTAAGTTTTTAAGTCCATATCAGTATTATAATAAATTTTGTTACAAGTGTAATAGCTAATTTTGCACAAGCAAAGAATATACATTTTTAGTGTTTAGCATGCAATAGTAGTAACAAATTCAAGTTTGATGCCAAACATGGGTTTAACTATGATAAATGCAATATTAACCATTAACTATTTAATTAACTTACTAATTTTATTTTATTGTAATATTCTCAATCTTTGTATAACTAAAATATCCAGCTGTTTAAGTTCCTAACAAGGAGTATGAGTAGTGACAAACTCAAGTTTAAAGTGAAAAAAGAGTACAAGTATTATAAATGCAAAAATAACTATAATATCATTAACTTCATAAAATTCTATATACTTAAAAAACAAGAATTACGAATTTTTGGATCATTGTAATGATAACCATACTTTTCTTTCATTATTTTCCTTTTCAATTTTAGTGATGAGATCTAAAGATGGAAATGCATGGAGAATAAACTAAGAAATATTTTGAATATTAGAATTTTCAAAACTGAACAGATCAATTTAAAATTTTAATGGCTTTAACAATTATACAAATTATTTCATTCGTTTAATAAGCTTATATATCTCAATGGTCTTTCATTATGATATTCTTTTCCTTGTAAATTTGAGGAAAACAAAGCTAGAAGAATGTTTCAGATTTAGTTTTTTTAAAAAAATTCAAATAACAAAATTTAGTTATACAGATAAACTGAATTTTAAATTTAAAAATTTGTAAAGTTGATTTAATTAAACAATTTTATATCAGAAATTTACCAAATTATATTCATGTTGATTGTAACAAGCATTTCAACTAAATAACACCCTATTTTAATTGATATTTGAATATTACTTTTTCCTATATAATTGATCAGTTAATCAACAGGAAAAAGGTAAACGAAAAAATAAGTAAAATATTATTGATTATTGATAATAAAAAGCTGAATTAAATACTGTGTAACACATGCAAACCAAGTGCCATAATGGCTAATATATATCAATTAGAACAATACCATACTCCAGGAACTGGAACTTAAATAACCAGTTCAAAGTTCAGAGAATATTTTAAAAGAAAAGCTAAAAGGGAAAATTTATACCGCTGCAATAGAAGAGCAATATCAGTGGCCTCTGGTGCTTTTCTCTGCTTTTGTTGCCCATAAATTTGGCAGGATACCACATAAGTGAACTTCAAATCTGCTTGTGCCCGTGCTTCACGTGACAGCTCAAAACCCTGAGAGGTGTGAAAGTCTGTCTGGGAATAGTCATCCACTAGAATTGTAAGACAAACATCATGAGCATCTCAAGGAAGTCCTGTCTGATAAAATAAATGACAGTGGAATTTAAAAAAGCTCATACCTCCAATTGATCTCCTTTCTAAGAAACTCTGTAACATAAGAGCTCTTCTATAATACATCATACCACGCACTGCATTTCCAAGGAAAAAAAGCAGTAAGAAAATGCCACAACTAAAATAAGGTGAACCAAAACATAAGTGCATGGCAATCTAATCATACAGAATGAGAAGACTGCACACAGGGACTAAATCAGGAAGCCAATAATAACGAACTCTAACCAGTCCGAGCTAGAGTCTGCCCTCTGTAAGATGCCCAAAAACGTAGCTCCAGTGAATCACTAGAACTTTCTTGAAGTTCCACATCCCCAGTGGACTCTCCTCTGCCAATCCGTTCCAGAAAATTCTCCCATTCATCTAATTTTCAAAAATCCCATTCATCATCCAGAAACACATGACAAATCAAAGGAGAAGAAGCTTTGCAATGCTCAAAATGAGAAGTATGAACGTTTGCAGCAAAAACTCCTCACAAACGGGAGAGCGAAATCTAAAAAGCAACAGAGCAGAAGAAAAGGAAACCTTGTAATCAAAGTATTACATACATGTCTTGTTTATAAGTTTCTAGACCAGTTCTAATAAGGGTCTGCTTAAACATGTAGCATTCCAATTTTGACCACAACTTCGCTGAACAAACTTTGGAGAATCATCAACCAAATTAGATTAACACTAAAGTTTCAAATAAAAAACACATAAACAATCCTTTCTGTTAAAATTTCCAGTCCAATCTTGTAACAGCATCCTATTATGCCATATGAAAGAGAGAGAGGAGAGAAAGTTGAGGGGCCTAACCCTAAATTAGTTTCAGCCAATTTATTTAAAAGATGGAACATACAAATATTAGTACCCTAATGTGGGACATGTAATACTACTAATTCGCTAAAAAGTTAAAGGTACTAAAACAGAGAACCAATTCGACATACTTTCAAAATAAACATTACAACCCACATGGAAATTTGAAGGTATAAATGATTATGTTGTTTGATTACTGGCTCTTATCGTGAGAGAGAGAGAGAGCAATCATATGTGTGTGTGCGTGAGAGCGAGAGCAATCATCTGTGTGTGTGTGTTCCTGTGCGAGAAAGAGAAAGAGAGGTTACCAGGGAAAATTTTCTGAAGATAGAAAAGAATGGATATCCCATCCTCATTTTCCTCCCGGAGATCAGAGGAACTATAAAGCACAGTCTCACTGTAGTATGGGGTGAATACACTATTTTCCAAAGCATGAAAAAGTAAAGGAATGAGCAAAATATATCCTCAGATGCCATGAGAAATCATTTATTCTCAACTCTAACTTTATTTTACCTAAACGGTAGCATTTCACAAACTGGTTTTGCTGAAGGCATGTTCATAAACAGTGAATTAGTGAAAAACTCCAATCTTCTTCGTGCTTCAAGATTCTTTGGGATATTGGCTGCTGAATCCTTTACCGTGAGAAGAAGGTGCAATCGCTTCACTTGCTCCTTCTGAATATAACAAGAGGAATGAAATAAAGTTAGTAAAAACATGAACAGCAAAGAGAGGTTGTCATTATAGACTAAAAACACACATCACATATACTTACAACTTCTGGATCTCTTGGCCATTCTATCCTAGAAAACAAACGACCTTCATTTCTTGCTACCGCTAAAATGTTCCAAGTATCAACCTGCTCTCTGTATATTTTGATATAATTTATAATCACAAGAGTTGGATAAATAGAACTACTTTGAGACTTAAAGTGGAGTGCAGAGGCATCATACCTAAGATCTAAGGACAGCAGATCATGTGTAACAACATCATATAGATCATACACAGCTTTTGCAGCACCTTTGGCAAGTTCAGGAGTTTGATCTCGTATCTGGTACACAAACCATTTTGTTTCATTAAAACAACCAAAAATTGCAGAGTCATATCAAATAATCTGTGCCTAAATGCAATAAAATCTGAATAGTTGCAATTTAAGTAATCAACATCGACATTGCTGTTGCTGTTGCTGTTTATAGAATTAAGTGTTCATTAACAAGTATGGTTTGGTTGATCAGTTTGGCCCTAGCTCAACCAAACAAGGCTTGATTCCAATAATTACCAGGAAACTAATACTAAGGCAATACAAGCATATTTAATATTTTCATAGCTACCGAAGTTCAAATATCTAAGTGACAGACACACAAATTCAACAAATAAATTGCAGGTAATATAAGATAATATCTAAAACTGAACCAAAAGAGAATTTTTGCCTTTGTTATATGAGGGACTCAATAGACAAAGCACAAGACAAAACACAAAATACCAGGAGTCCGGTCAGAGCTGTAAATCTTGAGAGCACAAGAGGAAGCTTCTTCAGGGATAAAGTGATCACAAGTGATTTCTGCATTATGCTGTCGTTGATTTCACGGAATATCTTTTCAACCCTATGAGCATATGTAAGAGAAATGAATAAGCATCTAGGAAAATTCACATGTTCCAAAAGTAATGAGAAAATTAAAAATCAAAATAAAACAGAAAGGAGTACTACCAAAGCCTCCCTTCATCATCAACCAGGGAATGCAGAATTCTTTCAACACTATAATAGCATTCCTGAACGGCGTATGCCATATATTCATCCCTAGATATTCTGTTCCAGAGATCTGACTGATTATCTTTGCAATCAACGGCCAAATCAACAGCTAACAGGATCTGTAAAGGTTACATGAAAAAATGTCCAAATCCCAGAATTTATAAATTATAGGCTATTCTACCAAAGAAGAGAAAGAAACAAACCTTGCTGCTTAACAGAAACAAAGGCCATTGTACTAATCTTAGGCTTCCCGTATTGCTAGGAATGGAAAGCAAGTCCATTTCCCTGGGGACGAGCACCAACTTAAGTGAAATGTGAATTTGAACCAGAGAAAAGAGATCATTAATACCGAAATCAACCATAAATCCTTCATCTACCTATTACTAATGAAATCTTCCTCACGCAAGCTTTTAATTATCTCATTCCAGAACGGAGCAAAAGTTCCTGCGTATGCTTTATTCTTCTCTTGAGATTCCTGTGCAAACAAGCAGAATATAAGTTCTAGCAACTTCAAAGTAATCTCAACAAATAAAAAATTTTAGTATTCCAAGCATACCCCTCTTGGAATATACTGATACTGCACAGGTCAGATGATCCAAATTTCTGTTTATTCCAGATATATACATGCTTTCAATAAAGAAAAAGAACCACTAATTTCAACAGAAATCATTTCTCGCAGATATTTCTATTATTTCCTATGGAAATATCTCTCCAACTACAATGATCTATAGCAGTCAATATAAGAAATTTATGGCATTGTAAGAGGTTTTCACTCTAATAACCTAAGCATCAAACGTATCAATTACCTGAGATGATTGTGGGTTGAACGGAATCCTGCAAAACCAAATTAACTGAAATATTGCTCATGAAAAGAAAGGAGTAAATTAATTTGCACCTGCAGAAAAAACTAGCAACCAACACACAACATAAACAGAAAGGAGAACTTTTGCAAAAACATTAAAAGAATTTTAGCAAAAACCTTCTTTGTTGGAATTGGGAACACGGAGGCAACCTTTATTTGCAGTCTTTGCTATCCAAAATGTCCATAGCAAGACAACGCAAAACAGAACATTGAAATTTTGAAAATAATTTTCAACAAACTTTTGCAGCCCTCTTAAAATTCAGGATGCCCAACAAGTGATTGACCAGTTTACAAACTTAAGTAGGTCATCTGGCACAGTTACCTCCCAAGTACAGGAGACCACCAATCGTTTCATCTGATTTAGAAAGGATACTAGTGTAACAAAATGGGTTCAACATCAATATGCAACAAATTTACTTTCTAAAACAAAAGGGAAGTATGAAAAAAATCTAGAGTTAGGAATATGTGCCTGGTTATGCCCAAATTCAACGATCCAGGCCCGGTTTGACTGGGGATCGGACCAAGCCTGGGCCTGGGGACCAACCCAAGCAGTCCAAACAACCACACCCCCAACCCCAAACAACATCGTTTTGGACAGCCCGAGCTGGCTCAAGCCTGATCAGGCTTTGGGACAGGCTCAGGCCGCCCGCTCAAAGGCATTTTAAAGAAGAATAACAAGGAAATTTTACTACAAATAAGCAATAAAACTGAAGCCCATAAATCTCAACTTTATTGTGAATATCATTGATACTACTATTATCATTTGCTTTAATGTAAATAAAAACCAACCTCCTTCCTTGTGGGGACACGAGATTATTGACAAAAGCCTCTGGAAAGCTCTCAAAACGTTTGTGCACCATTTCAAGGGAGCGTATCTGTCAGCACAATATTGAGGAATTTACAGCAATAAGAGACGCAATAAAATGCTTAAGCCTACGGTCCACAAGTTGAAAGAAAGTTTCTTCAAATGACCACTCGAAAATACCATTTCATACCTCGCCTAAACGAGCCCGTGCACCCATTACACCACCCACGATAGCTGACAACACAGTGTACCATATGTGAATGTCCATGAGATATATCTGCAAGAGAAAAGAGAACTGGTATTTAATCCGCTTGTTAAACTTTTCTACAAGGACATCCCTTCATGGAATTATGCAAATAACTTCCATAATGTCTTCAATCAAAATGAGTAAGGAAGTAGAAATTAAAGTGAAGGGGCTCTGTCAAGTCAATAGAGTTGCAATTGGATTTTAATTTGTTTCACTTAAATATCTCAGATAATGAAAAGATATGACAAAATTAAGAGGTCCTGTGCTCCTTAAAGAAGCAATGACCAAATTTCTAAACGTCCACAAGCAAAATGAGTAAAGCACTCACAGCTACAACAGGAGCCCAGAGGCTAACTATGGTCAAGATATTGTTATTATCTGCAAAAATCAAAATCAGCAAATCAGTAACAAGTGCAATGAACTAAAGATGCTCTTCCTGAATAAGTATGGGTAGATAGTGCACGCTTCTGAGGACTGTCAAAATTACTACATTTTATCAAGACAAATGTTGAATGATAAAAAGAAAATAACATAAGTAAATATATTGAGCTGGATATGAAGAAATGATCAGGAACATAAACAGATTAATAAGTTGAGTCTAGTCGCTATATGTGTGCTTTGGAAATTAAAGAGAGTTAACTTCCATTGAGTTGTCCCGTGCTTTTACTCCAGCCCAATAGCTAACACTGTTGAAGATAATTGGTAGCTTATGCAACATGTGATATCCTATTTCCAGCAGATATGTAGTTGTCGATAGACTCATAACAGCATCAATGAATGAAAAAGATTGCAGTGAGCCAAATTGTAGTAATGCATAACATTATAAGCAGCTTCGCAAGATAAAGAAGACCTAACAAACAAACATATTCTTGAAGCCCCCATGCTAAACCAATCTAAAAATTTCCCACAACACAGGAAACTCAAACACAATCAACAAACTTACTCTTTGATATAAGATCATGCCACGAGTATTGCACAGAGGGAAGATCCCTTATAATATTTGTGGGTTTGACAAGGGGTTTAATCTGCACACAAGTTAAGATTATGTAAAACATTTTTTCCAGCAAAAATTCAAAGATGACCTCATGTCCTCTTCAATCATTGTGAAGATTAAGGCGCCATACTTGCCTGGAGAAAGTAAGCAAATGTGAATTTGCACGCAAAGATCAGTAACCAAAACAGGACATACCTGCAGCAGTTAGAGGAAAATTTTAATAAACAACAAGGTTGGGGCATAATGTGGGATGTAAAAGAGGAAGAACTATTTATATCAGTCTAACTGAAGCAATCAAAAGCATACACACCTCCACATAATACATATTCAACCATATCAATGCTTGCAACTATTAAATGCAAACTGCGATATCCATAAAAAGTAATAATTAAATGCATCATAAGATTTTCGCAGAAACATGTGAGTCAACACACAATACAACAAACACACAGCTTTTTTATCTTCAATTCATCGAATATATTGAATTCATATGCATTCCAATCCAAACTTACTAAAAGTAACAGACCATACAATGTCCCTCTCACACTCAGGAAAAAAAGGTACCTGATAAATCAGAAAGCAAAAGCAATAGATTCCACAAGAAAAAGAAATTTCAACGAAGCAAGATACATATGCATTCAAATTAAAGATTGGGAGCTATAAAACTTAATTACCGAAGAAGAGTCGAAACATTGAATATCAAAGAAACAAACCTGCAATAATCACTCATTCTCTCAAAAAGACCACGTCCAACAAAGTATCGTTCCTGAAGTAGGAATAAAAGTTGCACTAAAATAAATATCAAGTATAGGGACAGACACATATCCAATCCTTTCAAATGAATGTTGTTAAAAGTTTCTGAACCAAACAGATAAAACTGAATTACCTGATAAATCCACTTAAAAAATTGAAAGAATGGTTGATCTGATACGTTAGACAAAGAATGACAAACTGGAAGTTTGAGTAACAGAGCAAAGACCAAGCGCACAGCTGCATAAACACCTAACACAAGTATGTAAATCCGGAAAAAGAATGGATCTGCACTCCGTTTATTCTTTTCGTCCAGAACCCGCCTGCAGCATTTCAACACTAAAAATGAAGACCAATAGAGGGAAGGAAATGTAATGGCACAAAGGCAATGTTAAACAATGATAGCAAAACAGCTCTAGCTACTCACAAGTAAAGATATGATACTCCTGCTGAAGCAAAGCCAGTCCAGAAAAACTGAATAAAGACTCTTGAGATAGCCATGCCTCGTGCAGTGCTGTATGCCCCAAACATAAGCAGAACATCTAAACAACCTGTAAGCAGCAGGATAGTTACGAAGAGAAATAAAAAATTTCTGAATAATAAAATTGCATGTTTTATTCAAAACTCATTCAGAAATCAAGCTTACTCTTTATGAAATTCATGATAGCAAACACTGGCCCAACACTCAGTACTATTTTGAAGACATCCAAATTAACATGCCCATGGTTGAATGCTATAATCGTCAGAGCCTGCAGATAAGAGAATAATACGTGAACTTATTGAACATAAACATCTCACACTAATTACATCAATAATCACAAACTTAACCTGGAACATCAAGACCAGAAAGATCCATAGCCGATGGAAACTCCGGTATAGGTGGAGAAAAGTACGATGCTCAACAAAAGAGCTTTTACCAGTCTGTCAGGAAAAAAAAAAACAAGTTGTTAGGTCGAAGGATGCAAGCATTTGTTCAGAACTTAAAGTTAATAGCCAAATCAATATCTTCTTTTACATGATTATTCCGTCAAGGAAAAGTTGATATTTATGCTTTACATCTTGCTTCAAACAAAATGCCAGGTATGACAAAAAAAGATGCATCACCAGCATCTAACAAACCAGGGCCATCATAACTTACAACTGACAACCGGTGAACAATGGGACATGCTTTTGCATGTTCCTTCAAACAAAGCATGAATAGGTTTGCAAACACCAATATCAGCAACAAAATAAAAAGCTAAACTAGAACTAACACCATATTTCAGGTTGAATTCAAGAAAATCAAACTTTCCAGCAAAAATGAAAAACATTAGAGAATGTGGAAAACAGCAAACCATTTTGACACTTTATCAACTAAGTTCATTTAATGGCCAACTATAATAAGAGAATTTAATAGCAGCACAGCTATGGAAAATTAATTTTGACAAGACGTACAATGACAGAATAAAATTGACCACCTTGACATCAATGTATCATTAAACACCTTCTTAATCATAATTTCAAATATAAAGAATGAGGCATCAAGAACCATAAAAAATTCTGAACAATTTATGAATACAGCAGCTCACCCTTTTTCGTCCTTTAAGTGACAGAAGAAAAGGCGAGTCCTTCTTCATAGGCCAGCTTAACTCAAAGCATGTAGGTGACCTACATATGTGCTGGAAATGAGAAACAAAGACATTGCAAGTCTGCTATGAAGAAAATAGTAAGAGAAATCTCTGAGAACAAACCAAAAGTATTCATTGAAGTCATCATAATTCCTCCAAGCTGAATGTGCAGCTCTTCCATTGTCATTCCGCAAAGCTTCCTATCATATACCATACAGAATTTAAAAAGATAAGTGTTCAATGGTTCAATGAAGTGATCCACTCAGAAACCTCAATCTGAGCATGTCTAATGACTTGCACCATTTAATATAATGGCAAGCACTTAATTTCACGAAATTAACTCACACTGAGGTTTTACTTACCTTTCCCATTGTCTCATATATAGGACTAATAATTTGGTCAAGGAAGGACGCAGAACCCGTTGCTGTTGCACAACTGGCAGCATGATTAGCTTCTCCACGATCCAATATTGCATCCAATTCTTTAGCCATCTGAAAAACATAATTATGTGATCTCCAATGGACATAGATCATATGCCAAAATAGTATTGATGAACAATGGTCCCAACAGGACTCCACCTAAGCAATTTACTCTAAGAGCACCAAAGTGATACTAAAAACATTTGTAAACTATCTTGTAAGATATAATTTGCAGATATAAACAATTTCCCAAATCATTAGCTGGTGAAACACCATTACCACATTTTCAACTTAAGTTGGAGGGAAAAGGAATAACATTAAACAATTTGAAAGGGCATCCACAAAACCAAGCATTAAATCAAATATAGAAAAATATAATTAGGTTTGAATTAAGAGCAATCTTACGGCAACCACGAAATGCACCAGCAAATTATCTATTTAGCTGATAGAACCAATTTACCCGTATAAAAAATAAATGCATGCAGCGTAATGACCATTTGTGAATAAGAGCTAGTTTGCTCTACGTACATTTCTTAGAGACTGCGGTACATATTTATACACTAATGAGATTATAGAATAGGCTAGATAATCTGTACAAATACAGAATATAATCCTAGGATAATGTCTATCTCTAGGATTATAATCAGATTATAATATTATGAGATAATACATATCATGACCACACTCTCCCTCAAGTTAGATCATAGATATCAATCATGTCCAACTTGCTGATACATTCTTCAATCACCTGTCGTTGAAGTCCTTTGGTAAACACATCAGCTGTCTGCTTCTTCATTGGGACATAAGTTAGGCATATTGTCCCATCTTCTATCTTCTATCTTCTATCTTCTCCTTGATAAAATGTTGATCAACTTCAACATGTTTTGATCTTTCATGGTGGGCTGGATTGTGTGCCATGCTTAAGGCTGCCTTATTATCACAATAATGTTTTATAGGTGGCTCAAAAAGGATTCCCAATTCTATCAACACTCTCTTTAACCAGAGACTTTCACAAATCCCTTTTGCAACAGCTCTTAATTTAGCTTCAGCACTACTCTTGGCTACCATCTTTTGCTTCTTACTTTGCCATGTGACCAAATTTCCCCACACAAAAGTAAAACACCCAGTAGTTGATCGTCTATCCTCTTCTGAACTTGCCCAATCTAAATCAGTATATATTTCAATTGTTCTTTGATCTCCCTTCTTGAATAGTAGTCCTTTCCCAGGAGTACCCTTTAAATATCATAGGACGTTATGAACTGCCTCAAAATGCTTTCGCCTTACCACTAGTGTTTGGTATTCTTCACGGTTAACGAGTTTATCCTCTTCATCCACAAACTTTGTACTGTCAATAGGAGTGGTGCTTAGTTTGCATCCTAACATTCCAGTCTCTCTCAAGAAATCAAAAATGTACTTTCTTCGTGAGATGTAAATCCCTTTCTTCGATGTTGCTACTTCCATGCCCAGAAAATACTTCATTTCTCCCAAGTCTTTAACTTCAAATTCTTCCTCAAAGTTGTATTGAGTCTTGTAATTTCTTCTGCATCAATACCAATTATGACAATGTCATCTACATACACTATCAAAATTGTCTTCTTACCTTCTCTAATTCTGAAAAACATTGTATGATCTAACTGAGCTTGTATGTATCCTTCTGTTTTTAGGACTTTGGCAAATCTTTCAAACCAAGCTCGTGGTGATTGCTTCAACCCATATAGGGATTTTCTTAGTCTACATACTCTGTTTCCTCCTTCCTCATCAAACCTGGAGGAAGTTTCATATACACTTCTTCCTTTTGTTGGCCATTCAAGAAGGCATTTTTGAAATCAAGTTGCCGAAGTGGCCAGTCAAAGTTAACAGCTACTGATAGTAATAGTATTATAGTATTTAGCTTTGCCACAGGTACAAATGTCTCCTTGTAGTCCATCCTATAGGTCTGAGCATAGCCCTTTGTTACCAATCTCGATTTATACCTCTCGATAGAACCATCAGCCCTATATTCGACTGTGAATATCCACCTACAACCCACAGGTTTCTTTCCTTTTGGCAAATCAACTTCTTCCCACATTTCATTCTTTTCAAGTGCTCTTATTTCTTCGAAAACTGCTTCTCCATTCTGGAACTTTAAGAGCTTCTTGAATATTTATGGGAATGTCAATTCTGTCCAGATTAGCAATAAAAACTTTATATTGAGAAGATAGAGCATCATAAGAGACAAACCTCTCAATCGGGTGTATAGTACATGATCTAGATTTCTTCCATAAGGCAATTGGCAGTTCTAAATCTATGTTATCTTCTTGATCCTTACTATTCTGAACTTCTTTGGTAGGGACCTGCACTAGTTCAGAGATTGGTAAAGCTTCAGGGATAGGAAGTGTACTACTTGTTTTCGTCTTCCGAGGATACATCCTGAGTGTATGAGCATGTATAGCTATTTCCGTATTAGGATTTGTCTCTATAGGAGATGACATAGGCATTGGGATAGGTTCAGTAACATATTCATCACCACCAGATGTAGGTTCAGGTTCAGGCTGAGATTCATCACCACCAAACTCACTCCAACACTCCCCCTGAATCGAAGACTTGGGATAGAAGAAATCTGTCTTAGAAAAAGAGACATCACAGCTAACAAACAACCTTTTTGATATAGGATCATTGCATTTATATCCCTTTTGTGTAGCAGAGTAACCCAGAAACAAACATTTTTTGCCTCTTGGATAAAGTTTGTTGTGTGAAAAACTATGAATACAGACTGTACACCCGAAAACTTTTAAAAGAAGGTTAGTTTCAAGATGAGTGGTAGTATGGGTTTCTTGAAATTTCTGAAGTGAGTGTTTTGCAAGAAAGAACACGACTAGGCATTCTATTAATAAGGTAGGTTGCAATAAGAATAGCATCCCCCCAAAAAAAATTTTGGAACATTGCTAGTGAACATCAAGGCCCTACCTACTTCAAGAAGGTGTCTATTTTTCCTTTCAGCAACCCCATTTTGTTAAGGACCATTGGCATAAGGTACTTTTGTGGACAATTCCATGTTTTTGGAAGAATGTATGAAGAAGTTGATTAAAATATTCAGTACCATTGTCAGTATGAAGGACTTGAATACTAGTTTGGAATTGATTTTTTATCATTTGATAAAATTTGATGAATACGGTAGAGGTTTCAATTTTATCCTTCAAAAGAAACACCCAACACAAACGATTATGGTCATTAATGAATGTAATGAACCATTTTGAATTAGTTCAATTAGGAACACGAGATGGGCCCCAAAGATCACTATGGACAAGTGAAAAAGGTTTTGTGGGTTTGTATTTCGACCTTGTAAAAGAACTTCTTTGATGCTTAGCAAATTCACAAGCATCACGTTGAACACAAAGATCTTTATTTATTGAAATGTTTGGAAACAACCGTGACATATACTGAAAGTTTGGATGACCTAACCTCTTATGCCATAACAATAGTTCATCAGTCTTAGGAACAATCACACTATTACCCAAGCTATAAGGACTAGAATGACTTTCTTCATCTTCAAAGTAGTACACTCCATCTACCTCTTTAGCACTGTCAATCATCTTCCCCGATGGCAGATCTTGGATAACACAATGAGTAGGTAAAAAATGAGCACTACAATTAGCTTCTCTGGTCAACTTACTGACTGAAAGAAGGTTACATTCTAGATTGGGAACATGTAGAACAGAATTTTGTTTCATAGAATCTGTTACTTTGATATCTCCTTTTCCTGCAACTGAAGAGGAATCACCATTTGCTACCTTAAATTTTTCATGCCCAGCACAAGGAACATATGAATGAAACAGGTTATAATCATCTGTCATATGATTTGATGCTTTGGAATCAACTATCCATTTCTTCTTACAGCATGAAGATAAAAAAGCTTTTTATGATATTACCTTTCACAATAGCATTAGCAATCATACATGTCTTCTGTTGGTTGTTGTCAATTTGGAGATTCTTTAGCACTTCCAATAGTTTCCCTTCACTAGATACTTGATGGTCGCGGTTTTTTCCTTTTTTTGGTTTCCAGTCTGGAGGCTTTCCATGAATGTCCCAGCATGTGTCTTTGGTGTGACCACTTTGTTTACAATGCTCACACCACTTCTTATGACTCTTCCTACTAGGTCCACCACGTGACATTAGTGCAGACGCTTCATTATTAGGTACTGGTGATACATTTTGTTCTTCTTTTGGCTCCTCTTTTAGCATGATTTTCCTCCTTGCTGCTTCCCTCCTAACTTCAAAAAACACTTCTTTAGCAGTAGGCAGAAGCACTCTACTTAGGATTCTTCCACGGACATCATCCAACTTTTTGTTGAGGCCAGTCAAAAATTCAAAGACTCTCTCCTTTTCAATTTTCTGGTTGTACATCACAACATCTTCCTTGCACCTCCACTCTTCATCCGACAAAAGGTCAAGTTCTTGCCACAATGCTACCATTTCGACCCAATATTTTGTAACTTCTCTGTCACCTTGCTTCATTTGCCACAGCTTTATTTTTATCTCGTAGATCCGTGATGCATCCTCTCTATCAGAGTATGATTGTCGCACCCCTTCCTAGATTTCTCGAGCTGTTGGTAGAAACATAAAGGTGCATTTGATTGGTGGTATCATGGCGTTGAGAAGCCATGACGAGACTATGGAGTTATCTATATCTATCTCCCACCGTCGTGCAGCATGCAGGTTTGTTGGGTCTGGAACTTTCCCATCTCCGATGATAAAGCTCAGCTTCCTACGTCCTCCAATGGCGAGTTTCATAGCTTGAACCCACTCCCGATAGTTTGTTCCATTCAGTTTGTCAAAGACAATGATAACTGAAACTCGTTCAAGACCTGAGGTCATTGATGACTGACCTCTAGTCTGGTTTGGGTTTGCCGTGGAGGATCCCTCAAGATTGGAAGTCATTTCTTGACTTGTCGGGATTGTCTCCTCAGTTTCACTATCTCTTTCACGTGGCTCTGATACCATGTGAATAAGAGCTAATTTGCTCTATGTACATTTCTTAGAGACTGCAATACATATTTATACACTAATGGGATTATAGAATAGGCTAGACAATCTGCACAGATACAAAATATAATCCTAGGATAATGTTTATCTCTAAGATACTGCTGTCTACTCTGAAAGATCTTATTACAATCAAATTATAATATTATGAGATAATACATATCTTGACCACACCATTCAATTGAAGACAATTTATAGATTCATTCATCTAACTCAAAGACAACTAAGAGATAGACAGAAGGCTTACATTGTGAAATATATAGCAAAGACATTCAGGAAGGAAACGGACATTTGCTGCCTCACCCCAAATAAGAAAGTACAGTGAAACCAAGAAAAGCTTCCTGTCCTTCGTAATTGCTTCAATTCTGTACAAGTTATATATCGTGTTTCAATGAATAGAACTTATGCATGCTTTTAAGAAGAAAGCAGGCAAGAGAATTAACCTATTGTATGCAAGGCGTATTCGCAAGTATTTGCACCATTTGATGTAGTTATCCAGCACCTTCAAGAAAACTTCATTAATTGCTTTTTCATCTATCTTCTGCAGAATGGAAAAAGATGGATAGGAGTTAATAAGAATACCAGCTAACCAACCAACTAAAATATTTGATTAACTTCTTCCAATGCCCATTTAGAAACTATGTAAATCATGTAATAGGTCATCAAGTCCTAACTACAAGGCAATAAAGTCCTATTAATCAACAGGTACTAAACTGCTTCAGATACAATTTTGACTACACACAATTGAGTCTGATAAAAAAATGATGCACACAAATAAATCATGATTCCCGAACCTTCCACACATTTGGCCAAAGAATGGATATTATGGAGGTGCAAAATGAGGAAATATACTTGATCCTATTCATAGAAGGCATTATTGATCCAAATATCATGAAAAGAAGTAAGTGATATCCAATATCTCAGTAACTAAGTGTGGAGTTTATAAAAGCTCAGAAGATGCGCTATAAGTCGTTTTGATTAGAACTTTTAAGTGTGGAGTTTATTGCCTATCATATTTAATCCTATGAGTCACAATCAAGAAAATTTAATTCTAAAAGTTTTTTTACACTGATTAGAACTTTTAAAGATTACTCTTAAATTCCTCACCCCACACCAAGCAATTTCAACAATTTTTGTCCTGTAAGAATCCAAACCAGCTATAACGAAAAGAAAAAAGAAACCTTAAATATAAGGTGGTGTTGTCGATATATTTGCCATTATACAAAGAGAGCTAATATACTAAGACTACAGGATGGTGTTGTTCTTTGAAAACATCAATCTAATCCTAGCATTAATAAGGAAAATAAATGTATTCTCTTTGAAAAAAAGTAAAGATGAATTGCAAGACACATATGTCATGTGAAGTGAAAGCAAGCCAATCTGTTAAACAGAAAAAGAACCAAACAGTTGGCAAGTTTAATAAATCAAAGAACTCACTGGATCAGCCTGTAGAGGTATACCAAGCCGTGATTGTGCATTTGCTATTGTAAGTACAACATTCTCACGCTGATTCCTTACGTTGTCTTTCTGCAACAAGAGAATAAATTGTTGTACAGACAAAAAAGAAAAAGAGTGGTTAAGAATAATTGATGTACCAACATACTCTTAATTTAACATCAATATTTTCTTATAGAACAATGGTTTTGATCCTTATAAGGTTTTCCTGTTCCATCCACAATCACCCTAACTTTATTCCTAATTCATTGAAATTTACTGCCCTAACATCTTTCCCTACATCACTAATTCAATACTCAAAAAGGGTAAAGGTAAATCAATTTCAATCAAAAGGACAAAAGTAATGTTCTTAGTATGCAGACCAACCACGAAGACCATAACAAGGGGAAGATTGCTCAAGAATCATAAAAAATGTAACTACATAATATATCCACCAGTGCTATATGAAAATGAGGTCCAAAACTGAGTTTCAACCACATAAAGCTTCTAGTCATAGAAGAATGTTACTCTCATAACACTCAAATAATGGTGCTCTGCATTAACCCTTCTGAGTGTTACAATCAGCAACATTTTTCACTTCCACATTCTGCTAACTTGCTTGCAAGATAGCAAGATAGGTGAGATGGCAACAAAGTTATCCAAAGAAAAATCGTAGGAGCAACACACAAAATAATCGATACATCAACTTGATCATAAACACATCAAAATTCAATATTCTTGTATACTTACCAACAATCTAGAGTGAATTGCTTACCAGACAGCAAAATAAAAATGAAAAACCTATACAGACCTGAAAGCCAAACACATATTCCAGAAGATCAAACATGTCTGCATGTCGTTCTCCAGATATCTCAAAATCAGCTGGAAGTCTGGGGAAGTGCTCAGTATATCTAATGGAAGATATTGCACCTCTAACCTATAAAATGTAACACAGAAATTTAGATATTCTCATGATGCAATATATTTTATGTGCCTATAGAGGAAAACTTTGATATAATCCTTCCTCAAAATGGAAAGATGTCAAATAGAAGTGAGACCATCCAAAAACTATCAGCAAAAGGGGAAGCTCACTTACTTCAGGGAAAGCTCCAATAACATTAGTAAATGACGGTTCTTCTAGAGGCACAATGTTGTAAGGTATGAGTTCCCCTACTTTTTTAATCCTTCGCACCTGAAAAGTCAAACAAAAACTAACTTCAGCCATAGCAGGATATGCTTTTCAAAAGATTTAAATTTTTGTTGAACCAAAAATAATCCACGAAAACCAGTAACGCTTATTCAAGGAAGTTGGCAACAATTAGAACTTGCACAAGTGAATGTAGCTAAAGTTTCCTTCACAACATCTCAAGACAAAATGCTAAATAATACAGAAAAAATTTCTCTCTGACAGCATCTAAGCTTCAATCCAGAAAATTTTGGGAAGAAAAGATGTGGCTGGCATTGGTGAAGGGAATCAAGTGGAGAGAATGACTTCACTGAGGGTGACCACTACATGTCACTGGAAAGCTTAAACAGGCTTTGCCCTATCGACATGCTATAACTAAGATATCAAATCAAAAAGAATAATGACAGAAAGGAAGCATGGGAAAGAAGAAGAATAAGAGAGCATAAAGAGCTAATCAAGCACACACAGAGTGGTTGAAACTAAGAGATATAAGAAGGAATAATTCCAGATGGTAACAAGTGAAAAGATTGCTTGATCTCTAAAGAGAGCCGCAATATTGAAATTCCATTTTTTTTGGTCCACATTAGCTCTAAATTCTCTCAACAACTTGCAACTGAACAAAACCGAAACGAAACAATCAGTTGCTTGAAGGATTTTACATTCTATTGAAATGTGGAGCTGCTGACTACAATTACTTCATTGTATATAGAATTAATATCTGTAGTGATCTCTTGCTATAATTGAGAGTTCTCTACCTATAATTGGGAGATTTGATAACTAAGAATATCCCTTAATTATTCCTAGGGCTCTTGTATATGTAGTATAGAAATCCTATGTACAGATATCTCAATTCAATATAGAATTGTTTTCTACATAGTATCAGAGCCTTGTCTGATTTAAGGGGTGCTCTTCTTCGTGAACTTTTTTTCCTTGGCTACTCCTCTCTGTTTGAAACAGTGCACGACTAAGTTTGTACTCGCTCAAAACGGCGTGTCTTTTCCTCTCACCACCCACCCAGCCTATTTCAGAACTAATCAACGACCATACCTACGACAGACTTGACATCATCAGTGCAGCCACGCTCCGTAGCAAACCATCAGCTTCTGAAGCGCGTGAAGGCCTGTCACCGTCCAGTCATCTTTTCGTCTCAAGTCTTGGATCACCAGTGTCTCCGACTCCTATTCATCCTCCCTGACGTGTCTGACCTCCAGTAGCCCATCGGAAAACATGACAAAAGTCCATGGCTGTTTCACAATCCTATCTATTGGTTTTTTTTTTTTTTTGTTGCTATGAGTGTTTCTGAAGAAGATGAATGGGAAAAAGGTAACCCTTTCAAGTTTTGATAATCTTTCACTTCAAATCAGTCCTGTAAAACTTGATGGAACCAATTATCTTGCCTGGTCAAGATCTTGTTTGTTGTTCATCAAAGCTAGAGGCTTACATGGTTACATTAATGGTTATAGTCAAAGACTTGATGTCAATAATCCTAATTATAATCATTGGGAGTTCGAAAATTCCCTCATGATGTCGTGGCTTATCAATTCAATGCAACCAAAGATTGTTCAGACGTATCTGTTACTTGACACGGCAACAAAGATACGACAAGCTACTTCTCTGGTGTACTCTCAAGTAGGTAATAAAGCCCAAATTTTTTATATTCGTAATAAACTGCACAACACAAAGCAGGGAGATATGATATGCAATATCACAGTCCTTTGCAGAGCTATGAGAATTGTGGCAAGAACTAGATTATTATCAGAATTTTCAAGCAGAATGCTCAAAAGATGATGCTAAATTTTAGAAAATGATAAGAGGAGGATCAAGTATTTGATTTTTTCGCAAGTCTCAACCAAAAATATGATCATATACTAGGTATTGTACTTGGAAAAGAGCCTTGCCCTTCAGTACAACTTGCACATTCTCTTGTTCAGCAAAAAGAAAGTAAAAGAAATGTTATGCTGCATACAACTATTGTTGAGAAAGTAGGGTTAGTGGCTAGTTTTCAACTGAGAAGTCAAAATCTGATAAGGACCACTAGCATTGTGATTATTGTGGAAAACAATGGCACACCAAAGAAACTTACTGAAAACTGCATGGGCAGCCGAATCAAAGTAGTGAAAAACACGGCGGCTCAATGATAAGGGGCCATGCTCACTTGGCTCAAGGGAATAAAGCATCTAAAGTACCGTCAACTAGAGTTTTATCCAATGAGGAACTTCAAAACTTAAGACATCTTCTCACAAAATTGGACTCTTCTTCCACAGTTGATACATCAAATATTGCAAAATCACATATTGTGTCCTCAAATCCTAAAGATAATCCTTGGATTATAGACTCTGGAGCTAACAAAAATAAGACAGGCTCTCAAAACAAAATTTTAACATATTCTCATAAAAAAAAGGGGATAATGTTAGAATAGCAGATGGGTCTTTTACCTCCGTATATGGCACAGGTACTGTTAACTGTACTCCCAATATCAATTTATCATCAATTCTTCACGTACCTTGTTTTCCTATTAATCTTCTCTCTGTCAGTTCTATCACTAAGGATCTTAATTGCAAAGTTGAATTTTTACCCGACTATTGCATTCTTCAGAACCTCTACACAGCGCAAAGGATTGGAACTGGTAGACTGCAAGATGGCTTATATGTCTTGGAAGAAAATCCTATGACAGTTCCTCATCAGGCGTCTCTTGGGAATGATGTGAACAATAAGGAAATTCTATAGTGGCATAAGTGGTTAGGATTCTATAGTGGCATAAGTGGTTAGGACATCCCTTGTTTTTTGTTCTAGAAAAATTATACCCAAGCTTGTTTAAAAGAACTTCTTTTAATTCTTTGTTTTGTGAAGCAGGTGAGCTTAAAAAACACACAAGTAGTTCTTATCATTTATCTACTAATAAAAGTTTGTTCCTTTTATGACAATTCACTATGATGTTTGGGGTCCTACTCAAAATCCCTCTCTTTCTGGCCATAGATGGTTTGTGACCTTTACTGACTGTTGTACAAGATTAACTTTGGTTTATTTGATGAAAGCCAAGAACGAAGTGTTTTCGTGCTTTCAATCTTTTCATAAAATGATTTGTACCCAACATGATGCTAAAGTTAAAATCCTGAGATCTGATAATGGATTGGAGTTACTCGATGGAAAATTTTGTGCTTATCTAGATTCCTATGGAATAATACATCAAACCAGTTGTGCCCATACTAGAGAACATAACGGAGTTGCAAAAAGGAAGAACAAACATATTTTAGAGGTAGCTCGATCAGTCATGTTTACCATAAATCTTCCAAAGGGATATTGGGGTGAAGTTGTCCTTCCAGTTGTTTATCTTATCAATAGAATGCCACTTCAGATTCTGGACTTTAAAAGCCCAATAGAAATTTTGCAAGGTAAAAATTCGTATACTGTATCTCCAAAAATATTTGGGTATATTTTCTTTGTTCATGCTTGGAATGTACGCAAGTTGGAACCTAGAGCTTTGAAGTTTGTGTTTCTAGGATACTCTTCCACACAAAAATGATATACGTGCCGTCTAAAAAATATTTTGCAAGTATGGATGTCACTTAGTGTGAGCCTTATTTCACCATACAGAAAACTCTTCTTCAGGGGGAGAATGAGCGAGAAGAGGTGTTGCTTGATAATGTAATCCAAGCAGAGAGAACAATTCGTGGGGGGGAACTAGTGTGATTCAGGAGGATCGAAGTCGGCGCTTAGATAGACCAAATTTGCAAACATCCTCAAGACGAGAAAAGACAAAAAAGTCATCATGTAGTCTATGTCATCCTCTTCCTCTGAAAACACTAGTGAATTAGAATGTGATTTATTAGATGATTTAGACAAGCCTATTGCCCTTCGAAAAGGTGTTAGAACTTGCACTAAGCACCCAATTTCTAACTTTGTTTCCTATGACTCACTATCTCCTCCCTATAGAGCCTTTGTCTTGTCTGTTTCCTCTGTGTCCATTCCATAGAATGGGCCAGCAGCATTGGAAAATGTTCATTGGAAAGAAGCTATAGCCGAGGAAATAAAGGCCCTGGCCCAAAATGAGAACTCGTCACCGATCCAGAAGGAAAAAAGATATTTGGTTGCAAATGGGTATTCACAGTGAAGCACACAGATGGATCTATTGAGAGATACAAGGTGAGATTGGTGGCTAGAGGCTTCACTCAAACATATGGAGTGAACTAAGAAACCTTTACTCCTGTTGCTAAGATGAATACAATCAAATTTCTACTCTCTTGTACAACTAACTTAGATTGGGAATTACAACAATTTGACGTTAAAAATGCTTTTCTTCATGGAGATCTAGAGGATGAGGTGTATATGAAGATTCCTCCCCGGTTTGAAGACAAAAAGACACAAGGGAAGCTTTGTAGGCTAAAAAAAGGCCTTATACGGGCTAAAACAATCACCCAAAGCATGGTTGGAAAAGTTCAATCGGGTCATTATTTCCTTTGGTTTTCACCAAAGTAATGCAAATCATACCTTATTTATCAAGCATTCCCAAGGCAAGATCACGCTTCTCATTGTCTATGTTGATGACATTGTGATAACGGGAAGTGATACAAAAGAGATGATTAGGCTGACGAAACTCTTTGCTTATGAATTTGAAATTAAGTATCTAGGGAAGTTGTAATACTTCTTGGCAGTTGAAGTCGCTAGATTAAGAAAAGGAATCTTTATCTCCGAGAGAAAATGTCCTAGACTTGTTAGAAGAAACACGTATGATGGGTTGTAAACCAACTGAGTCTCCTATCGAGAGCAACCACAAACTTCAAGCAGGAAAAAGTATATCAGTAGACATGGGAAGATATCAGAGATTAGTTGGGAGACTCATATATCTCTCTCACACCAGACGAGACATAGCATATGCAGTTAGCATGGTGAGTCAGTATATGCATGATCCACGAGAACCACACTTACAGGTTGTATTCTGCATACTACGCTATCTAAAGTCTGCACCAGGAAAAGGCCTTTTGTTCAGTAACAATGGTCATCTTAAGATAGAAGCATTTACAGATGCTAATTGGGCTGGATCTCCAAATGATAGGAGATCAACCATTGGTTACTGTACGCTCATAGGAGAAAATCTAGTCACTTGGAGAAGCAAGAAACAGAATGTAGTTGCCAGATCTAGTGCGGAAGCAGAATACAGAGTTATGGCACAAGGTGTGTGCGAACTCTTGTGGGTAAGAAAGCTGATGAATGAGTTACAATTGATGGATGGAGGAAGTTTATCCCTCTACTGTGATAACAATGTTGCCATTAACATAGCTCACAATCCTATTCAGCATAAAAGAACAAAGCATATAGAAATTGATCAGCACTTCATTAAGGAGAAACTTGTGAACGACTCTTCACACTTATCCTACGTGGGGTCTAATGAACAACTGGAAAATGTCTTCACCAAAGGACTCTACAACAATCAGTTTCACAATCTTGTTTGCAAGTTGGGCATGTGTGATATCTATGTACCAACTTGAGAGAAGTGTTGACTAGAGTTATTTTAGTGTATATAGAATTAATATATGTAGTGATCTCTTGCTATAATTGAGAGATCTCTCCTTATAATTGGGGGATTTGATAGCTATGAATACCCCTTATTTATTCCTAGGGCTCTTGTATATATACTGTAGAAATCCTATGTATAGATATCTCAATTCAATATAGAATTGTTTTCTACAGGAGCGCTTTACAAACAAGCAACAAGGATCAACTGCTTCATAGCTTAATAGTGCATGACCTAAAGGGAGTAAAAAAGTACCTCCTCCATGATAAGCCTTCCAACCAGAGGATCAGCATCTTTGCTAAGCGCCTCCAAGACCTCTACCATCGCTCTCAAAGTCACAAATATCTTTTTCATCTCTAAAGATCTTAGTTCCAATCTGAAATGAATAAAAAGAGTACATATCTTAAACCCTTATTGAAAAACACATCCACAATCACCACCAAAATGAAAAAAGAAAATGGTTGCAAGGTAGACACAACACATGTCTAGCTAATTGCTTGCACAACATATTCAACACAAACATCCTGTCATGAGCAGTAAACAGATTATCAAAATAGTAAAATCTCATTAACACAAAAATACTTAAAGAACATGGTAAAGCTTATGTTGCAAAAGTTGCATAAAACATTAAAAATGCCCCCCAAAATGAAAACAAGAAGATCAAATGAGTATTAGAACTTGTTGATCGTGTAGCAATGATGAAAACTAAATCCAACATACAGAGTAAATTACCTTGGTGGAGACTACTAAATAACATGTCAACATAATTTTGCAAAAGGACCAACTGTAGATTTTATCATATATATGCATCTTCATTTAGATTGATAAAATGTTTCTGCAATAACCTTTTTCTATGACAAATGGCCTAAAAATGAGTAAATGGTCACCCAACATACTTCATGGTCTACAAAGCAAAAATGATAAATTTCCTCTTGCACGTAAATGGAGACGTAGACTCATAAATGTCTCCAACCAACAATAAGTAACATAATCATGACAAAAAAAAGTTAACATGGCCATACTCTCCCAGATTAGCAGTGGTAAAAGTTCCAGATTCTCGCCACTTTTGAGCCTCTTTTTGGATATCATCCACCCTATGTCTTCTCTTATAGCGTTGATAAAATTCCCATAGGTGCTCAATATCGCGATTTCGATCTATTTGGGCACTACCTTTTTTGGCAAGTTTTTGCTGCAAAATAGTTAATAGTTGATATCTAAAACATGATATAAAATCTAAATGCAAAAGGGAAGAAAAAATCAATCAAGACTGTCAACTCACTGTATTGAAGATGATAACACTAAAGCTCAAAACAATTCCTATGCAGCAATGAAATTATAATGCTTAAAGGATACCTGTATTACAGACATCAAACCAGTCTTGAACTGAAGAACACCTCGACCATCACTATTTGGATCCAAGCTTTGCGCTAAGGAATATGCCTGCTCACACACTGAAATTGAAACAATAAGACAGAAACTATAGAATCCATGAATTTTTAGTAATAATCAGAGCCACCATAGCTGAAACCATCATGACCTCAGCATTGATGAAGGTGCAGAAGCTGTAATTTCTTGAAAAATAAAAAGTTACAACTTAGTTACACCTGCGTCACATCAATTTCACCGGTTCAGCATCCTTCAACTTACATTGTGGCCTAGCTATCTCTACCTAATTATGTACAAAACCAAACATCTTCAACGCATAACATAATTGCTACTTCCCTTTACCCGCCAAATTTTCCCAGCAATAGACTATCAATACCCACTAAAGAAGCATAGCAAAAACATTCCTTGACAAGCACCATAACTACTTAAAAAGCTCAAAATTTCCCAAGCTCCACGTAATCTAGAATTCATCATTATTGCAAACAAAGCACCAGCAAGAAAAATGAAAAGTAGACCGTCAACTGAAATTAAAGTAAAGAAACCGAGAAAAAGTGGGCAAAACAAATAATTAAATAGAATAACACTTACGAATTCTGGCGACAGTAGGGTCTTCTTGTTGAATGTCATCAGCGGCCTGCAAGATAGCTTCAATGTTGGTTGAACGGACGAGCGACGCTGGTACGGCACCGGCGATACCGGTGGAGGTTCTCTCGCCGCCTTGGCCAGCATTCCTCAGCTGCTCTCTCTTCAAAGTAGCTCTCACAAGTCTCTCCCAGTTATCGCCTACCCTAGGCATTTTCTTCGCTACCTTTACAAACCCTAGATTTGTCCAGGCGAGAATGGTCCGGTGAGTTTTGACTCAGTTCGAGTTGGATACTTTGGCGACTCAGATCTGTAACTGTTCAAAGATGAATCGAATATAAAAATGAAAAGAGATGAAGAGTTCAAATTAAAGACTCAACGATCAAAACTATAACTATATATATATAGATATATATATATATATATATGGAGCGAAGTAGGAGGAGCGACACGGTGATCGCGATAAAAGACGCATTGAACACGAAAATATGACTGTTAATTTACCGTATTGCCCTTGAAATCGATTACCTGAGAGTCGGTTCATACGTTGATAGCTTATTGTTGCTTTGTGAACGTTGATATTAAAGAATTTGATGAACTAGGTACGCAGTGGATCGACTTGACTTGTACTTGATTGGGGAAAATTCCACGGTGGGTGCAGAGAATTGATCCTTCACGCGTTAAACTGGAAGTGCGTGGTCGTATGTGAATACTTAGTCCGTAGGAATGATGCCTCGTGTCTTCCGTTTACAGTTGCACTTGATCTCGTTAGGGTATTTTAATATTGTATCATTTAATTCTTTTTTTTTAAGAATTGTATCATTTAATTCTATTTACGTATTTATGATGCTGATTAATCGGAACAAAGAATTTGATCCCTTCTGCCTTAATCATCAGTTATTCTTTTTTAATTAAGTTAAATTATATTTATTAAAGTAACGTGCATATATCAAAGAAGTTATTCGGTAAGTCATACTCCATCAAAAGAATCATACACTTCGATATTAGACAAGTTAATACAAAATTTAAAAATTTTATTATGAAAGAATTAATTTAAATTTAAAAAATTAAATTGATCCGTGATAAATTATTATATATTAGTCATACTATTGCTCAAAAAAATAATGAATATTATCTAAGTCCAAGTAAATTGGGTCAAGTTTGGCCCAACTTGACTCACGGCCAAATGATATGTTGATAAAATGATGCCGTTTTAAAAAAAAAAAGACATCGACAAGATTAGGCCGGCTCTCTTAGGACCCGATCAAGCCGGGTCCAATATTACATTGCCCAAGACCTCCTTCATTGTAAATGTAATTAATCTATGTCAAGGAAAATTCAAGATTTATTAGTGAATTGAGATTATGAATAATAAATCCCCTAACATTATAGAAATTAAAATTATCGTATCATCTAAGAAACATCCGGAAAGGGTTTATTGGCCATCAAAAGTCTATAATAACCGAAATTGAGCATGTTTTCTATCCCAACCATGGACGTGCTGATTATTGTAGATCTATCGATCAAACCTCTCTGTAGTTTGTCTTTATTGCAACCTGAAAAATAGGCTATCAGCTTTAACAGGGATGGAAATTTGAGATGTTGATTGTGAATTTGCTTCGCTACTACGAAATTTCCCCTTTACAAAGTGTCTTAGGCCTTGTTACTTTTCAAGTTCTCTTTTCTATCCGGTCTTCCTTAAGGTCGTGCTATGGGCCATATTTTATTTGCGTATGATCTATAATGATCATAGGCTGACACATGGATATACGAGATTTTAAAAACCGAACCGAATTGGACCGGTTTGATCAAAAAAAGTTTGAATCGATTAGTTGTCTGGTTCGATTTTACATAATAACTTTTATATATTAAAACCGGTCGGTTTATTAGCGAACTGGCCGGTTTTTTATTGAACCGTCCAGAATCAGTTGGTTCTTCAATCATCTTCTCTTCTCAGTTCTCGTCGTTTTTTTCTCTAACATCGCTGGTCCCTTTACAACCCACAAACCAACTTTACTACCATCACTTGGCAGAAGCAAAGCCATGGGATTGTCGGTGTTGTAGAGGCTAAGCAAGCTCAAGGCAGCTGACAAAAAAAGTGGTAGCAGGAGAGAAAATGTCCATATGACGCTTTCTTCTTCCTTGCGGTCTCTTACCTGTGATTGATCGATGAAGGAGAAAGTATGCTCTCGGGTTGAGAAAACCAAGAAACTGCAAGAAAGGAAGAAAGTGGTGCTGAGCAAGAAAGTGGCTCTAAACTTCTTGTCTTCGTCTTTACTTCATTCTTACTATTATCTATTAAGTACGACTCACTTGTACTATTAAATAAAATGCTTTCATTCTTCTTTTTCTGGTTACTTTTTGCCTCCATATGCTACCAGCATAGACCTAAACCATCTTCTGAACCTACAAATTAGTAAATATGATAACTATATTACTAACTTTAAATAGTAATATTTTGTGCTCAACTAGTAAATAGGATAACTACATCATGGTAGAGCCATTTTTTTATTAACTACATCATGGTAGAGCCACTTTTTTATTTGATTTTATCTAAATTTATTTTTATGATTTTAATTGCTAAAAGTGTTATATTATTAAAAATTTTAGATTTTTTTATTAACTATGTTTCAACTTATTTTAATATTAATTATCATATAATTGATTATATAATGACATAATTTTTCTTCAATAATAATTTATATTAAACAATTTACTAAAAGTATTTATTTAAATGTTTACGGAAATCTAAGGTAGAGATGATAAAATTAATATTTTAAAAATCAAATTGGGCTACAATAAAAAAAAATTCATTCGATTTATTATTAATTCATTATATAATAGTAAATATTAGTGTATTTTTTATTTCAATAAAATATTTATTTTTATTTATTCTAATAATTTTACTTCTTATTTTCTCAATCCTTATTAGTTCATTATATAATAATAGACATTGATGTATTTTTTATTTCAATAAAATATTTTATTTTTACTTATTCTTATAAGTTTTACTTCTTATTTATTATATATCGGTTTATAACGGTTCATTACCGGTTGAACCTCTAAATCTTAAACCTTTCCTTCGACCGATTTAATATCCGGTCCTGTTTTTAAAACATTGCGGATATTCATGTGTATGACCTTCTTAGATGTGGATGCTCCATACTTATTTGTCACATTACGCAATGATTCTTCTTTAGTCAAATGCTTTTCTTTAATGAATATATTTTTAGTATTGGTTAAACTCTTATAATTGTATCCAATCTCTTGCCTACTATTTGAACTCTTTTAAGTTCCTAACATGCTTTTAGGTTTCTTACTTTCCTTTATAAATTTAGACAATGAGTTCTTGAAGGTAATGACCTTCTTTTTATTGCTTTGTTCACATGATTTCAAGCATCTAGATTATGATTATCAACAATGGCTACACTCTTGAATGCTTAATATTATGCAATTTTCTCTTCATTTTTACTTTTGTATGCTTCTAGATTCTTTCGAGCTTCTTTGAGTTTAAAAAATAACCTTTTCATTTTCATGCTTATAATTTTAAGGCTATCAATTAGTTAATTATATGACAATTTAACACCAATACCTTTATCATAAGATTTAGAGTTGAAAAGTACCTCATCATCATCTTAAGCCATAAAGCACATGAGCTGCATCTCCTTTTGAATATTCACTCTTGACATCATTTATATCATTCGAAGTGGAGGCTTTAAGGCTTGATTTAGAGGAGCGGTGGCGGTTGACAACCTGCTAAAATAATAAGTACTTATTCACAATAAGTACTTATGTGTTTTGGATTGCTATTTTGGTAACTGCTAAAACGTGAAAATAAATATTTGGCAAGTGCGGTTGCTGTTGTTGAAAAGAGATAAAATGACTAAAAAGTCCATTGATTTAATAAACTATTAATTGTTGTATAAATAATTAAAAAATATATTATTAATCATATAGATTTAAAATTATAAATGATAAAATAACAAAATATAAATAAAATAAATTTAGTAAATAAATATTTTATAAAAATATATTATTAGTCATATTAATTAAGAGTATAACATAAAATAATACTTGCAATGAAGGTTATTAATGGAAAGTAAAAGTTCCACCGCAAAAGCAGTTTCCTACCGCAACCCTCTTCTTGCTTATTGATTTTTACAATGGCACCGTAATTTTCTCCAACTTCCGATTGTTCACCGCAGATCCAAACATATGACTGCGTTTGAAAATTGCGATGAATAAGTACTTATTCCCACTGCCGCAGATCTAAACGCAGCCTAAGTGTCTTCTTTTGCTTTTTTCCCTTTTTCCCTACTTGTTATTTCTCTCATAATTGTCATTTTCCTTGAAAAGGGAGTATTGAGACTTTATGTGTTTGGATTTTCTACATTCATAATAAATAATTTTATTTAGTTTGCATTTTGAATCTAACTTACCACCCTTGAAGTTCTTTCTTTTTTTAGGAATTCTTCTTGATCGAGAATTTCTTGAATTTGTGAGTGATTAAGGCAATATTTTCCTATTAACTTCCACTAGTTGATATCTCTTTCTCTTTACTCGATTCTTCCTTTGAGACTTTGAATGCTAAGTTTTTTTCTTTGAAAGTGTTGTTTCTTCTTATGAGTCTTAAAGCCTCACTTTGCATACCAGGATAGTATAATAAGCTCCTTTAATCATAGTGTTATTAGATCTTTGACTTCTTATATGACTATCACTTTAATTTCCTATATCTTTAAGAGTGGCCTAAGCAACTTTCTAACAATTTCAATATTAATACAGGTCCTTTTAAAACCCTTGAGAGTATTAATAATATTAATAAATCTAGTATTTATTTTAAATAGATTCCATAATACTTCATTTGAAATAATTCGTATTGGTGGATCAACATGTTTACTTTGCTCTCGTTAACTTAATTTGACCATTTAGGTGAAAATTTTAATATATATCAAATTTTAGAAGTCATTTTACATATAAAGCGAATTCATTTCTTCACAATGCACACAATGAGATATGTATGACCCTACTATTCAATGAAATCGATCTCTTACCTTGAAGTTCTCATTCTTTCTTTAGCTTGGGGACCTTTTGATTATCTATGATTGTCATAGGTATAAAAGAGCTATTTAAAACTATTTCTCATAGGTTTACGCTTTTGGCCTTTAAAATGATTTCAATTATTGTTTTCTAATAGAGAGTCATTTCTATAAAAAAAAAAAGAGCTATAATAATTGTAACATCCCGGTTTCATATAACGGATTGGACCATAGAAACAGGTACACGTGAGATCAATCGAGAAATTGAGAAAACACATTTCATGCTCATGCATTTGTGAACAGCGATTTCTGCACATGAAAAATAACTGTACATGCATTCATGACATTTTTCCGGTATAATTGTGAATAAATGGAATTTTTGAAACAAATAGGCTTTGTGTGTGTAAAAATTGAATTGGAGAGGGTCATTGGGGTTTTCCGATTTTTAGAGAATTATAGGAATTTTTCAGAAATTTTTCGGAGTCATTTTCGGACCCGAAAAACTGCCAAGAGACAGAATAGAGGTTTACCGGTAGTGAAAATAACTGTCCAATGGCAATGAAAATTTAGACATATGAAATTAAGAATTTTTGAATGGAGTCATTGGAATTTTGGAGAGAAATTGGAATTGAATTATGGAAGCAAATTTAGTCAACCAATGAGAGTGTGACATGTGGCAAGTGACACATGTCACTTGCCTACATGCCCACCACCTAATTAGTCATTAATAACTCATCAATTAAGTGAGTCTTTCACGACTCTTCTTGCACCTTCTTCTTTATCAAGTATTGAGTGTGTTTTTAAAGAGAAGTTGCATCATTCGAAGCTTACTTTTCTTCCTCCTTCTTTGATAGTTTCTTCTTCTTGCTTTACCCTTATAAAAACTCACATATCCTACTTGCCTTCTCTTCCTT
>JANZXR010000007.1:26472108-26497571 GCA_027575705.1 Erythroxylum echinodendron
TACTCTTTATTGGCTGGATTTCAATCAATTCAATACAATTTCTTCCCCAAAACATTCTGTTTTTACATTCTGTGATGTAACAAATGTATCAGAGCCACGAATTCTGGCATCGTATGGTTAAAACAAGAATGGAAAAGAAGATCGAAACGTTAGAAAATGTTGTGGGTAGTTTAGTGGAAGATATGATTGTTCTAAAGGAGAGGATGATGCAAATGTGTGAGATGATTCAAAAAAGAGAAGAACGTGAGGCTTTGAGGGTACGAAGTCTAAAAACACCAGAAGTGAATCACCGAGGGTGTTACCGGACTGTCGGAGGGAGAGTGCAGCGGGAGAGCTGAAAAAAGAGGAGAACGTTTGAGCAAACAAGGTGAAAAAGAAGAAGAATGGGGTGAGAGGCAAGTAAGAAAACTAGAGCTACCAATCTTTACGGGCAAAGACCCCTATGGGTGGCTGTTTCGTATCAAGCGGTACTTCCGCTACAACAGGGTAGCCATGGAAGATCAAATAGGGGTTGTCGCAATTTTTTGGGAAGATGAAGCACTTAGTTGGTTTCAATGGTATGAAGGAAGGCACGCTAATTCATCATGGAAAGAGTTTGAGGAAGAGATCCTGAAGAGATTTAAAGGTCCTGGGCAATGGAATGCATATGAAACGTTGATGGCATTAAAACAGGACAGAAGTGTAGCGAAATATAGAGCCATCTTCGAAATGGTTTCAGCTCCATTGAGGAATGTTGAAGAAGCTTGTCTGGTTGGGGCTTTTATCAATGGGCTTAGAGGAGACATAAAAGCTGAATTGAGGCTAGCTACCATTAATGATTTGGAAGGACTCATGACACTAGCCTAGAAGATTGAAGAGAAAAACATCATGCTAACCCAATTTCGAAATGGAGTGGGTATCAGCAGCTCACGACCTATGCCAACAATTTTAGCTCACATTCACAAACCAATGATGACGTTTAACCCCAAACCAAAACAATCAAATTCTCACTTTAAATCAAATAACACAAACTCAAATCAAAATGTTAGGCCATCGGAGAAGCATCAAGAGAACGTTCGAAAGATGATAGAAGTAGAATCACAGCAACGAAGAGAAAAAGGGTTGTGCTTCAGATGTGGGGAACATTGGGGACCCATGTATAGATGTAAAAATTGTCAACTGAGTGTATTATTAATGGCTCCGGAGGAGAAAAATGATGACGAGGAAGAAAGAACTGAAGAAATGGTACAAAATACTGAGATTGTGTTATCATCGAAATCCGGAAATGAAGAGATAACAGAAACAGAACTATCCAACTTCTCAATGGCTAGACTCACTTCCAAAAAAAAGATGAAGCTGGTTGGTGAACTCCAAGGAAGAGAGGTAACGATACTGATAGATTTCGGTGCTTCTTACAACTTTATATCTGATAATATTATTTTAGAATTGAGGTTATCTGTTGATAAGACTTTGTTGTTCAAGTGGGAGATGGTTATAGGGTCCAGAGAGCAGGAGTCTGTAGAGGGTTAACAGTTAAGGTGCAGGGGACTGAGATTTGCGAAGAATTTTGAAGGGTGTAGATATTATTTTGGGAGTTGATTGGTTAGAGAAGTTAGGTGATATAGACATCAATTTTAAGACCTTAATTCTGCAGTATCACCAAGAGGGGAAACTCATAACACTTACGAGTAGTCCAGCTCTATCTAAATCCATAATTTCGTTTAAGCAGTTAGTCAAGGAATTCTTGGTAGAAAAAGAGGGATATTGGGTTGAGTTTATTAACGCTACTGTCGATGGGAATAAGCAAGAATTAGCTCCGTAGATTTCGACTTTACTTTGAGTCATACGGGAATTTGTTTGATTCACCAAACAAATTGCCTCCTTCGAAAGTTGAGGATCATGTGATCAAATTAAAATATGAGATTCAACCACCAAACATAAGGACATACAGATATCTTCATTACCAAAAGACAGAATTCGAGAACATTGTGAGTGAGATATTAGAAACAAGAATTATAAAGCGCAGCAACAGTACCTTTTCTAGTCCTATTCTTTTGGTTAAAAAGAAAGATGGAAGTTGGAGGATGTGAGTGGATTATAGGAAACTTAATAAGGCAACAATTCTTGAAAAGTTTCCGATACCAATAATTGATGAAATATTAGAAGAGTCGGCTGGTGCGGAGGTGTTTACGAAGCTGGATTTGAAATCAGGATACTATCAAATATGAGTAAGAGATGAAGACACTGAAAAAACAACTTTTCAAACACACGAGGGACATTATGAATTTTGGTAATGCCATTTGAATTGTCAAATACACCTATAACGTTTCAATCCTTGATGAACAGTATATTTTGACCACATCTCAGGAGGTTTATCTTGGTATTCTTTGATGACATATTAGTGTACAGTCTTGACATTCAAACTCACGCATAGCAACTACAGGAAACATTTAGAATTTTGCTAGAAAACACCTTGTGTGTTAATAAAAAGAAATGTGTTTTTGCTCAACCTCAATTAGAGTATTTGGGGCATATTATATCAGGTAAGGGCGTGAAGCAAATCCAAAAAAGGTTGAAGCAATGTCAAAATATCCTGTACAAAAGGATGTTAAAAGCCTTCGACGATTCTTGGGTCTCACAAGGTATTATCGGAGGTTTGTTAAAAGCTATGGTTTCATTGTTAGACCACTGACTCAACTCCTCAAGAAGCATAATTTCAAGTGGAATTCTGAAGCCACGAGGGCTTTTGAAGAGTTAGAGAGAGCAATGACTATAGTACCGGTTTTGATTGTGCCTAACTTCTCAAAATATTTCTCGGTCGAAACTGATGCATCCGGGATTGGGATTGGTGCTGTGATTATGCAAGAAGGGAGACTAATAGCTTACACCAGTCAAGCTTTTTCTCCAACTGCACGACAGAAATCTGTGTACTAGCGTGAGCTGATGGCAATTATGTTTGTTGTAACTAAATGGAGAAATTACCTCCTAGGAAAGCTATTCATAATTCGAACTGATCAGAGAAGTTTGAAGTTCTTACTAGAGCAGAAAACCATGGGTGAGGAGCAACAAAGATGGGTTTCTAAGTTGTTGGGATTGTAATTCGAGATACAATACAAACCTAGACCTAGTAACTATGTAGCGGATGCTCTATCATGAGTAGATGAGGGAAAGTCATTGGCTACATTTTCAGTTAGCCAAGTCATGTGATTAAAAGATTTGGAACAGGAGATGCGCAAAGATGTCAAGCTCAAAAAAATCCTACAAGAAGTAGCGTTACAACCATCTTCTCACCCACATTATACGATCAAAAGGGGGCAACTTTTCTACAAAGGCAAGCTAGTCATTCCAAAAGGATCCTCCTTAGTTCCTACATTACTTCAGGAATTCCATTATTCAACTTTGGGGGGTCATTCAGGTTTCTTTCATACATACAAAAGAATCACATCAATATTCTATTGAGAAGGGCTAAAACAGGATGTCGAGGATTTTGTGGCGCAATGTCAGGTTTTCCAGCTATACAAACACTCGACTCTGTCTCTAGCAGGGCTACCGCAACCTCTGCCAATTCTGAAACAGAGTTAGGATGATATTTCAATGGATTTCATTGGTGGTTTGCCTAAATCGAAAGGGGTTAATTCTGTTCTAGTGGTAGTTGATTGTTTAACCAAGTATGTGCACTTTACCCCTTTCAAACATCCTTACAATGCTAAAGAAATAGCTACGATATTTGCTAGGGAAATTGTTCGTTTACATGGATATCCTGTTTCAATTGTGTTGGATAGAGATAAGATTTTTATGAGCATTTTTTGGAAGGAATTATTCAAATTGGCAGGTACAAAACTTCGAATGATTTCAGCCTATCACCCCAAAACGGATGGCAAAACTAAGGTTATAAATTGATGCCTTAAGACATATTTGCTTTGCTTTTGTGGTGATAAACAAAAATTGTGGGCTGAATGGTTTCATTGGGCAGAATATTGGTTTAATACAACCTATTATGAGTCAACAAAGATAACGCCATTAGAAGCCTTGTATGGGAGGCCTCCACCAACTGTTCTAAGGTTTTCAAATGAACCTTCTGCTATTAAAGATGTAAATCAGCTGATTCAGAAAAGAAACGCCATTCTTTATACGTTGAAAGCTAATCTAGTGGCTGCTTAAAACAGAATGAAGCGGTGGGCTAATGCAAAGAGGCGAGAAGTTCAATTTGACATTGGAGATATGGTTTATTTAAGACTTCAACCATACAAGCAGCATAGCTTAGCAAGAAGAGTCAATCAGAAACTTTCTCCTAGATTTTACGGGCCATTTGAGTTATGGAGAGAATTGGAGCTGTTGTATATAAGCTTCAGTTGCCTACTAATGCAAGGATCTATTCGATTTTTCATGTTTCGCAACTAAAGAAAGTTATTGGGGATTAATTCAGGCATTAACCCTTACCAGATCGTCTTAACGACGAAATGGAGCTACAGGTTTCTCCAAAATTTGCCTTGGATACACGCATTGCAACTGATGGTTCAAGGGAAGTTCTTATCAAATGGAATCAGTTACTAACGTATGAAAGCTCTTCAAAGATATCAACGATCATTTCCCTGATTTCCACCTTGAGGACAAAGTGAAACTTCTGGTCGGGAATGTTAATAAGCCCCCAATTAAGCAAGTGTATATGAGGAAGCCCAAGAAGAATGAAGGAAACATTTCTCACATAAATTATAGAGGGACAAGTGGCAGCATTTAAGGATGAAAGTTTGTTATTTCTGCGGGAATAAAAGGACATGACAGGGTTGCTAAGGACGAGATCATTTTGTCATTGTTTTTGTGTGATAGGATAGGCCCTAGTCTCTTTAGCTAGTGGTTTTCTTTGTGTTTTCATTTCATAAAATAGACATTGAGAGTTGCTACTCTTTATTGGCTGAATTTCAATCAATTCATTACAATTTCTTCCCTAAAACATTTTGTTTTTACATTTTGTGATGTAATACAAGTTCTTCGCTATACAAGTTTCATCTTCTCAGGCTAGATCAAATGCTCATAATACATTAAGAACAAAGCATAAGGGATATCCTTAGGGAGTCTTTTTATATAGAAGTAGAACCACAACATATCCTCCCTTAACACAGTTATAGTGTCAACAATATCAGTACTGCATCTGAGAACCTATAAGTCACCCGAATTCACTCTTTTAAGACTACCCCTGCAAAATGGACAAGATTATGACCTTGTGTTCCTGTGAATTGAAACCAAACCAATAAGGATAAACCATATGCTTCTGTTGTGTTTTATGTTAATTGATAGTGCCATATAAAAATTGAAAAAGAAAAGTTCTCTCTCATATACCAGTCATAGTAGTAATTGATGCACATTGTATGGCAGCAGGTTAGCACAATCAATTTGGTGCAAGGCTCCAAGCAGATTCCACTTTCATCTTCCCCCTCTAGATCTAAGTCCACAAGTTTCTGCATGTACTCTAATCTCTTCTTTACAGTCATTTCCAAGCAATAACCTTCTTCATGAGTCACGTTAAGCTCCATTGAATCACCATGAAGTCATTGAAGTGATGGTAATATAACATCTACCATTTAAAATAAGTCAAATGTTAGACAAGGAATATATATGCAACAACCATGATGAAAGACAAAATCTTAGAGGCACATTTCTTTACTAACATTATCTATATGGTACAATAAAATTAGAATTATTAGGTAAAAACAAATTAAATATAAGAAATTCTACCAAGTATGGAAATGGGGATACAAGGAAGAACAGAAGAAACAACAGAGACACGCTACACACCATATAACTCCCTAACAGTTGCTTTCTTATCCCATGAAGAGATCTTTAGCCTTCCATCTGAATACACCTGATATAATTGATTATCCAACAAAACCAAACATTTATAAACAGTCCTTCAATAATTGGAGTAGGAAAAAAGAAAAGGATATAAAAGAATGGAAAATAAAATACAAAAAAGAAGAAGGATTATTCAACCATTCAGTCCGTAGAAGTAGCATAATTAAATATACTTAGAAGGGAGGATGAACCTTATATAGAACAATTTGAAAAAGGTTTAAATAACTTGATAGTAGATAATCACATGAGCAATCCGTCCACTGAAGTACCATCAAAACAATAGGGGAGAAAGTATCGTGAACTAGTTTCATTTGAACATAAAACGCATCCTTGGCTCTTGGTATAGAAGCCACCTTGTAAGTAAGACTCAAATTATACCTTAGTAAAAAGCAAATCAATTGAGCTCAGCAGACATTAAGATTAAAGTGTAAGTACTATTTTAAAATGATTTTTACCTCACACAGAGATTAACTTGTCAGTCTGATAAGTTTCAAGAATAGGTGAAAAAAATAAAAAAAATCCATACTTTTGATGTACAAGAGAATGCTGCTCGAAAAATGAAACGGTCATGGACAATCTTGGCAAGCTTATTGGCAAATGAAATTCAACAAGGACTGTAAAACAAAGACCTCCCTTGTAAGCACAGCCCAAACTGTGATGATTAAAAGTTTCACAAAAAAAATCAAGTAATCATTTAAATTTTTAGTGATATGGTCCCACAACATTACAGAATTTCATAACAAAAAGAAGTGAAAAAGGAGTAAAGCTTGTGACATGAAAAACCCAACAAGAAAAACATAACCAAAATCAGAAATTTTCAATTAGAATTTCAGTCACAGGAATGCATCAACGATACCCAGATGATCATATGAGCAAAACCCAGCAAACAAAATCAGAAACCGATATAAATGCTTCAAAAAAAGAGAAACATACAAAGAGAGAAGAACACTTACAATATATTAATGTTAGCGATCCTATGGCTGAGGTGTCACATAAGGATGTTGATCTGTCATAAGAGAATTTTGCTAATGTGTCTTTTGGGAAGAATGCTTTGACACAGATCGTTGCAAGGAGCAAACCAATGATTGTCTACAGCAGGAAGCAGAAGAATTCAGTGACAGGCAATAACTAACTCAGTAGGGCAGTACCTAGTATTTATAGGAGAACGTAGAAAGAATGTTTCTGTCTTTTATGCATTTGGAATTTTTCATGGCTGTAGCTTAGGCAGGAGAAACTCATTTTCCCTGATTTTTTGAATGAAGTCGTTCCTCCCTATTTGAATCCTTTGTCTGTTTCCTCTATTTCCTTTAATCATTTTTTGCTATCCAGATTCTTCACTTCATCATATTGGTGCGGTGATTCGTGGTCTATTTTCTTTTTTTTCACTCATGACAAATACCAGAATGGATAATCACATGGAAATGATGGAGGGGAATCTGGGGCTTTTGGAGTAACGATTGGCAACTGAAATGGCTGTTAATAAGTTGCAACTCAATGAGATCAAATCGATGCTATCTGTGGTTTTGAAGGGCAAAACGTTACCAAAAAGAGCTACGATTGAGCAATCTCTTCTTGATAGCAGTTCTTCTATTGCTCAAACGTCTGCAAATCCTGTCCCTCATCTGTTATCTCTTGATGATGTTCAAATCGCAGCCAAGAGGATTGAACTACCAAACTTTAATGGCACCGACCCCTTGAGTTGGGTACATTGTGCTGATCAATATTTCCAGTTTCAAGGTACTCCAGAAAACCTGAAAGTCACTCTCGCCCTCAGCATGGAAGGGCACGCCTTACATTGGATGACATGGCTTTAGGATCGTCGTCCTCATCTCACTTGGCATGAAGTGAAAAGTGAGCTCATTGAACGTTTTGGTGGTTCTCTGGCTGCCAATCCTTATGAACTATTAGTTGTTGTGAAACAAATGGGTACAGTCGATTACTACATTAGAGATTTCGTGACTCGTTCGGCTCAAGTACAAGAGTGGCCAGAAGTGACTTTCACTGGGCAATTTCTCAACGGTTTTCATGAGGATATTTATGGTCGAATACGTTCGCATGAGGTTACCGATTTATACCGAACAATGAAGCTGGCTCATGAAGTCGAGTTTGAACTAGATATTCAATCGAAGAAAAAGACTCCATAGTGGGAAGGTCAGCATGGTTATGGGTTGCTAGAACGTGCTGGGTCTTTGATAGGAACCAGATCCTCGAGCTCTGTTACTCTTGGATCTGTATCTACTCAACCTTTGGGCTCATCTACTAGGTTCATTTCCCCAAAGCCTGTTGTTGCTTTGGCTAATCACCAGCTACCTCAAGCCTCCTCTTTTGTGATAACACGTCTTCAATCGAGTTCCACTCCTCTGAGTAACTCTCAAAATGCACGTTGCTACACCACCAAGGAATTCCAGGACCTCTGCGCTCGAGGGCTCTGCTACCATTGCCATCAACCGTACCACCCTCTTCAGCAGTGTCAAAATCGAACCCTTAATACTTTAATTTTGGGTGAGGCAGAAGCGGAAGTTCCAACCGAAAATAGTTTGTTGGTGCCCGAGATTCCAGAACCACCTGATGTTTCCATTGCAATGCCTAAGGAGCAGCTTTTATAGTTGAGATTCCTTATTTTTCTATGGGCAATCACTTACATTACCCAACAATGCGTTTGCATGGTCTTATTATTAGCGCCCCTGTTGTGGTCATAGTGGACAATGGTGCTAGCCACTACTTTATTTCCAGGAGCAGTGTGGAAAAGCTTGCACTACTTATTTCTCCAACAACTTCTATTGGTGTGCACTTGGGCGATGGTCATCGCACTGAAACCAGTGGGGTTTGTCGACAGTTATGCTTTTCCTTCCAAGAATTCTAGTTTCAAATGGATTGTTATTTGTTTCCCTTGGTGGAGTAGATGTAATTCTGGGAATTTCTTAGTTACAAACTCTTAGTGATGTTAAAGCCAATGGCATGCATTGACTATGGAATTTCTATTTCAAGATAAATTGATTCGATTACAAGGGGATCCTTCTCTTTTTAATGCTCCTGTCTCCTTGCCCTCTTTGCATAAGTTGCAGGAAATTCAGTTTGGTCTTCTCTTGTGGCAAGAACCTCGTCTCGATGCAGTATCCTTTCTTCTTCAGGCACTTGTCAGTAAGACCTCCGGCAACTTTTATTGCATCATGTAACTATTTTCAAAGACCCTACGGGTCTGCCTCCACACCATAAGATTGACCATCATATTCCACTTAAAGCAGGCGTAACTGCTATAAGTGTGCATTCTTATCGATATGGCCATGTCCAAAAAGATGAAATTGAGCAACACATCGTTGATATGTTAGCAACGAGGATTATAAAACTGAGCAACAGTCCATTCTCTAGCTCGGTATTGTTGGTTAAAAAGAAAGACAGTAGTTGGCAGTTTTTTGTAGATTATCAGGAGTTAAATAAAGTGACATTACCCGATAAATATCTGATGTCGGTGATTCAAGAGTTATTGGATGAACTTAAGTGTGGCATATTTTTTGAAGTGGACCTTAGCTCGGGTTATCATCAAATCCAGGTCAGTAAGGAGAATGTTCCTAAAACGACATTTAGAACCCATTTGGACCACTACAAGTTTTGAGTTATGCCATTTAGGTTAACTAACGCGCCTGCAACGTTTCAAGCTACAATGAACGACCTCTTTCGCCCTCTCCTACGCTGGTATGTATTGGTTTTCTTTGATGACATTCTAATTTATAGCAAAGTTTGGAGTGACCATTTATCTCACGTCAATATTGTTCTTGGTCTCTTGTAGGATGGAGGATTTTTTTCGAACAGCAAGAAGAGTAGCTTTGGGCAGACTTCCATAGAATATCTCGGGCATATTGTTTCATTAGCTAGAGTAGCCATGGTTCCTTCGAAGATCTCTAGTTTTCTTCAATGGCTAGTTCCTCACTCTTTGAAGGCAGTCCGGGGTTTCTTAGGCCTTACTGGTTATTATAGGCATTTTATTCACCATTATAGGCAGCTGGCTGAATCGGTTACACTCCTTCTTAAGAAAGATTGCAGTGCAAAATTTCAGTGGAAAGTTTCAGCTCAACAATCTTTTGACGCCTTGAAGAAGGCAGTCACTTCGGTGCCAGTTTTAGTGATGCCAAACTTCACACAACCGTTTATTGTTGAGTGTGACGCATCTGACCTTGCCATTGGTGCTGTTCTTGTGCAAAATAGACAGTTAATTGCCTTTTTCAGCAAAGCACTTGTTACCTATAACATGGCAAAACCTTCCTACAAAAAAGAACTCATGGCTTTAGTTCTTGCTATTCACCATTGGCGACCTTATTTAGTGGGCAAACGATTCACAGTGTGGACAGATCACTGTAGCTTACAACATCTATGACTGCAGCAAATCATTACATCGATGTAGCAGTATTGGATTGCTAAATTACTTGGCTATAAGTTCGATATTGAGTACAAGCTGGGATTATTTAATAAGGCAGCAGATTAATTATCTAAATAGCAATAAGAGACATATTTGCTTGCTATTTCTATGCCATATTGGACTCAATGGCAACAATTTGAGCAAGATGTGCTTGCTGACCCAAAGTACTAGCAGCTCAAAGAAACAATGAGACAGTATCCTATGTCCTATCCTCATTATACTCGCATTCATGGGAGATTATTTTACAGAGGGTGCATTGTCTTACCTGTTACTTCTTCTTGGATTCCACGACTTTTGGTGGAATACCATTCATCACCCCAAGGTGGGCATTTCGAGGGCATTTCGCACCTACAAACGTATTGCTGCCAGTGTTTACTGGCCCTGCATAATGAAAGTAATCCAACAATTTGTAGCAGCCTATGCAATATGTCAGTGGAATAAATGTGATACTTTGTATCTTGCAAGCCTTTTACATCCGCTTCCCATTCCAATTAGAGTTTGGGAGGATATAGCATTGGATTTTATTACTGGCCTTCCAAGCTTGAATGGATTTGACTGTATTTTAGTTGTCGTGGATAGATTAAGCAAGTACGCTCATTTTATTAGGTTGAAGCACCCATTTATAGCACGCATGGTGGTTGAGGTATTTGCCAAGGAAATAGTTAGATTACACAGAGTGCCGCAATCAATTATAAGTGACCACAATTCAATCTTTATGAGTTGTTTCTCGCATGAGTTTTTTGAAGCTTGGGGTATTAAGCTAAAGATGAGTACCGCTTATCATCCCAAGACGGATGGCCAAATGGAGGTGTTGAATCGGTGTTTGGAAACATATCTCTGATGTTTTACATTCGAGCAGCTTAAGGGGTGGGGTAAATGGCTCCATTGGGCGGAATTTTGATATAACATGAATTTTCAAGGAGCAGCTAAAAAATCTCCATTTGAAATATTGTATGGTCTTGTGCCCCCTACCTTGATGCAGTTTCTGCCTAAGGAATTCCAAGTGGCAGCAGTAGTCGAGGAACATCAGGATCGTGATGAGATCATTCGACAATTACACTATAATCTTTTAAAAGCTAGCAACACATGGCAGCCTCAGCTAACAAGCATCGAAGGCCATTGGAATTTAAGGAAGGTGACTTCGTATTTCTTAAAATCAGGCCACATCGTCAACATTCACTATCATAAAGAGTTTATTCCAAATTGGCTCCTAGATATTATGGACCTTTTTCCATAGTTCAAAAGCTATCTTTAGTGGTTTACAAACTAGCCCTTCTCCCTGAATCAAAAATACACCCTGTATTCCATATATCCCTTCTTAAAAAGGCAACAGGTCATCACTCGGTTAATCCTTCTCTTCTAGAGGGACTTCTCTCAGCTGATGAGAATTTTATCCTAAAACAGGTGATGTCTATTAAGGATCTTGGTGCTGGGATGACTGCTTCTCATCAACTGTTGGTCAAATGAGAGGGCAAGCCTGATGATGAAGCAGTGTGGATTTCTTGTTGTGACTTTCGTGGTTAGCTCCTGAGTCAAACCTTGTGGACAAGGTTTGTTTGATGGGGAGAGGAATTGTAAGTGATCATATGGTTGAGCTGTCACACAAGGATGTTGCTGATGTGTCACAAGAGAATTTTGTTGATGTGTCTTTTGGAAACGATGCTTCGAAACAAAACCAGAAACCGATATAAATGCTTCAAAAAAAGAGAAATATACAAAGAGAGAAGAACATTTACAACATATTAGCATGTCGAATATCAGTGTCAAGGACTTTGAGAAAATCTTGGTAATAACACCCGAAAGTGAGTTCATAATAATTAATCATCCCTTGGATTGGTGTTTATTTGCCTAAAGTTCAATTGATACAGTAAGAGAAGAAATCTAGGGAAGATATGGTCAAAGAAGAAAACATAGACGAAAAATTCCAAAATTTTCAAAACATAAACAAAGCAGAAGTGGTTATAACACATAAATCATTAAACTTTCTTGTTAGTTGAACAAAGACGTAGAGTGGGAAACAACAGTTCTTGGGAGCCTACACTCTAGCATTGATTGTTTTGATGTTTTGGATTTTTCGTCATACACAAACTGAGCAATTTGGATACTTGTGTTTTGGTGTTGTTCTATTTTAGGTGACAAATGCTATCAGAAACTAAGACCAGTACTCAATACTAACAACTATGTATATATATTATGAACATAGTTGATAGTATTGAGTATTGACACTGAGTGTGTCTTGAACTCTGTTCACTTTTGAAGTTGGGTAGGTATGCCTTTTCTTTCCTGTATTTGGTCAAAAGAAACAACTTCATTTTAATTTTAGTTGAGCTTGGTACTCCGTACTCCCAGCAGATGAGGGTGTTGATCCTTTGCCCCCAATTTATATAATATGACGTCGTTTTATGATAAAAAATAAGGTTATATTAGGATATAATCTGATACGAGAAGATGAAGTCCTAATTTTACACTTATTAGATCTTTTTAAAATAATAAAATAAAATGGTTAATTTTTAAATATTCAAGCTCTAAATTTTTAATTAATTATTCAAAAAATTTATAATTAAATAATTCAATTTAAAATATTGTTATAATATTTTATTAATATGATTTATTAAACATATAAAGACGAATATTTAGAAAATTAATTGTTTTCTTTAATATAAATTTTCAATTTCATTTAAGAAATATATTAATGATTATGTATTTACTTATTTATTTGATACTTAAAAATTATACGGCAAAAAATAAAAATTATACGGCAAAAAAACATTACGTTAATATTTTAAATTTTATATTACTTATATCAATAAAAATAATTTTTAAATTAGATTATCTGATTTTTAAATTTTTGAATATTTAGTTAAAGTTTAAATATTAAAAATAAAATTTTATAAGAAATTAGAATTTGAAATTATTATCCTTAAAAAGTGCAAACAATTAGGAAGTTGTGCACCTTTTGTGGGTATGAAAATTAGTAAATTTTGTAGTCAAGACAAATTAGTTGGTAAAATAAAAATTAATTTAAGTTAAAAATTAATATAATAATTTATCGAATTAATTAAAAATATTAAGAAATAGTGATTATAGAACATAGTAAAAAAGAGTATCCGTATTGTATGACCTATCCTCCTCCGACTACATACCATAATCTTACTTTGAGTAGAAAGTCAAGTTGCGTTTAGAGATCTCACATCTCACCTACAAGAATGGAGATGGCATTGGGATAATTTGCACTTTCGTTCAACTCATTTGTTAAAGTCTAAAGTTTAATCTTTTTGAAAATTTTAGGGTAAATTTTATTGTACTTTTCTATAATTTAATCTATTCTCAATATTTTCCTTAACTTTTAAAAATTACACTTTATAATTTTGATTTCATAATACTCGCCCCCTTATCACTAACTTTCATTATAGACCATAATTACAAATATTAAAACGACACCGAATATTGTCCTATGTATTATAATCAGGGTCGATTATGAGCAAGGGCAAAAAGAGTTACTCAGGGCCTATAGTTATTACAGATCTATTAATTACAAGTTATTTTACATCAAAAAGAGTTTCGCTTTAACAAACTATATTTGGAAAGAGTTGTTCTTTTTTTAAGATTTAAATTTCACATTTTTCTTATTAAAATTTAGTAAGAGAAGACTTTAAATTCAAAATTTTCACCTTACTCTTACCTCCATCAACATCATTCCTATTTAGGTAAGAAACACGGTCATTTATTCTCTCAATTTTATTTTATTTTACTTTATTGCTTTCAATTTTAGATTTTTTAATCTTTTTTAATTTGAAGACCGGGTAAAAATTTGAAAATTTATTATGAATATAATAGTTTTTCAATCATTGTTGAATTTTGTGTTTTCAAATTGAAGCTTATATTAAATTTTGGGTATAATTTATCTTTCTTTCAATTCCTATTTCAATTACAATTTATCTGAATAAATTAAAATTTGTTAACTTGATTATGTATGATATTTGTCAATTGCCATTTTAGGTATAATTTTAATTTGAATTGACGTTTATTCGGGTATTTCTTTTCTCTCTTTCATTTCACACATATCATACGTGATAATTTTATCCCTTATTTCCTTCTTCATTTGCAATTTATCACTCTTTCATTTTAATTTTGTAAATTATTGATAAAATATAATTTCAATATTTCTATAATGTGAATATTATTTTTAATATCTATTCTTTTTGGTAAAAAGCAGATCCTGGTTAGTCTTCAATGTTTTAGAATTTTGAATATGATAACTTTTATCATAAAAGTTTACTCATTGTTTTTTTCATTTTAATATAGGATATTAAATTTAGGTCTTTATTTTTTTTCTTTATCTCAAATGTATAATACTATTGATATATCTTTGTGATAAATGATAGATAGTACATATTTGTATATTATCGATTCGTAGAGGCTCTTCTTTTTACCTTGTCCCGAGCCTATAAAATGTTAGGAACGATCCTGAATATAATGCGCAGTGAGACATATTAAAAAGTTCTTAATGAAATTAATGATATGGAAAATGTATTTTATAAAACTAAAATTATATAAAGGTTATTAATAACTTTTAAAAGTTATTGGATACATTAATAATATATTAAATCTATAAGAAATTCAACGAATTTAACTTATATTTAATTAAAATTTATACAAAATATCATCGTTTTTAATAATCTGAAATTCAATCGATTCGTTTTAGATTAAATTGGATTGAAATTGTCAACCTAGAAAAAAATTGCACTTCCAGAAAAGGTAAGCGTTTTCACATCTACCAAATTGTTGTCAAGCATGCATTTACGTATTGACGTCCTTGTACTAAAAGAGACGTCCAACTACTTCTGCAGGTATAAAGATAAGTGAAAGATTAGGCCCGAAAGAGGACCATTTCAAACTATACACTTAACAAATGGATCAACTCATTTTCCATGAACAAATACTAACTATCAATCCATCTCGCTTTGCTCCAAATTAACCCGATACAAGGACAGTCCAATAATATAATTCTATACTTAATGCCGTGAGATAATTTCAAAGCCTCGAGCTTTGATCAAATATGTGATCCAAGAAGCTACATGCCTCACAAACATGGAACCAAACAGTTTGCATACATAAAAAGCAAAGCGACTTAGCGACATCATCGACGCAAACTGCACTTGCCTTAGAGCGCCTAAGCTAGGGCGCAAGTGCTGACAAGACTTGAATAAACAAGATGGTCGGTTGCAACTCGTGAATGGTGAACATGAAAGGGAAAATTGGAGAGTCATGTTGGGGGTATTGGATTGGTTAGACCTCTAAAATTTATTTGCAGGATAGAGACATGCAATGTGAGTTCCACATTTTGTTGAAGTTTTACAATAATTGCTTGCCTTGTGGTTCATTTCGCACCATCAATTCGTACTTCATATTTTCTCGGTATCATTATGTATATCCTCCGGAACCCTAGAAGAGCCATTTAGGGGTGACAATGTGCTCAATTTAATTTGATCAACATAAAAGATTAGGGTTTGAATTCGTCCACTTTAATTTAGATTTAGGTTCAAATATTTAGGTTTGATCAAGTTTAGATTCAAATTATAATTTTTTAAATTCAAATATTTTGAAAAATGATTTAAATTAGACTAATCTAATCTAAAGTACGAGTTTCAAACTAAATTTAAATTAAATTAATAAAATTAAGATTCGAGCATTTATATTCAATTAGACTTTAGCTTGAAAAAAATTTCGGCCTATCCAAGACATTGCCACTGTTAAATTAGGAAAGCAAATATTGCACAAATTGAATTTTTATATGACCAATGTTTGAAAATTTTGCTGAAAGTTGAATTAATAAGACAAAATTTTAAAGTTTAAAGGGTTTAACCGGTATTAAACTATTATAAAATTGACTAAAGATTAAATAAAATTAAGTAATTTAAAATATGATTGAAAGAGACTGTTCTTATGAATCGAAGAATTTGAAATTTAATTAAAAAATTGTTAAATAAAAATTAATTAATTTATTTTAGTTTATAAAAATATATTAATTTACGAAAATTAACCTATTAATGAATAAACTGATTAGTTTTTTACAATAAAAATTATTAAAATAAATTGAACAAAAAAGTTAAAATATAAATAAAAAATAAATTAGATGATTCAAAATTTTTAAAATTAAATCAGTCAAAACGATTGAATTTTTAATGATTCCATGCGAAAACAACGCAGCTACTTCAATTCTCGTATGAAAAGTTGACAAAATGGCTGATAAAATAAAAGCAAAAGTAGCCATGAAATGCCCACTAGTTAGTTAATGGAACATCTTTACTCCTCAATTCATCATCTATAAACCTAATTACTCAAGTGACAATCTCATGGTTGCTTGTGCATCCAAGAAATATGATAATAAGTACTACATTCATTAGCAGGAAGGAAAAATTTAGTTGGCGTGAGCACCAACTCTAAACACTCAAATAGCTTCAAGGTCTAGAACAGCTGTTGCAGAAACTTGATTATGCTCTTTCGCCACCATTCTCCTCATCTCCAGGAACCACCTAACCATCCTCCCTACATTATCATACAAACCAAGAGCAACGTATAGTCCAATACCTGCAATTATCCCATTTGCTATGGAGTAAGTTAGTGGCATAAGAATCATGGTCATAAAAGCAGGCACTGCCTCCTTCATATTCTCCCACTTAATGTCCTTGACCACCTTCATCATCATAACCCCAACTACTACTAGTGAAGGCCCTATTGCCCATGGAGGCACACTAGTCAATAGAGGCACAAAGAACAATGAGAGTGAAAAGTAGACTCCAACAATTACTGCAGTTAGTCCTGTTCTACCTCCTTCTCTGATCCCAGCTGATGATTCTACAAAAGTTGCAATTGGTGACACTCCTAGTGCAGAACCTGCTATGGTAGACCCTGCATCAACCATGTATGCCAAGTACTGCCCTTCAAAGTCTCCGTTCTCATCCACAAAACCTCCTAATTCTGCTAATGTATAGGTTGTGCCTGTCGTTGCTAGCACATCAACATATAACATGGTCCCCAAGGCCAGCCACACTTCACTTCTGTTAAATTCAGTGAAACTGATAGCTCCAACGGTGGACTGAATCTTATGAAAATCTACCACCTTCTTGAAGTAGCTGTAGTTCTTGTCACCGAGTGATGTATAGGGGAAGTATGACACAGGAGTGCCTCTAATCCAAGAAATGAGTGTCACAAATATGATTCCATATATCATGCTACCTTTGATATCCTTCATCAACCCAAAACATGTAATTAGGAACCCCACTGTCCCAAGCCAAAAGGTCGGGCTTTGCATTCTGCCGTCGATGCATTCCCCGGTGACCGGGTTTGTATTGGCACAGGCTGCGACGGTCACCAGAATGGACGGGTCTGGACCAACCAGACCCACACCCTGGTGGCTTTGTAAGCCTACAAATGCAATGAACAAACCAATACCCGCCGCACAAGACAGCCTGACAGGACTAGGGATGAGCCTAGCAAGCTTTGCTCGGAGACCAAGTGCAGCTATAACAAGAAATGCACAGCCCTCGACCAAGACGATGGCCATAGCTGTCTGATACGAGATTGAACCAGAGCCATGAAAGCCTACCATGTTGTAGGCCAAATAAGCATTAGCTCCCATACCTGGAGCCAAACCCAAAGGCAAGTTAGCGAGAATTCCCATAGCAAATGACCCTATCATGGACGATAAAACAGTTCCTACAATGAGGTCACTCCTGGTCTTTTGAAGGCAGTTCTGGTAACCATCGTTAGGTTTAAACATGCAGTCAGGAGAAGCAGTATGGTTCGCCGGAGCAGAACAGTCGGCGATGGAACAAGTACCTCCGGAATCTGCGAGGATAGTGGCGTTAACAGCGATGATATAAGCCATAGTAAGGAAAGTGGCAGTAGCAGCACGTAGTTCCTGGGTGAAAGAACTTTTCCTGGCTTCCAGTTTAAAGTATCTACCGATCTTGCTCTTCGCAACGACATCATTTAAGCTTCTCTCCATGTTCTTCCATGAGCTTGGGACACTTGTGAAGAATCCAGTTCCCATACTTGGACATAAATCACCTCCCATGTTCTTCTTCACTCAGAGATCCTCTTGTTCTATTTGGGTTTGGTCAGCGATGAAGAGAATCTATGTCAGAATGCAGAGAACAATGTTCTTGTTGATGATTGCCGGATTTAAGGGATATGTATGAGCGTGGCACAGCTTTCAGTATATATATATAGAGAAATACGTACGGGTTGTCTTGGAAGGGATGAGTACCGTATAAACGAGTTAAAGGGTAGGGGGTGGTCAGGTTTTTGCTTTCTTATTCTAAGGGGCTGATCTTGGCTCAAATTGTCATATATTTATCATTATACACTTCACTTACCAAATCCCATGATTCAATACTAAATTAATCATCAAACTTGGAACTTTTAAGATGAGGTTTAAGAATGATGTAATAATTTAATGTGTGGAGTATCAAAAGAGAGATGTTTCAAGTGGTAAGGAGCTTAATTGGTTATTCTTAAATAAAGTTTGGATTTGAGTTTTGTGAACCTTTGGAGAACTTTTATTTGACAATGTAACACCGATATTTATGTTCTTTTGCTCATAGTTATAGTTATTTATTCTAAGAATAGTAAAAAGATAGGATGATTCTAAAGTTTAAATCTAATTAAATTTATGATAAAATTTGAATTTAAACTAAATAGAATTGGGTATTCTCAATTCCAAAATCAAAATTTTGTCAAGTATGATCGAACTAAGTTCTGTCCGACTCGATTTTCTTTTTCTAAACCTAATTTTTTATAATCAAATGATTGTTATAATCAAATAATTGGTAATTAATAATTATTCAGTTCTAAAGTGATAAAAATGAAGAGTCAATATAATATAATCATTCATATTTTTTCATAATTTTCTAAAAGAAAATGGAAAAAAATCCAAACCCTAAAATAAGAAAAAAAAGAAAAATTTTATTGGACAATTTCGAATTTCAAGGATTTGCCAAATATAACTTTCTATTTAGAGGTGAAATAGTATCCAAATTTGGTTTGAAGCATCTCCACTAACCCACACATTTTGAACTAAAACAAATTTAAGAGGACCATCTTTACTTCGATCTTAAGGCCAACTTCACGTGTAAATACACTTAACTTTTGCTTTTCGAGAAAGAGAGAAATACCTAATTTTTCAGATATATGCTTTTAATTTCTTCTTCAAAATCTAACAGTCAACAACCCAATATTAGTTATATTAATGATCAGTTTCAATCAGGGTTAACCTAAGAGGATTTGACAGGAGATATAGAGTACGAAGACATGCATGTCATAATCCAAAAAAGAGAAAAACACAATCCAACACTGATGGCCTATGAATCTGAACTAATGCTACCTACAAGTCATTACTCATTAGAAACATATAGGTCCACCTGCCATAGGTCTAGGCACAATCAATATTTATATTTGAGACATTTGTGGTTGGTATAATGGTATCCAATCATATTCTAAAATTTAATGTCTACATTTAAAATATTTCATTTACTAATGTAATTTGAATTAAGTGCTTATGTTTTTAAGTATGTATTCTGTAAATCGTATAACTCGTATATTAAATGTTAGTCATTCAACATTAAGTGATGGAGTCAATTCAATTAGCATTACAACTCTAATAAAATGAACATCATCTTACAAGTAACATGTTTTCAATAAATCACTATTTTAGTTAATTTACTTGATGAACTCTAAATCAAAATTAATTGACGAATTCAATTGAACTAATATTTAGAAGTTCATTAAAATGTATGATAGTTCACAAATCAAATATTTTTAATAGTTATTTGATGAATAAAGTAACATAATTGATCTAATTGACATTTATAAGTACATCAAAATAGATAATAATTCGTAAATTACATATTTGATAAATTATTTAACAAATCAACAATTTAAAATTAAGTGATAAATCAACAATTTAAAATTAAGTGATAAATTCAATTCAACTAACATTTACACGTTAACGATATCTAGAATTCAATATGACATAGTAAAAGTCACCGAAATGAGAAGATAAATATGTGAGGAACAAAACCTATGAGTTGGAGCAATCATCATTATCATTGTTGTTATCACACTCAGTCTGAAATCTGGTAATAAAGCAGAGTTTTATAATACGCAACCTTATTCTTACATAATAGAGAGACTATTTCTGATAGACCTACAATGTAGATGTAACAATAAAGGAAGTTAAAGAGTAAATAAATAAAACTTGCACGTTAAAAGATTATGTAAATAATATTACAATAAAGATATAAATAAATAAAAATAAAATAATTAAATGATATACGTGTCTAGATTTATTGATACCTAAAAATTAAAAAATAAACAAAAGATATACCCGAGTGGGAGCAATATCTTCGAATATTAGCACACTACATTGAGGTGGATTGGAATTTTGCATATCCGATAGGTTCGAGGGGTCGTATTCTAAGAATCAAATGAGCTATGCTTTTGGTACCCGGAAGGAAGAAGATACAAAATTGTTGTCCCACTAGATTATACTTGAAATTTTGTTGGGATTTGGATAGGATATTGCTTCTTTTTCAGGAGTAGCTTGATAATTCCAACTTCCATATCTTTCAATGATCTGATTTTCTTAAACTTTGAAAGTAATTTGTTCAAGGGAATCCATACCAAATTTCTTGCACGCTTGTTGAAGCATCAAAAGTCGGTTGAATTACATATAAAAAATTATTATAAGATCTCTCAAGACAAATTCCAATATATTGCAGAGTTTTAAATAGTGGGGATCTACTTTATGCTATGTGATGTAATCATTTAATAATAGTATGGTATCAAAGATTAGGGATCAAATACGAGATACACCCGTGTTAAATTAAGGTTTACTCGACTTTTATTACTTACATCCGAAGTTAGAATTTAAACTAAATTTTAAACCTGTATCAATTTTAAATATAGTTTGACTGAATTTAAATAAACTCTAATTCATCTTGCCTCAAATTTTAAATAAATCTAGGCATTTAAAACATAACACATTCCTAATTGATCACACTAGAAATTGATCACATTAGACTAAGTGGTCTTGATCTCTTGATCTTGCACTAAAATAAGCATAAGACGGACCCTAAGAAAACTGAACTATTTGACTATCTTTACACATGCTATTTGCCTATAGCATGTGTAGGCAATCACATGCGTTTCGATGTAATAAAAAACTTTAAGCTTCTCGTAACTTGTAAGATTCTCTCTAATCAATAGAGCTCAAATCAAATTAGCATTCAAATCTTTTATAACATTTCTGCCAACTGTCTAAAATAAAAATTTTATAACTAATAAATAAATATAACATTTCTATGTACTGTTTGAAATATGTAGAAATGTTATAACTAATAAAAAATTTGATGAACCAATAATCTAAAATTAAATAATAAATTTAAGCCAATATAATATATTATAAATAAATATAATAAGTTGGATAGTTAAATGTCACTATTTTTTAAGAATTTGTTAACTTTTAAGTAATACAATTTGAAAGTATAATTTAATAACTTAAAATGTGAAAAGAGAGAAATTTTAAAAAACTTATTTAATAAATTATTAGTACAAATTTTCAAAAAAAAAGGATATATTATATAAAAGGAGAAAGGGTTACTATATTAATTTATGTTAGTGGTGCATGCTTAATGGGGTTGGAGATTTATTAAATGCATGAAGCTGCAAATGGGTTCTTCTTTTCAGAGACAAAGAAGAGTGCAAAGAAACCAAAGGAAGAAAATGACTCTATGTAGTGCTCAGTTTTGGCATTTACTAAAAAGAGTTGAAAGGAGGTCATATAATTAGTAGTTGCATACAGAGGTAGCAGCAGAAAGGATCTGCTTTTAAGCATGGTATACTAATTTTTATATGGATGGAGGTGGAGTCCCTGTTGTGTTAAATAATCTAAATCTGAACTATTATCAGGGAAGTGATTTCACCACGTAAGGCCCTTGCCCAACTTTGTCTAATAGAGTCGTGTTCCTATGCCTGAAATTACAGCAATTTTTAGTCGATCCATGCTCCCTAACGCTCCCTACAAGCAACTCGCTCTGCCTCTTCCATAGAAGTGTACCATAACCCTGCAAGTCAAAATAAGAAGGCATAACTAAGGCAAAGAATTCACTAAGCCCACAAAGAGGTAGATTGTAATATTAGAAACTAGAGAATATCATGTCTAAATGCATAATTATAGTACCTGATGTTGAAGTTTGTCAGCTTCACGGCCATGCACAGGAACAGCAGTCCCATAAGCATGGAGTTCGCGAACAACATAGCACTTTTCCATTAGCTCTGGGCAAGTAACGTTACTGCCACATTTTCGAAGACGTAGTAAACCGACAAGTGTATCCCATGCAAAGCTTCAGCCTAATGGTCAGTGACACAAGCTGAGACTGTAATTTAACCTTAAGATAATTCAACTGATCATAGCAGTTTCTAACGTGAGCATTCAACAGTTAATTGCTTTTAATCACGGCATTTATACCAAAGTACTTTTATTCAGATGGGAGTCCCACGAGAATTCCACCAAAGCCACTTCACAAGAATCGTTTTAAATAGAGGATCCTAAGCATTCAATGTACTAGCGACACAAAATAGTCCATGAAGATTATAAACAGCATGCACCAATTATCGAGTGTGTAAGGCCGGGCCATGTTCCCTACCTAAATATACATAATAATTTGACACAAGCTAATACCTGTTGTACATGTGTTTCCCAGCCTTCATTTGCTGTATAATCAAGATGAACAAGCTCTACTTCCTCTGGTTCAATTTTGGGATGAATTTCCTAAGTTCAATAAAAAAGTTATTTATCAGGAATGTTGTAATAAGAACCAGCTTATGAAAGCTTTGATGGTTATTTAAACCGAATGTTGTAATAAGAACCAGCTTATGAAAGCTTTGATGAAGTAGTAGAAACTTTATCGGTTACCTAGATTCCAGGCAGCCTCACGAGTACGGACATCTTGGCATTTCAAGCCGAGACCATCCATCCGAGCTAATGCTAGATCACCATAGCTAGGATCCTGGCTAGAATGTCTACAGGTTGCTGGGTGGGTAATTTCAACACCTGGAAAAGGATTTACCATAATGAATAATTCCGCATTTGACAGCTCAGCCATTTTAACGTGTAGTCTCATGTTACAGCCCATTGACATAATTATAGACAACACCAAGCGAAGAAAGATGCAACACGCTCAGCAATTTTGAAGGGTCAATAATTCTATGCTCCCAGAATTTTAACGTAAATGAAAATTACAAAGATGCTGAGACTTAGTTATTTGGGTGAAGTAACTTCCCACGAGGAAGTGGCTGGGTTTGTAACCTCTGTTTGAAACAATTTGGGATATCAGTTATGGCTAATGCAATAGATTGTGAAGAAAAATAATGGCAAAAAGATAGTTCAAGATACAAAGTATCGCGACAACCACCTATATAAGATGTAAATTACACCTAGGTATGGCAAAGAGTCGGGCCGAGACCCGAGGCCCTGAGTTGGTCTAAATTCTTCAATTTTTGAAAATTTATAATTAAAATAAATTTATAAATAATAAAAACAAGATTAAAATTAAAGTTATCAATTTAAGTTAAAAGTACTTAAGTTAGAATTAATTAATTTGAATTTACTAATAACCTTCCATTGATATTATACCTTTCTCTTTTATTAAAAAATAGATGTGACAAGACCTTTAAACATCTTTAGTTAGAAAATAAAATAATTAGAATTTGGTAGAAGAATTTATATTGTATACATTGCACAGAATTTGTCAAAATTTTAAAATATTTTTGTGAAAAAAATTTTCATTCAATCAAAACTTCCTCGGATATATGTGATAATGTATAGATTCTTTTTCTTCTTTGAATGATCATCTAAATTGTCAATTTTTAAATAATATAATAGTAATCATCATAACTAATTATAATTATTTAAAGAGAAACTTATAAAGTAACAATAAGTGATTATAATAAGAAAATTTAGTATTTATATTTAAATTATATTTTACATTATCTTTAATATAATAATTGTGGAAAATAATTCTAGAATATTTTCTCATATATTGCGTAGACAATATACAATATTGTATAGTAGATTACAAAAGAAAAAATAGGAAACTAAATATGGAAGCTTATCTAACCGAATCCCTCAATTTAAGGGATTTTAAACTGATTCTTCTAATCTATTTACAACTCATTTATATCTCAACTCTCCTCCTCAAGCTGAAGAATAGATATCTTCCATTCCCAGCTTGAATGCAAGATTATGGAAACTCAAGTTCCTTTGTAGAACATCAGCTACTTGCTGTTCTGATGGAACATAAGGCGCACACACTAACCCTTCTTCTAATTTTTCTTTAATGAAATGTCTATTAATTTCAATATGCTTTGTGCCGTCATATTGTATAGGATTGTCAGCAATATTGATGGCTGACTTGTTGTCACAATAGAGCTTTATAGAATCATCCCATTTGACTCTTAAATCATTTAGAATAATCATCAACTAAAGTAGTTCACACAATCCTTGAGCAATGGCCCTAAATTCTGATTCTACAGATGACCTTGCCACCACATTCTGCTTTTTGCTCCTCTATGCTACCAAATTACCTCCAAGAAAAGTACAAAATCTTATAGTTGATCTTCTATTTGCTGGGGAACCTGAATAGTTAGTGTCGATGTAAGCTTTTACCCTGCGTTTGGTTCATGTCCCCATGGGTGGGGACAGATGACAGGGACAAAAAATCTTGTCTCTGACCTGTTTGCTTGTTGTCCCCACCAATTTCTGTCCAGACTTCGAATGACAGAGACATAAAATTTTTGTTTCTTCTAAAACCAGAGGACAAGAATGCAGAGATGGAGACAGAAACAAAACACGCACATAAATTTACAAGAAAATCCTCCCCACGATTTACTTCTGATTAGTTAATTATAATATTTTAATTAATGAATAATAATTTTTAATTAAATATAATGTAATGTAATTAAATAATAACAATAATTTAACTAATAAATAAATTACAATATTTTAATTAATTGATAATTATATTTTAATTAATTAATAACAATATTTTAATTAATAAATAATAATATTTTAATTAATTCATATTTTAATTAATGAATAGTTATATTTTTATTAGTTATATTTTAATTAATTATAATATTTTAATTAAATATAATG
>JANZXR010000007.1:26497671-26543342 GCA_027575705.1 Erythroxylum echinodendron
GATATTCACATTAAAAATTTGGAGACACTATTTATATGGTGAAAAGAGTGAAATATATACAGATCATAAGAGTCTTCATTACATTCAACAACATAAAGAGTTGAATTTGAGACAAAGACGGTGGATTGAGTTACTGAAGCATTACCACTGTCAGATCTTGTATCACCCAAATAAAGCCAATGTAGTGGCTGATGCTCTGAGCAGAAAATGGATGGGGAGTTTGTATCGTATCCCCATTCAAAAGAAAGAGCTAGTTAAAGAATTAATTAGGTTATTTAATGTGGTATTGCACTTAGAAGTATTTGATTCTCAAGTATTACTTGCTCAATTCCAGGTGATGCCCAATTTAATTGATGAGATTAAAACTGCCCAAGACAGTGATCCAGAGCTAGCCAAATTGAGAATAGCTGTCCAGGATGGTAAAGTGGCAGAGTTCAATATAGTGGATGGGGTATTGAAATATAGTAACATGTTATGTGTACCTGATATAAATGGTCTAAGACAAAGGATTATGCATGAGGCACATTGTACACCCTATAGTGTTCATCCTGGAACCACCAAGATGTACCATGATGTTAAAGGTATATATTGGTGGCTAGGTATGAAGAAAGATGTAGCTCAGTTTGTATCCACCTGTTTGACTTGTCAACAAGTCAAATTTGAACATCAGAAACCCACTGGACTACTACAGGAGCTGCTGCTACCCGAATGGAAGTGGAAGCAAATTACCATGGATTTTGTGGTTGGATTGCCAAGAACGCCTAAAGGATATGATTCTATTTGGGTTATAGTCGACAGACTCACCAAATCAGCCCACTTTATAGTAAGGAATTTTCCAAATGTGTTTCCAAAAGATTTACCTGGATTACCACCAGAAAGAGAAATAGAGTTTAATATAGAACTCCTCCCTCGTACAAACCCTTTCTCAATTACTCCATACAAAATGGCACCTATAGAACTAAGAGGGTTAAAGGTGCAGTTGTAGGATTTGCTTGATAAGGGGTTTATTAAACCCAATAGTTCACCGTGGGGTGCACCAGTGTTATTTGTTAAGAAAAAAGATGGATCCCTACGTACCGGGTTATCCATTGATGCCATATATTATTTCTTAGAATGCCACAGACCATTCTTGTGAAGCTAGCATGTGTTATTACCTCGCTTCACAAGCATGGTAGTATGTTTATATCTCACTGAGTCGTGTTGTAGACTCACCTCTTACTATCATCATTTCAGGGGTTTAGCAGATCGTACAAGAGAGAAATTCAAGCCTTTTGAGACTCGCTTGGATAATCAGACAAGTAATGTTTTTGGCGCGATGTTTAGTGCAGATGCTTATAGCTGCTCCATGGTTGGTCATAATCACTTGTATCTGAAATATATATGAATATGTTATGTTATTGCGAATGATGTCAGTTGATGATATGAGATGATCTTAAATTGGCAAATGATAAGTAGTTAATGTATGTGAGAATTGCAGATTTGGGTCCTTACTTCTTACAACCTATTAAGCAGGTATAAGGATTAATCAGACAAATGAATAGGTCACGCCGAATTTTCAGTAGAACATAGAAACGTTAGGCTTACTACGGGTTTTGGTGGCATTAAGCGTACCCATTCCCTAGTGCCAACACGACCCAAAAAGGGCGGGTTGTGTCACGAAGCTTGGAGACTGAATATTGGAGAGGGTAGACTGAGAGAGCAGCTAATCATTGGTGCTAGGATCATCAATAGTTTGGATCAAATTATCTGTATGTACAAACATTATAATTAGTAATGTAATATTAAAATTAAAGGAATATTTAGGATATGATAATATTTAATAAATAATTAAATATACCTTCATCTTTATATATTGGACAAAAATAACGTGCAATTAGTCGACTAGTTTGACTAGTCACCTCTGCATTAATATATGTGGTTGTATTAATGGAAATTAAAAACACAATATTAAGTAAGATAATATAAAAATAAACAAAATAGATATATTAAAAAGAAAAGAATTTACTATAGATATCTTTATCAGTTAACCAATTTTGGCAATACAGAGGGGCTTTCACAGTACGAGGATGAAGTTGAGCATGATGAGAAGTAATAACACGATCACTAGTGCTACAAGCATACTCTGAAGCTACGATAGATGATGGAATAACTAATAAGTCTCGTGCAACAACTTGTATAATAGAAAAAGTATTTCCATACTTTTTCCACCATAATAATATATTGAACTACTCACCTTTAACTTTGGTCACATAATCTTCGGTCAAATATTTATCTCACTCCATCATGTTATAAAAAGTCTTAACCTGTTTCTCTTTCAAAAAATTTGAAAGAGAATTTGACAATCTTCGATTAGAAGATAAGGTTGAACCTGAAACTTAACTCAAAGATGAACTGTCTGGACTACTAATATCCTAATCATAAGTTTCTTCCATTTTGATTTGATAATCATTAAATAATTGTTTAATGGTATATATATGATTTTGAGCTCGATCGTCGTATAATGCATCATAAATAAAAACAACCTCGTTCATTTCATATCTCGAGTTTAGAACATATAACACTGCAACAATATGTCTAACTATACACCAATAAGAATTCAACTTCTGCATTATACGTTCCGCCATAATTCGAATAATCTCATTGGAGTCAAACATCCACAGTGATAAATCATTTTTATGTCAGACATAACGCTAAAGCAACTGTGCGAAGTTGAATATTTTGCTACCGATAACAATTCAACCGGATTATAAAATAATTCCAACTTCACACAAAGTTCTCTAGTCAACTCCCATTGACCTTCTGTAGGCATGTAGGTATAGTAAGAATCGCTTTCCCTTAGTCTGATAAACACGATGTATATTGGATTGTCGACTCCAACATCTTTAAGGTTGAGTTCCATCTAGTTGAACAATCCAAAATCAACTTTTTGTACTCGGAATGCATAGAATTTATGTAGCATCTTCAAATTTCTTAACTCTTTTAGGAGTTGCACTCCAATATATAATACTATTCTAAATACAATCTATTGGTTCCTTTGTCTTCTCTAACTCATCCTTCATAATTAAGTTACGAATATGCACAAAACAACGCATATAAAATAACTTACCACCAACCAATAAGCTCCCAACCCACATCTTACTCTTCTACTTCTCAATCATTGCATCATTTATGCTACAATTCTTGACTGTGATGATGAATTCTTTGTTGTCGATGTTATATTCAACATGGTTGCCAATTTTTCACTTGTATATGATGTCGACACATAAATGAACATATCATATACAAATATTACCAACATCAATCGTAAATTCATAATATAATAAAAAGTAAATGATAACAATATTAAAGAATATAAATTACCTCAAAAGTTTATTGTGTAATGTCTAATCATTATCAACATAATGTATCGTCACCACTATATAATCCTTCTTTTGGTTATCAACTGTTCACATGTCCGCTGCTATGGCAATCTGTCCTGCAACACCTGACAATGCTCTTAAAATATCTTTCTTCTTATCCTTAAAAATTATCAAGATATCCTTCTTCATTGTATTCAAACTTAGAATCTTAAAAGTCGATTGCAGTGAATTACAAAACATCATGAATCTTTTGCTTTCAACCATTGAAGCCATCAAATATCTTGATTTGTTGTTGCCATAAGTTGTTAAAGTCAATTCATTCTTCCATTTCATAAGGTTAAGAGTTAAAAAACGTTTGAGCTCCTAATACCATCTTCCATTTACTATATGAATTCATGTTTCTTTAAATGATACTTTATACTTTTTGAACTATTGATCAACAACTTATGACAATATTTACACTTTGTCATTTCAATCCCGTCCGTCGATCTAGCTTTATTAAAGTGATTCAAAACTTCAATTTTATATTAAGTTCTAGTTGAAATTCTATTCTCACTTGGCATGGAAATAGAAGTTTCCACTTATATCTCTAGTATTGGATTACAATTCTCTATTAAAAGAATATGCTCATCCATCTGAAATAATTAACATATATATGATTGAGGTTATAAATAATCAACATATAAATGCTTGAGGTTTGAAACAATCAAAATGAGTGATTGAGCATATCATTATTGAACAAATTTGGTGACAAAAATTATCGACAAAAATAGACTTCGGAGAAATGATCGCAAGTAAAATTTAGCGACAAATATTTCAAATTCGTTGCAAATTTAGCGATGGAATATTTTAATTTTGTTGATAAATTTAGCGATGTAATTTTGTAATTCCCTAGGGAAATTTAGCGATGGAACACTCTAATTTCTTCAGTAAATTTAGAGACAAAAGCTTACAATTTATCTCAAAAAATTTAATGATCATAAGTTGTTTGTCCGTCGGTAAATTTACCGATGGAATATTATAATTTCGTCTGTAAGTTTTACCTATGTACAAATAATGTTCTTCGCTAAATTTACCTACAAAAAATGTCATTTCGTCTATAATTTACCTACGGAATTAGCAGTCTATCGGTAAATTACCAACGGAATATCATAATGAAATTTGTCTATGATAATTTCAACTACCATTTCTCACTTCCTTTCCAATTTTTCCATTGATAATATTTTGTTTTTTTTTTACGTTTAATTTCTCTAAACAGTAAGTTGATTGATAATATAAAGTAAAGATTATCCTGATTGGTCATATATAATAAAAAATTATAATGTACAACAATTAATATCTTGAAAATAACTATAAATTAAGAATTCATACAAAATTACTTAAGAATAGCAAAACATCTACATTCACTTATCCATCTAAGCTATGTAGTTGGTGAAGGGTGATGTTTTGACTACTGCGATAAGTCAACTCATAAGCTGGACTATGTACTCAATCGACTGTTGCAACTAAGTTACCAGTCTCTCTACTATCCTTTTAAGCTGAACGACTCTTATATTTGATGCGAACCACATACTATATCTAGCAATAGTGGACATAAAGGATTGCGAATAGCATGTGTTTGCAAATGAATCTAAGTCGAAGATCCTTCCACGGTGGTCCCTACCATCTACTGCATTAAGATATGTTTGACTCTCATCAACAGTTTTAGAGTGTTGAGACTGTTGCTGAATGCGTTTTTGTATTTGGTTCTATCATTATAATTATTTATGTTTATAAGTGATAATTTTTAAGAATTAACATTAAAGTATAAATTTTACATACATTAAGTTCTCTGCATCAGGTATTCACGAAGGTCACACCATCATGCTACTTAGTATTGGTGTGTAAAAAGAGCTGACATAGTGTAAACTTCCTACCTATAGACTTTTCCTGCATCTAAATAAAGTGTTATAAGTGAACTACAATTTACAAAAATTTTAGCAAAGTTTCCTTTATGGTATTTACCTCTTGTTGAACAAAAAAATTTACTCAACAATATAGCTATTAATGGTACTAGACATTCATAACAATATCATTTTCTATAATACATATCATTTTAAATTTCATACATCAAATTACATTAAAATTAGATTCCATACATCAACGTCCAAAAATCAGAATATAAGCTTAAAGTTTAGATATTTTTAAGTTTCCCTTCTTACTTCTGGTGGGGTCATAAATCCTTCAGTGTGTACGAGTATATTTTCTCCCTTTGGTCCTCCACTTCTGTTTGTAGAATTGCATTTTGAAATGGACATTGCCTCAAGTGATGCCCAATACTGTTACCAAAAATTCCATTTTTCTTCAGATATATAAAAAGGTCATACATCATTCTTGTATATCAAAGCAATAAGGTTTCTATTACGTGCACAAGCTCGCCTATCCCATACATTATAAATTACATCGTCAAATTTTGAATCTCAAAAAAAATTTTGAAAAAAAGAAAAACATACTATAAGTACTGATAAACTACAATATTTATTTAATTAATGTATAAAATTACATAAAATAAAAAAGACTAAAGAATATATTTTTTGTACCTCAAACTCCTAATAATAAAAATCCTTTATTGCCTGAGAGATAGTCTTTTATATATAACCCTCAAGATCTATCTTCTCCTTGAACTTAGATAAGATATTTCTAAAGCACATTCTAAACAGGACTAACCTAATAAATAAGTTATTTTATATCATTTCCAAATTAAAACCTATAACTTGAATATAAACCTATTGTGTTATCATATATTACAAAATTTTTATAATTTCACTCAAATTATTGACAACTGTGATGTAAATTCTTCCATAAACTTTTTTAACTTCAGGTTGGAGGTTCTCTCCTTCGTTTGCAACTTTTATCCCTAAAGTTTTTGTTGGTATAGGGTTAAATTTTAGGAGCTGTAACTCCAGCTACTGCACACCCAGATAAGGCATCATCCCAACCTACAGTCCCTGTACAGTCACCTATACATGTTGTTACACCATCTAGCAGTCCTGCTACATCATCCATCACCCCTATACCGACAAAAATATCAAGGGCAAGCATTGCAGATGAAATAGGTGACCTTCAACCTGGAGCGAAGGGGGTTGATGGAAGAACTTACATCACAAATTTCAACAAGTTGTGAGTCAAATTCTAAAAAAAATTATAATACATAATAACACCATTGGTTTATACTTAAGTTATAGGTTTTAATTTGAAAACAATCTAAAATAACTTATATATTAGGTTGGTTTCGTCTGAAATGTGCTCCAGAAATATCTCATTCAAGTTCAAAGAGAAGATAGATCTTAAGGGTTATATATGGAATAATATCTCTCATGCAACAAAAAAATTTTATTATCAGGAGTTTGAGGTACAAAAAATATAGTTTTTAATCTTTTCTATTTTATCTAATTTTATATATTAATTAGATAAATATTGTAGTTTATAAGTACTTATAGTATGTTTTTCTTTTTTTTAGAAAATTTTTTTGGGTTTCAAAATTTAATGTGGTAATTTATAATGTATAAGAGAGGTGAGCTCGTGCATATTATAAAGACTTTCTTAGTTCGATACACAAGAATTATGTACGACCTCTTTATATATCTAAAGAAATATACAGTCGTTGACAGCAATATTGGGCATCACCGGAGACAATGTTCATTTCAGAGCGCAATTTTGTAAACAGACGTAAAGGACCAGAGGGAGATAATCTACCTGTACACATTGGAGGATTTATGATCCATCAGGAGCATGCAAAGAAACTTATAAATATCTAAACTTTACACTTATATTCTGATTTTTGTACTTTGATATATGAAATTTGATTTCAATATAATTTGATGTACGAAATTTAGAATGAAAATCTACGTGTATCATAGAGAATGATAATGTTATAAATATTTGGTGTCATTAATAGTTGTATTGTTGAGTAAATTTTTTGTTCAACAGGGAATAAATATCATAAAAATAGAGGAAACTCTGCCAAAATTTTTATAAATTGTAGTTCATTTATAATACTTTTTTATGTAGAAAAAGGCTATGGGCAAGAAGCCTACACTACATCAGCTCTTTTTGCATGCCAACATTAAGAACCATGATTATGTGACCTTCTGCAACACTCGATGTAGAGAACTTAATGTATGTAAAATTTATACTTTAATATTAATTCTTAAAAATTATCACTTATTAACATAAACAATTATAATGATAAGATCAAATATAAAAAAAGCATTCAACAACAGTCTCATCACTATGAAATTGTTGATGAGAGTCAAACATATCTTGATGCAGTGAATTGTAGGGACCACCGTGGAAGGATTTTCGACTTAGGTTCATTTGCAAACATATGCTATTTGCAATCTTTCACACCCACTACAGCTGAATCTAGTAGGCAGTTCGCATCAAATGAGAGAGTTGTTCAGCTTAAGAACACAGTAGAGAGGTTGGTAACTCAGTTGCAACAGTCGATAGAGTACATAACTTAGTTCCGTAATGAGATTGATCAGTTGACTCATCACAGCAATCAAAGCATCCACCTTCATCAACTGCATGACTTAGATGGATAAGTGAACGTAGATGTTTTGCTAATCTTAAGTAATTTTGTATGAATTCTTAATTCACAATTATTTTCAAGATACTAATTATCATAAAATATATTCTTTATTATATATTAATAATCAGGATCATTTTTACTTTATATTATAAATTAACTTATTGTTTCGAAAAATTTAATGTAGAAAAAATCAAAAGATTATCAACAGAAAACTCAAGAAGGAAGTGACAAATGGTAGCTGAAATTATCATAGGTAAATTTCTCGATAGAATTACAATATTTAGTTGGTAAATTACCGACAGACTGCTAATTTTGTAGGCAAATTACCAACGGAATAACATTTTCTATAGGTAAATTTACTAACGGACAAACAACTTACGTTTGCTAAATTTTCTGACGAAAATGTAAAAATTTTTCTCTAAATTTACCAACAAAATTAGAGTGTTCCGTCGCTAAATTTCCTTAGGGAATTACAAAATTATGTCTCTAAATTTATCGACAGAATTAAAATATTCTATTGCTAAATTTATGATGAATTCAAAATATCAATCGCTAAATTTTACTTGCGATCATTTCTCCGATGACTATTTCCATCGATAATTTCCATCATCAAATTTGTTCAATAATGATATGCCCAATCACTCATTTTATATGTTTCTAACCTCAAGCATTTATATATTGATTATTTATAACCTCAATCATATGTATGTTGATTATTTCAGATGGATGAGCATATTCCTTTAATAGAGAATTGTAATCTAAAACTGGAAATATACGTTGAAACTTTTATTTCACAAGTGAGAATAAAAGTTAAACTAGAAGTCAATATAATCAACTAGAAGTCAATATAAAAGTGAAGTTTTGAATCACTTTAATAAAACTAAATCGACAGACAGGATTGAAATGACAACGTGTAAATATTGTTAGAAGTTGTTGATCAGTAGTTCAAAAGATGAAAAGTCTTATTTAAAGAGACATATGGATTCGTGTAGTAAAAGAAAGATGGTATTAGGAGGTCAAATATTTTTTAACTCCTAACCTTATGAAATGAAAGAATGAATTGACCGTAACAACTTATGATAGCAATAAATCAAGGTATTTGATGGCTTCAATGGTTATTGGGGATGAACAACCACTGTCTATAGTTGAAAGCAAACGATTAAGGATGTTTTGTAATTCACTGCAATCGACTTCAAGGTTTTAAGTTGGAATACAGTAAAAAATGATATCTTGATAATTTACGAGGATAAGAAGAGAGATTTGAAGAGCATTGTCAAGTGTTAAAGGACAGATTGTCATAACAGCGAATATGTGAACAATCGATAACCAAAAAAAGGATTATATGGCTATGACGACACATTATGTTGATAATGATTGGACGTTACGCAATAAACTTTTGAGGTAATTTGTATTTTTTAATATTGTTATCATTTACTTTTCATTGTGCCATGAATTTACGATTGATGTTGGTAATATTTGTACATGATATGTTCATTTATGTGTCGACACCACATACAAGTAAAAAATTAGTAGCCATGTTGAAAGGCCGTTTTGAGAACTTATTGGTTGGTGATAAGTTATTTCATATGTGTTGTTTTGTGCATATTCTTAACTTGATTGTGAATGGTAGTTTGGAGATGATAAAAGAACCAATAGATTGTAATCGGAATAATATTCTATATTGAAGTGCAACTCATAAAAGAGTTGAGAAATTTGAAGATGCTGCATAAATTCTATGCATTCCGAGTACAAAGAAGTTAGTTTTGGATTGTTCAACCAGATGGAACTCAACTTTGAAGATGTTGGAGTTGGCACTGAGGTGTTTATCAAACTAAGAGAACGAGATTCTTGATATATCTACCTGGCTACAGAAGATCAATAGGAGTTGGCTAGAGAACTTTGTGTAAAGTTGGAATTATTATATAATGTTACTGAATTGTTCTCGACAACAAAATATCTAATTTCACACAGTTATTTTATCATTATGTTTGACATATAGATGCTTTATCACTGTAGATGTTTGACTCCAATGAGATTATTCAGATTATGGCGAAACGAATGGTGCAAAAGTTGAATTCATATTAGTCTATAGTTGAACATATTGTTGCAATATTATATGTTCTAGACCCGAGATACAATATGAATGGGGTTGCTTTTATTTATGATGCATTATACGGTGATCTAGCTCAAGAGCATATAGATATCATTAAACAATTATGATATGAATTGTTTAATAATTATCAAGTCATAATGGAAAAAACTTATGATTTGGATCTTAGTAGTCCAGGAAGTTCATCTTTGGGTTTAGTTTCAGGTTTGACATCATCTTCAAACTGAAGATTGTCACATTCTCTTTCAAATTTTTTAAAAAGAAAAGGGTTAGAACTTCTCATAATATGATGAAGTGAGATAAATATTTGACCGAAGATTATGTGTCTGAAGTTGAAAGTGAGCAATTCGATATATTATTATAATGGAAAAAGTATAGAAATACTTTTCCGATCATGCAAGTTATTGCACGAGACTTATTAGCTATTTTATCATCTATCGTTACTTCAGAATCTGCTTTTAGCACTAGTAGTTGGGTTATTACTTCTTATCATACTCGACTTCATCTTCATACTGTGGAAGCCCTTATATGTGCCCAAAGTTGGTTAAATGATAAAAGATATTTATATTAAATTCTTTTATTTTTGTTATATTTATTTTGTTTATTTTTATATTATCTTACCTAATGTTATGTTTTAGTTTTCCATTAATACTGCCACAATTATTAATACGGAGATGACGAGTCAAACTAATTGACCAAATGCACGTTATTTTGTTCCAATAAATGAAAATGAAGGTATATTTAATTATTTATCAATCATTACCATGTCCTAAATATTCCTTTAATTTTAATGTTATATTACTAAATATAATGTTTGTATATACAGATAATTTGATCCAAATTATTGATGATCCTAATAACAACGATTAGCTACTCTTTCAGTCAGTCTATCATTTAGTCTCCAAGCTTTGTTTCTCTATCATAATATTATTTTAAATTTTATAAATTGTATCATATTTTGTAAAATAATTTAAATAATCATTCGTGTACGGTAAAGATTTCTTTAGTAATAAATTTGGATTTATCATTTCTCTCTTTTAATAATTGATAAATTATTTAAAAAAATTAAAATTGTAATTAATTGAAATTCTTAACTATAATTAACTTAACAAATTTTCCTACAAATTCCTAATTAATTGAAATTTTTATGAATTTTCCTTATTAAATTTTTTTGCAATTCCTAATCAATTATTCTTTCTTTCCTATAATCGTATCCTCCATCATTAATTAATTTCATTTCATCTTATTAATTTTATCATAGTGTATAAGTTATTATATTATTCATTTATTATAAAATCTCAAACCTTTAGGAATACAAAAATAGAATTTACTACTTCCATAGTTCCACTCAACCATTAAATCTACAATTTGAACATATAATTATATATTTGTATTTTCATATGATTATCATTGTTTACTCTATTATGATTTTTCCATCATTACAAGTGGTAAACAAAATAAATTTTTATTCAGCATCATCATTAATCACAATTAGTGTACTATAATTCTTTAATCAAGATTACAAGTTATAATAACTTTAACCATTATTATAATAACTTTAACCATTACCTAATAACTTGCTTGACAATATGATCAACCTTGAACATTGAACCATTGAATTATGTTTTGTTGTTAAAATAATAATAATAATAAATATTATATTAAAGATAATGTAAAATATTAATTAAATATAAATACTAAAATTTTTCATCATAATCACTAATTGTTATTTTATAAGTTTCTCTTTAAATAATCATAATTAATTACAATGATTATTATTATATTATTTAAAAATTGACGATTTAGATATTCATCCAAGAAGAAATAGAATCTAAGCACATTATCACATTTATACCAGGAAGTTTTGATTGAATGTAAATATTTTTATAAAAACATTTTAAAATGTTGACAAATTCCATGCATGTATACAAGATAATATACATGCATGGTATAATATCACAACTATTTTTTAATAAAAGAGAAAGGTATAATATCAATGAAATGCTATTATTAAATTCAAATTAATCAATTTAACTTAAGTACTTTTAAAATTGTATTTTTTGAACATATTAGAGTCAATATAACTTTAATTAATTAAATTGATAACTTTAGTTTTAATCTTTTTTTATTGCTTATAATTTTATTTTAAAATTTAATTCAAAAATTAAAGTATTCAAGCAGCTTGTAAATATTCATGAAAACATTTAAAAATTGTGACAAATTCCATGCATGTATATAATATAATATATAGTCTTCTACCAAATTCTAATTATTTTATTTTCAAACTAAATACGTTTAATGGTCTTATCACATCTATTTTTTAATAAAAGAGAAAGGTATAATATCAATAAAATGCTATTATTAAATTCAAATTAATCAATTTAACTTAAGTACTTTTAAATTTGTATTTTTTGAACATATTAGAGTCAATATAACTTTAATTGATTAAATTGATAACTTTAGTTTTAATCTTTTTTTATTGCTTATAATTTTATTTTAAAATTTAATTCAAAAATTAAAGTATTCAAGCAGCTTGTAAATATTCATGAAAACATTTAAAAATTGTGACAAATTCCATGCATGTATATAATATAATATATATTCTTCTACCAAATTCTAATTATTTTATTTTTAACCTACAGATGATTAAAGGCCTTATCACATCTATTTTTTTTATAAAAGAGGAAGGTATGATATCAACAAAAGGTTATTATTAAATTCAAATTAATTAATTCAACTTAAGTACTTTTATTTTGTATTTTTTTTGAACATATTAGTGTTAATATAACTTCAATTAATTAAACTGATAATGAAAAATCCCAATCTAGAATTCCCCTTCCGAAATTCGAGTGGAGTCCTCTTAGCGATCTTATAGTAGCTCTTCAATCGATATCTAATTCGACCAGAAAGTTTTCGCAAAGTCATGCTGTTTAACTATTTAAAACTTTTATAATTTAATAATTAAAAGTGCAAACAACAATGAGAAACTTTTTTCTATCATTTTGCTGAAAATTTTGGCAACACAACATTTTTTATTTTGATTTTCCCAAAAGTTTCAAAAACTAGTATAACACATTTTAAAACACTTCTAACATTTTATTTATTATCTCAGCTTCTAAAATGGGACCTCAAGTTCAAATCACAAACACATAATTTTTAATATTTTAAAAATATCATTGAAAATCAAATCCCTCGTAGTTCATTAAAAAATAGGGATTTATAATCCCAAAAATGTTTATAAGATCACACTTTTAAACCTTTTCCAAAAATACTTTGCAACATATATACAACCAACTAAGCCAATTTCAAGTAAATACATACATAAGAAAAATAAGACAAACCTAACAGCATCCAACGATACAACTAATCTTAAAGCGAAATCCCAATTACCGCAACACCTGTATCCATACTCGGGGTGGTTTGTTTAAAAACATAAAAATAAGATTGAACTAAATGAGCTCAGATAGTGTAATCAGTTTACAAGAAACTTAAACTTTTCATAACAATATAAATGCAATATTCCATACAATTATAAAGCTTATGGTAAAACATTTTCCATAACAATTTATTCGTGCATCATATTTGGTAATAACATAATATTTCGTAAACATAATTTCTATTTTTCTAAAATACTATTCCAAAATATTTTTCGACATCAAACTTATAATATAAAAGTTTCTATTTTTTATTTTCTTTAAACAATAAACAGTAGTGGAAATAAGTTTTTTGAAAACTTTTATACTGAAAATAAGTAACCACTAGAATTGGTACCATATGGTACCCTATTAAATCACTTTTAAAATAAATAGTGGCGGCATTATTACTGTCATAAATTTTCTTATTCAACATAGTCAACCGCTAGTTCCTTTACCATACGACGCACTAGGCATAAAGTCACAGAGCTGGTTCTGCATCGCTTACTCACAACTAGTTAATTGTTATGAACCGGTGGTTACAGAGTTGGTTCTGCATCGTTTACCTGTAACAAGTCAAGCTGGTTCTACATTGACTAGTTAAACACTATTTACAGAGCTGGTTTTACATCGCTTACTCATAACAGGTTAAATGCTTACCCATAACAGGTTAGAAAACTTACTCACCTCCTTTCAATCTTTTGGACAACTGAAGAACACTTAGTCTTGATCAAGCTCTCTTCAATTCACGCTCCAAAACCTATTAAAAATCAGTTGTACCCTCCTTCTTCTCTCTTTGGTCGAAACTTTGCTCTTTCGTCTCTTCTTTTTCTTCTTTTGTTTCACTCTCACGTATATGTTGAAAGAAGGAAATAATTGGTCTTACTTTACTCCTTTAATATCCTTTAGTGCATTACATATGACATTTTCTAATTGGCCATTTTTTTAATAACTTATCATCATTCAATTAATCATGCTTAACTGTTAAGAAAGCTTATAATCAGTCATTAAGTGTGACTCACTAATCCATTTGCACCATTTTATACAAAAGGTCAAATTGCCCTTTAATAACATATAAAAAGACCAAATAGTCCTTTATTGAATGTAATTCATTGTACATGCATTTTATAGAGGATACTCTATTTATGGTATTCTAGAGTAAGTTAAGCATTTGAATGTATTATTAAGCTTATAACAGAGATCACAGATAAACTAGAGATGGTTCTGGACTTGACTAAAAATTTTTCGAAAAATTTATAAAAACTCCGAAAAGCTACGGAATATGTCTGAACGAGCTTTAAAAGCCCCGAAATGTGCTTTTGAGATTTAAGTGACACATTGAAATGAAATTCGGATGATTTTGGTGACATTCAGTGATTTCCAGATTTAATTCGAAAATTCTTCCAAGCAACCAATAAATTACTGAATAATTACAAAATATAATGAAAAGCTCCGAAATATGGATTGGAGTTCCTACGAACTGAAACGGGTCAAAACAAAAATTGTTTGAATAGAATTTGAGTAATCCAAAATTATTGGACTAAAATGCCCTTTTTGGAAAATAAACAGTATTGATTATTTTAAACTCATTCGAAAAATTTTTAAGCATCCAATCAATAAGAATTGATCCCAATTAGAGTATTTCATGGTCAATTTAAAAATAAGACGATTATGGAATATTTTCCAAATTTAATTCAGTTAATTAATGAATTAAATTCAATAAAGGACAATTTAGTCTTTTTACATATTATTAAAGGGCAATTTGGTCTTTTTGTATAAAATGGTGTAAGTGGATTAGTGAATCACACCTAATGACCAATTATAAGCTTTCTTGAGGGTTAAGCATGATTAATTGAATAGTGACGAGTTATTAGAAAAAAGCCAATTACAAGATGTCATATGTAATGCACTAAAAGATATTAAAGGAGTAAAGTAAGACCAATTACTTCTGAGAGTGAAACAAAAGAAGAAAAAGAAGAGAATAAAGAGTTAAGTTTTAGCCAAGGAGAGAAGAAAGAGGGTGTAGCTAATTTTTGATGGGTTTTGGAGTATGAATTGAAAAAATCTTGATCAAGACTAAGTGTTCTTCGATTGTCCAAAAGATTGAAAGAAAGTGGTAAGTTTCCTAACCCAAATTTTTAGTTTTGGGGCTTTTGAGTGAGATAGATTCATGTAAGATAAATGATGATTTTTACTTTCCATATAGTAGATAATAAATTTGGAAGCATTTAAGGGTTGAATATGACAAGAAAAAGAGTTATGTCTAGTAAAATTTTGTCTTTAATTCTCGGATCACTTGAACCATCCCTATTGTTTTGACCATAACTTAGGATACAACCCTCCAAATTGGGTGATTCCAATTGAAGTTGAAACTTAAGACAAAGTACTAAAAATCTCTAGAAGAGACATAAACCTACTTCTAGATTAATGATATCGAAGTTTGAGATTGAAAATGGTAACCTGATACTGCCATTGTGTTTAAAAAAATTGTTATATTTGGTAACATTTCTTATAATTTAGAAGTTGAAATAACATGATTTTTTATGACACAGAAACTAGAGATTTAAGGGAACAAATGTCTAAAAGACCTCAAAGCCTAAGTTGAACATTTGCTATGTGAAAAGTAAGGAACAAGTGGATGTATAGATTTTACACTTAGTTCATAACCGTAACTCATCATGCATGATCATACTATGGCGAATTAAATTAAGTAAGATTGTATTTTGAAGAAATTAGTAAGTTAGAATGGGTAAAATATGATATTGAAGTGACTTTTGAAGTTATATTTGAAAGCGAAGATCAATAGATTAGCTTATGGAAGTCAGCAGAAATACGATTAACGTACGTGTTACACGATTAGATACAAATCTTGAATTCAGTTTAACCGAATATATAGTTTTAATGTCTTATTTCCTAATTTAAAAATAAATGCTTAAGCGAAATATGCTTTATGTAGGTAAAGGAGAGGCACAGAATGCGTGAGTGTGCTTGAAGAAAAGTTCGCAAAGTTGTGATTGTATTTTATTTGTTTTATATTACTAAATTATTTACAAAAGAATTGATGACATGTGAGTGTATTTTAATTATTTTATATGACAATTTTTTGCAAAATAATTAATGACTTGTGAGTGTTTTTTAAATTGATTTTATGAAAATGATTTTCATTTATTCACAAAATGAATATTTATGCTGGGTTTTATACAAATGATATTTTACAAGTGAATATTGATACATAAGTGTATCCTTTGACAATATATGAGTTTTAATTTGAAAGTTGAGTTTTATATAATTGGGAGTTACATTTAAATAATTCAATTATGAATCATCTCATACTTGATTTAGAAAATAAGATGAGTCGTAAATTTAATAGTTGCTTTTGCCTATGGTATATCTTTAGACTTTATATATGTTATTGTACCAGTATATTTATGATGGTTAACCTATTACAAGTATACGATGTAGAACTAGCTTCGTAAATAGTTGTTAAACAGTCACAGATAAGTGATGCAGAACCAACTTCATGACTTGTTACAGGTAAGCGATGCAAAACTATCTCCATAACTACCGATCTATAGTGGTTAACTTATTACTGTAAGCGATACAGAACAAGATTCGTAACTGGTAATTAACCAGTCACGGGTAAGTGAAGCAGAACTAGCTTCATGACCTTATACTTAAAGGTACCATGGTGTAAAGAAGTTTGTAGTGAGCTATATCGTATAATAAGTTCATGATAATAAATAATAACGGCATCACTATTTATTTTTAAAAGTAATTTGAGAAACACCATATGGTACCAATTCTAGTGATTAACTTATTTGCTATATCAAATTTCTTTTGAAAACTTATTGCCAACACTCTTTATTGATTAAGGAAAAAAAGAAAATAAAAATAGAAATTCTTATATTATGAGTTTAATTTCAAAAAGGCATTTTGAAATACTAAAGTTCAAAATAATGACGTATTTTACGACATGTTATTAGATTATTAGATTTTATGATGCACGAGTGAATTGTTATGACAATTATTTTACCATGAACTTTATGATTGTATGAGAATATTTTAAATTATGTTGTTATAAAAAGTTAGTTTTTAATAAATTAATTACACTCACCGAGCTCATTTAACTCACCCTTATTTTATGTTTTTAAACAAATCATCCAAGATATGCATACAAGTAACGCAATAATTGGAACTCGACCACAGGATTAGTTGTATCATTGGGTACTAATGTGTTTGTCTTATCTTTTTTATGTATGTGTTTGCTTGAAATTAACTTAGTTGCTTGTATATATACTGTAAAAGTATTTTTAGAAAAGGTTTACAAGTGTGATCTTGTAAACATCTTTGGGATTGTAAATCTCTTTTTCTTAATGAACGAGTTCTTTAATCCTAAATGATATTTTTAAAATGTTGCAAATTGTTTGCTTGAAATTAGCTTAGTTGCTTGTAAATATATTGTACAGTATTTTTGAAAAAGGTTTAAAAGTGTGATCTTTTAAACATCCTTGGGATTATAAATCTCTTTTCCTTAATGAAATTCGAGGTTATTCAATCCTTAATGATATTTTTAAAATGTTGAGAATTGTATTTTTGTGATACTTGTAATGTGGACCTGAAGTCCCATTTCAAAAGTTGAGATAGTATATTAAATATTAGAAGTGTTTTAAAATATGTTTTCCAGGTTTTCGGACAAGCCCCTATCTTAAAATGATTAGGCTGTCTACCCAACAACCCACAACAGCCCTCCAATTGATATTTGATATAGCTAGAAAGTCGCAGTAGAACTAAGACTATTGCTCTTTTTACCAAAAAGCCTTAACATTAAACTACAGTGGAGTTTTTCTTTTATTTTTTTTGATCATTTTTATTAAAAATTTCGACAATACATCGACTTTATTTTAATCTACCCAAAATTTTCTAAAGCCTGTAAAAGTACAAAACACTTATACAATCATCTCAAAATCCCCACTTGTTTTGAACATATATGCTTAATTGCAACATCCTAATTCGATGATTATATTATGTAATGTATTATACATGTATTTTATAGTGTATGCTCTATTTATGATGTACTACAGTAAGTTAAGCATTTAAATGCATTATTAAAATTATAACAAAAATCAGAGATAAACTAGAGACAATTCTGAACTCGACCAAAAATTTCTTGAAAATTTTCTAAAAATTTCGAAAAGTTACGAAATGAATCCGAACGAGCTTTAAAAGCCGTTAAATGTGCCTTGAAAATTTAAGTGATACTTTTGAATAAAATCTGAACGATTTCGGTGACATTCGGTGATTTTTGGGTTCAATTCGAAAATTCTTCCGAGCAGCCAAAAAGCTACTGAATAATTTTAAAATATGATGAAAACCTCCATAATTAAGATTGGGGTCTACAGGAACTGAAACAAATTAAAATAAAGATTGTTTGAATAGAATTCATGATGGGTCCTTTCAGATAACTTTAATTTTAATCTTTTTTATTGCTTATAATTTTATTTTTAATTATAAATTAAATTAATTTTAAAATTTAATTCAAAAATTAAAGCATTCAGGCTGGTTCCCCGACCCAACTGGGTCTCAAGCCAGGCCCAGGCCAATTTTTCGGTGTCCGGCTCATTGCCATACCTAATAGACACCCAAAAAGGTGACTTCTTTATTAAGGAAAGACTAAAAAGACTTGAAACACTAGTATGCTAGTATGCAGATGAGACTTGATGCGGACTACAAGTAATTAAAATAATACCTCATTATCCAAATAAGAACCTAAATTGCCACCGTTTTGACAGATAATTAACCATTCTTGGATGTTTTATTTACAGCAGATCGAAAGAGGGATGCAGAATACTAAGAAGTGAGTGATAACAACTACATACCTGCCAAGTCTTCCATAGCTCACAAAGCCCAGTTCCACGAATTACAAGAGTAGGAAACATTTTTAGTCCATCTGCTCCAAATGGGCTCTCAAAGAACTCTTTGAAACTTTTCCAGGTCCCTCTCAACCCAACATTGGGAAGATCAGGCATCATATGAGAAACAACCTACAGCAAAATATTTACAACAGATTTAACAGAACAAAAAAAGGGATGAAGAAGCAGAGCACTATACTATTGGTAAAAGGCATGAGATGCCTGAACTACTTATTGTAAAGCTATAACTTTTAAGAGCAAGGCTGATGAGAATCAAATATTATAGATTTTTAAATGAGAACAAGAAGCGCACAAAGAATAATTATTGCCAATTTCCTGCTCACCAACTTCACCGAATTCACAGTTGTCCAAAAGGCTGGAATCCTTATGCACTTGAAAAGTCTTAAAACACAAGTATGTTAGCTCCATTTCAGGTACACGTATTCTTGATCCTCCCACCCCTACCCGAAATCAAACCACAAAGGAAAACAAACTTCTTCCATCATTAGTTGTTCACATAATTAGCAACCTTGAAGCCAGCATCTTTTGCCAAGCAAAAACAATCAGCAAAAGCAACAGCAGCTACCATATTCCCTCTATTAGTGTAACAAGCAACGTCCTCATAAATGCTTTGAAATTCGATCTCCATCATGTACAATCATAAGAAAACATTTGACACAAATGAGGCCCAAGATAATAATCCGACCTCCTGATAAATCATGAAACGTAAACATCATTTGTCAGCCCTAAGGCTAGCTCACATTTCAAAAGCAAAGAATTTGCGCATACAAACAGTAAGCACAAGTTCCTCACTAGAAAAAAGCAATTTATGAACTTCCGAATAGAGCATTGCATTTGTATACAAATAAAGTTACAAAATCACTTATCCCAAATAAGAAATTTATGATTTCCCTTTCCATGCAAGTCATACAAATACGCACGTTTCAATAGTCATTCCAATGCACTTCACTGCATTGTGCTCAGAGTAGGCAAATGCCTCTTCAACATTAGCAGAAGCGTGGCCTGATAAAGCATCATGAAGATTCCTTATAAAGTAATCACGGTAATCGGATGACAACGAGATGAAAGTACCGCCCATTAATATGAACTCAACTTGAAACCACACAGCCACGCAATAAGAATGTTTAAGATGTTTCACAAATCCTTTTACTTTAAAGCCACGCAATAAGAATGTTTAAGATGTTTCACAAATCCTTTTACTTTAAATTGCAAGAAAATGAATGAAACCCTATCAACACTCTGGCCCAATCGCTTAAGCTGATCAATACTGTTTCTCGCCTGAACATATGGATTATACCTGAGTCAAAAAGGAAGGCTAACGATATGCAAAAAGTTTCAAAATTTAACATTTAGTTCACCACAATACAAAAAACTACCTACATCTAATCGCTCATGCGAGTAGGCTCATAGCCAGTATACGACTGCGTACTTTAGTCGAAATCCGACTCCGGACCACCAAGACAATAAACACATAAGTTTCCTGGCGTAGCAATATGAGGGCAGCGGAGCGGCTTCGATATGAAAGCGACGAAGGCGATGCCGGAGGCAGTGCTTACCGGTTTGGCGCAGAGTTTGGGGAGGAGCGAGTCTTGTTCGGAATCGGGAAGAGCTGCTATCATCTCAACAAGCTTGGGGGCTCGGGTGAGGCCGTACTTCCGGCAAGCAGCGGATTTGAAGGCGTTGAGGTCAACCGTTTGTTTCGTTTCCCGAAAGCTCCACCATTGAGTTCACGATTTCGACTATGGTCAGAACCGAGCTTCTTCTTCGCTTAGGCCATGGGCTTGGTACCAGCCCCAAACCGGTCGTGGCTGCCTGTTGGACTCCGACGCTACAACTATTGTTGCGTTTAAACACGACGGCGACGCCGTAAAGAGGAAGAAGAGAGTATATTTATAGTTAGTCTATAATCGAGTATTACGACGTCGTTAGGGATAATGATCGAAACGACGCCATTTGATTTCCTATACAAATGGAAACGTTGTCGTACGATGCAAAGGTATCCATTTTAACTGATTCCTTCTTCTTTCTTTCTCAAGCGTCAACAATGGAGAGCGATGTGAAGAGAAGGAGAGAACTAGAGACCAGAGTCCCTGAGAAGGTTGGAGAGGTGATCTCAATCATTAAAACCGCCAAGTACGTAGACCAAGTCATTTGCGCGCTTCACTCTCTCGCGGTCCTTCTTTTTCCTCTGGACTCTTTGCTTGTTTCAGGTCTCTCTCAGTTCTCAATCAATCATTCAAAGTTTCGAGAGTTCTTTGTTTGTGAACTTAACGTGTATCGATTTGTAGGTAGTCTGGATGAGCGCCACAGAGATCAGGTCCAACTTAAAATCGCAAAAGTTTTCAACTTTTTAGTTCATTTTTTTTATTTTTCCTTTTTTAGTTGTTTCAATAAATCTGCAAGCAAATTAGTATTCTGGTTTGTGTAGGTCCTTGGTGCTAAGGTCCCTTCAGAAGACGAGAGGGAAAATTGGTGGTTAGCATTCTATCAAGGAGCTGCCTTTCCCACTTTAGCTCGGGTTTTGTTACTTGGTAAACAAATTGATTTTGGTTATCTTATTGTTCAGCTCTGAATATATTACATGCTTTATTATTGTTCCGGTGCAATTTAACTGGAACTGGAATGGATTGGACTGCCAAATGGAATATAGATGTGGAAAATTTTGTGGTCTAAAACGGCCAAGAAGCGACAATAGTTAGTTTCTTCATTCATGAATTAGAGTGAATGAACCTATACGATCTTTTTTAAGTACTTTAGGTCATAATGATATCTTAAAGCTTGCTTCAGATTTGTTGTTCTGCTTCTTTAATAGAAGTGTGGCATATTTCATATTCTTTTAGGTGCATTATTATATTCAACTCCATCTTGGCCCCTAATGCAATGGTGATATTGTTGTTGTATGGTCATAAATATTTATCATATATGTCTCTCTGCTTGCAGATGTTGCTTCCAATTGGTTGTCCTGTTTCCCAATTTCAGCAAAAAAACATATATATGATGCATTCTTTATTAACGGTCCTGCCACAGAGGTTGCTCAGGCTTTAGTTCCATGCCTACAACACCATGGAAGTGATGCTTTTGATGTTAATGCTATCTTTGCAAATACTGAAAGGTAGTTGAAGAAGTTTTAGAATTGTAGCTTCTTTGTCCATATCCTAAAAGTAGAACTAAAGAATGTATTCATTTGTTTTAGTCCCATTTGAGCATGTTTTTGGTCATTTAACCTATTACATTGCGATTTTGAGTTGCAAGCAGAAAATTAACATGCAACTTTCTATTTGACTTTTAGTGCTTGGTGATCATGGTGCCCTGGTGAAAGTTGTTAGCATAGAGATATTTACTTCATGACAGTTTCTGTGTAGCAAACATATTGATATTGACAAAGTTTGAGTCAGTAAATGATGGAGCCTTAAATGTAATGCTAGTCAGCTCAAACTAACATTTAGAAAATCTAGTCTCCAGCTATGTTTTTACTTCATGATAGCTTCTGTGTAGCAAACATATTGATATTGACAAAGTTCGAGTTGGTAAATGATGGAGACTTAAATGTAATGCTAGTAAGAGAACTTACTGAATTCATTAGCTCAAACTAAAATTTAGAAAATCTCGTCTCCAGCTATGTTTCATTCTATTTTCACATTAGCATTGGCTGTTCTGTCCTAGAGTATGTTTCAGAATCCTCTTACATTTTGAAAGAGATGTCAATGGTCAGTCTTCATGGTTGCCTTTTTGTTCTCTGGTGCAATAATTGTTTTGATTGTCGGAATTATTTCTCTTCCATTGCGCTTATTCTGATTGCCTTGTATACTTACGATAACAGTGTGAATTTTGCTGGCTTGTAAAGCCCTGATCCTAAAGAATTATATTTAGTAGCCCCATAAAAAATCCTAATGGTTTAGAGACAGGCAGACAGCATGTAAAAACTTCCTTTCTAGTTATTAACATCCGTTGCATTTATGACAGGTTACTTATAGTTTGCTTGCTTGACAATGAGGGGGTGCATCAAATGGCAAGATATTTTGGCAACTCTCAGAAGTTTGAAGAGCGTATAACTGCACCGCTTTCACTTATATCTAGGGCGGCGCAAATTGTCACGTCTGTTCCTGATAAAGCACGGCCAAAAGGCCCTTCTTCTCTTTCTGCTCAGTATCCTTATTTTCATTCATTATTTTTCTTTTATTTATGCTTTTCTTTTTGCAATCCTGACATTGTTTTTGTGGTTATTGTCCATTTGAGTAAACAAGTTTTTCTGTGGATCTGCGTAAAAGTTGTAATCTTTCCTTAATGCAGACATAGTTTGTTCTTCAAACAGATATCAAGTCAACTTCTCCGTGGAGCAAAAGAAACAGATAACAATATTTTAAATAAAGAAGCAATGTACAATAACAATGGCATGGACGGAAGATTTTTATTTATAGGAGAAGTATTTGCACGCATTTGTCGGCGCGGGTCTTCAGGTAATTGAAATATTTGATTGGTAACTATCTCTTACAAATCTTGTTTCCATTGGGAACCCATTGACTTAAACTTTATATTAATAATTTTGAATATTGATTTTGGCATATTAAATTAGTTCATAGTAACCAAAAAATTTTGATTATTTAAACAAAATCTGTCATCAATACTGATGAACATTACCTAATTATCAGAACCAAATCTTAGTTATCTATTCTCAATTAAAAAAATCTTTTTGATGTCCATGAACTTAATCTCATATATTTGTATGTGGTCAGAAATCTTCTAGTGATGGAGCAACTATGTAGCTTTGGTCTTTAACTGATATTAATCTTGTTTACAGATGTGCTGCTATGTGAAATGATCCCTCAGGTTCTCTTACATGTGCAAAGCTTCATCTCGTCAAGTTCTGATTCAGATATTGTAGACAAATATAAGTCAAACTCTGAATACCAATTTTGGTCAAAGATAATGGAAGCAATTAAAGACTCCCATGCAATTGAAAGAATGTCTGAACAGCTGTTACATTATTTGGCACATGAAAATGTACCTGATGTTGAAGCATACTGGACCCTTTGGATATTATTTAATCGGATTATTGAAGTTCAGCCATCAGTGAGGTCAGTAGACATCATACATTCAACCTAATGCAAAATGATAGTTTACTGCCAGGGCTTTAAACTTTATGTTCATCTGAGCAGGATTGTCATAGATGAAAATTTTAAATTTGATGCTTTTAATATTGTGCTTCCACGTATTTCTCAAAAAAAATTGTGCTTCCAAGTTCATCCTGGTTTTGCTCATTCCTTGTGATTCTTAAGAGTCATTTGGCATTAGAATCATGACCTATATTATGCTTTTTGATTCTCTTCATGTACCAATTTTTTAATTGTATTTTAGGATGCTTATTATTTCTTCTTGCACTATTGATGCCCCTAACACCAGACACCCATTCGCTTATTGCAGGTCTTTGTTTGTTGACAAATTTTTACTCTGGAAGGTATTTCCTATTTGCTGCCTTCGATGGATCATTCAGTTTTCTGTTCTTGAATGTCCACCTGTTGACAACTCACTCACTAAAGGTCGTGAAATCCATCATCTCGCACACACAGTGCAGCATCTTGTCACTGTGTGGTCTAAAAAGGAATTTGTGCAATCAACACCATTGGAGCAGCAAACTTGTATCCTTTCTCACTATTTTATTTCCTTATATTGTAGGTAACTAACAATGTAATAGAGATTGTGAAAGGTCTGAAGACTCTTCGTGTTGCATGAAGGGAAAAACTATGTCTGAGACATGACATTCTGCTTTTTCTTTTTTCCCCTAAAATATGTCGAATGGTTTGAAGTTTGCTTTTATATTATTTTTAAGTGATAGGAAGAAATAAGGCTAGGTTCAGAGGATTGTAAGACAGTATTGTTGAAAGTTGAAGATAATTTTTATTACATACTATTGTACATAGGAACAAGGGTTTATATACAAAATTCCTAGGACTATTTAGGAAGTAATCTAGCTATTAACTCTATGAAATCTCTCAATTATAGGAGTGATTATAGGTGTAATTATAACAATATCAATGCTAATAATCTCTGGACAACAAGTATAGAAATGGTAGCCTATCTATGAAGACTTCCATTCTTTCAAAACTTTCCTCCTTACCCCTTTTCCTCCCTCCATATGGGACTGACTGGTCTCTTAATACAAGTTACTCCATTCAATCCGGTTGTCTCTTAATCTGAAATACAGATGTTACTGCTGCTATTGGTCTTTGCATGGAAAAGATGTCTAAAGAGGAATTAGATGTATCCAAGGATGTGATGCACTCGATTCTTCAAGGAGTTAGCTGTATACTCTTTTTCCTTTGCTCTGCAAGATATTTCTGTATGATTGGGTTTTGTACTTTTCTTATGACTAGTCTTTATTGCTGACAGCTAGGCTGGAGAGTCCTACTCATGTAGTACGGAAAATGGCTAGCAACATTGCTTTGGTGTTCTCTAAAGTCATTGACCCCAGCAATCCTCTCTACCTTGATGATAGTGGTGCCGGCGAGACCATTGACTGGGAGTTGGGATTGATTAAACCTCCCAAGGGAACTCTCCCTTTAGCTACCTCTAATAATAGTGAGACTAAAAAGGTGGCAAATTCTGAGCCTGAAGGCAACCTGAGCTGCACAATCAATGACAGGATGTGCAAAAATTCAAAGGGTCAAAGCAGGCGATCATCTGAATTTAAGTTGGTTGATCCAGATGAGATTATCGATCCTGCTACATTGAATTATGAATCAATATCTGATAGTGATGAGGATGATGATGTGAGTCAGACTTCTGAGTCCTCCAGTGATTCATCTCTACAGCCATATGACTTGAGAGATGATGATACCGATCTCAAAAAGAATATTACACAGTTGGTTGATGTAGTTAAGGCCCTAAGAAAATCTGATGATGCAGATGGGGTAAGGCAATTCATTTTATCTGTCAATTATAGCAGTTACTCCAACTGCAAAATTCAATTTTCATGCAAGTTTTCAGATTTGGTCAGATTTGGATATGATTATACTCGATCTATATAAGGGTAGCTAGAATTTCTTGCTCTATTTGTCACAGAGTGCTCCATGTTTGATTACAAGAACATCAAGGTTTTTTCTTCCGAGAATATTATTAATTTCTTCAAATTGGCAACAGAAAATTCTCTTAACTAATTTGTTATCCATGATATTTTTTGCAGGTAGAGAGGGCACTTGACGTTGTCGAAAAGCTTGTGCGAGCAGCACCTGATGAACTCACACACATAGCAGCTGACCTTACTAGAATTTTAGTACAAGTTCGATGTTCTGATGTGACAGTAGAAGGTGAAGAAGACTCAGCTGAAGAAAAAAGACAACGAGCTCTGATAGCATTACTTGTCACTTGTCCTTTCAAATCAGTTGATACTCTAAACAAAATGTTATATTCACCAAATGTAGACATCAGCCAACGTATAATGATCCTAGATGTAATGACTGAAGCAGCTCAGGAGCTTGCTGAGGCTAGGGCTATGAAACCTAGACATCAATCAAGAGCCTTTATATCAACTATATCAGAGACTCAACCTTGGTTCTTGCCTAGTAACCATGGACCTCCTGGTGCTAGTCCCTGGAAAGAAGTCTCTGAAATGGGTAGTTTGCTCAAATATTCTAACCGTTATGAGAGAGAACTTCCACCAAAATCCAGTCAGATAAAAACAGGGAAGACACGGCGATGGGGCCTCAGATCAACTACTGTTCTAGAAAATCAATTTGATTGGTCCCACAACAAGTTTCCTGTTTACGCGGCAGCGTTTATGCTTCCTGCCATGGAGGGTTTTGATAAGAAAAGGCACGGTGTGGACTTGCTTGATAGGGATTTTATTGTCCTGGGGAAACTCATCTATATGCTTGGGGTTTGTATTAAATGTACTTCTATGCATCCTGAAGCGTCTGCATTGGCTCCTCTTCTTCTTGATATGCTAAGATCCAGGTATATTTGACAACAATTGGCCACAATTCTTTTTGTAATGCAGACCCAAATGATATGTTGAGGTGGTGCAAAATCCTGATCAGGATGTGTTGAATGCTTATTGGTTATTAGTTTTCCCCAACCAGAGGCCATGTTTTACCTTGGCATTTCTTTCATGTGGTTGCTTAGTTGTTTAGAAAAAAGATCAGCTGTATAACATAGCAGTGGTGAATTTTTGCAGGGAGATATGCCATCACAAGGAAGCATATGTTAGAAGAGCCGTCCTTTTTGCAGCCTCATGCGTATTGATATCTCTTCATCCATCTTTTGTTGCTTCGGCCGTGGCAGAAGGAAACCTTGAAGTTTCCGAAGGACTCGAATGGATTCGCACATGGGCACTTGATATAGCTGAGTCAGATGTAGATAGAGAGTGCTACACTGTAAGTGAGAAAGTCATGCTTCCATCATTTATCAAAATGTTGACTTTGGCTACGATGCTGGAAATTTAAACATCAAGACATAAAAGTGACGTTTTCTTCTGTCAGATGGCTTTAACATGTCTCCAACTTCATGCTGAGATGGCCTTACAAGCTTCCAGAGCACTAGAGTCTCCAAAAACTGCATTCAAGGCGAAGAGCGTTGAGCTTCTCCCTTCTGATCTCATAAAGGGGACAATTAAAATTCCACATTCAAGTGCTAAATACTAAATTATTCTCGTGTTATGCATTCGTTTCTGTTTTGTACAGTTTCCAGGAAAGTCAGTATAGGTCCCATCTTGAACTAGCCGATTCAATTGCAATTAGGGATGATAATGAACTATATTGATATCCGGCTGGCGTCCAAAATTTATTCATAGGTTCGAGCTTGAGTCAAAATCAAACTTGAACTAAAATCTTGTTGACATTCGGGCTAATCCAAAAGGCTTGAGCTTATTAGAGGAAAAAAAAAAAGGATAAAATCTTGAGTTTTCAACCAAGTTTAAATTCAATTTCAATCGGTTGAAATTAAGGTTAACCCAACAAGCTTCAACCTAGGGATTGCAGCTGTGTTTGGTGGCCTGAAATAAACGGATCAGGCTGAAGTTGGTTAGATTTTTGACCGAGCTTGGCTCGGGTTGGACTGGGCTTGTCCGAACTTGAATGTTTCATTTTGTAATGAAAATTTTGTTGCTATTAGTATTCGTAAAATTCTCAGATGAACGGTCAGATCAGACTCAAACTATTACAAGAATCTACAGGAAGAAAGTGCTACCTGGGTCAATATCTGGGTGATGACGTGGTAGTTCCTGTGTGGGACCAACCTGTAGAAAGAAAGCAGCTAGAGTAGAGTGGCAATATTCAGCGCGACTCATGGCTCTTCACTCCCTCTCCAATTTCTTCTCCTCCTCCCTCTGCATCTCGCCGCCGCAACCGCCTCTCACTCACCTCTCCTTCCCGCCTCATAACCTTCAGTTCTCGAAAAACACGCTCTCCAGCTCCACTTTGACACCACTAGTGGCCACCATAACACCACCTTCTATCGATGATAACTATCTAGTAGCCAGCGTAGTGTGCCCCTCGATGGCGTATTCTAACATCTTTTACTTCAAATCCGGCTACTTCAACGTGCAGATCAAAGTGGATGAGAACGAACCCGAGGACAGTGTTGTGAATCGGTTCAGGAGATCTGTTTTAAGGGCAGGGATTGTACAGGAGTCGAAAAGGAGAAGATTCTTCGAGAACTCTCAGGACAAGAAGAAGAGAAAAACTAGAGATGCTGCCAGAAGGAATCGCAAAAGGTTCGTTTAATTTTACTTATTATTCTTCTTTTGCATCTCTACTCTTTGAGTTTTTAGTGGATTCGAGTTCTAGTTCGAGTTCTTCGGTTATCAAATGAATTGTGTTTTTTTTTTCTTAATCTCAAACGTCAGACGCCCAAAACTAAGAGTCCAGATCAAAAAGGAAGATCTTAGAAGGAAACAAATTGATGATGAAGAAGAGGATAACTGGGATCTTCCAGAAGACTCAATAGACCTTCCCTATGTTAAATAGACAAACAAACACATACATAAAAACTCTAGTCATGGTTTTGATTTTCAGAACCTGTTTGATGTTTACCTTAATCAGAATTGAATCAAAAACAGTGTTTCTCATCATATAAATATTAATAGTCTTTCACTTTTCAGTTGATCACCCCATTTGGCCTTCACTCCAAACGATCGGTTCGAGTCTGCTGCTGAAACTGGGAGTGAATTGGATAACCGGAGGTCGTTCGTAGGCTCATTCACCTTTAGCACTGATTTTTTGGGATGAAAACCCGTACTTTCTTTACCTGTGTCAAATTCCTCGAAATAATTGAATACCTCATCGTCCTCGATTTGGTCACCTCAGTTAGCAGTGACTTATTCAAACCCAGAAAACCTCCCCCGAGTTTAGACAAAGGGATGAAACATCTGAAATTGATTAGCTCCCTCCCGAGTTTAAACAAAGGGATGAAACATCTGAAATTGATAAGTACCCTAAAACTTTTTTCCCACGCGCTTTCTTATCAACCAAACATCAGGCAAACTTGTGACTATCATCATTCCCAAAAAGGAAACGAAACACTATCATAATCAGACCCAAATACCGAATACCAGTATATATCCAATAATGGCTTTTTAAAAAGGTGTAATTCGCACTTAATACTCTTCAACTTGACATTGGGCCAGGTTTGATGTTATTGATTGATTATAAGTTTCCAAAAATAAGTACTCAAATATTATTTTTAAAAGAAGTTATCTTTTTTAAGTTCCATATTACAGCAGGATTTTGATAATTAAATATTCATTTAATTGAGCGGTATAAAATTGTATTCTACATTTTTAATGCACAATATCAATGAACTGTTATGTTATTTAGGCTTAAAATTGCCCTACACTATTTTAAAGAATTATGATTAAGATTTATGAGCCTATTCTCAAGATTGCAATCATCTATATTAATGATATTCTCCTATTCTTAAAGACTCACGAGGAATATCAGGTCTTACTCCAATAATTCTTGAATCTTACTAAACAGTATAGAATTATACTTTCAGCCTTTAAAAGTATTATTGGTACAACAGAAATTGAATTTCTGAGTATGCATTTCAAAGAGGGATTCTACCAACCTGGTCCATATATTACACAAGAGCTGTTACACTTTCCTGATAAAAATCTCACTGTGAAGCGAATACAATAATTCCTTAAGATTTTTAATTATATCCATAAGTTCATACCACATGTGGCAGCTTACATTTCATACTTATGTAAGTTACCAAAAAGGAGTACACCCTTTTGGCATTTAGAACAAATAAAAGTTGTCCAACATTTAAAGCACATTTGTCAAGATCCTCTATCTTTAAAAATTTGTAGCATGGGACAACATATTTTACAGACAGGTGCTAGTGACAATTATTGGGGTGTTGTGCTCCTGAAAGAAATTAATAGCAATCGTCCTTATTTTGATCATGCAAGTGAACAATTTCGAACATCTAAATGTCACCACCACATTAGTTACAAAGAAATCTTCGTTGTTAAAAGAGGTATTGAAATTTTTGTTTTCTACCTTACACCTTATCACTTTGTCATTGAAATGAATAACACTTCCTTCCCAAGATTCTTGATCAACCCAAGAAACATCTTTCCAACAGCTAATTGCTTCGTGGGTAGGAATAATTTTCTCGCTATAAATTCTTCATCCGCCGTATCAAAGATCACTACAAAATACTTGCTGATTTTCTTTCTCGACATAGTAAATCGATCTTGTTTCTTTCATCCTCTCTGAATCATTTTATTTCTCTTTTTTGGCTAATGGAGTTTCCCAAGTTTGCAAAATATAAAAAAGATTTTCCTCATTTGTTTTCTACTCCTTCAACCATTGTTGCAAACCTCTTTCTTCTTCTTCATCAAATTTTGTTTTATTATCTTCATCTTACACTTCTCAAATTTGATATTTTACTCACTCCCGATTATTTTGATGCTCTTACTTCCTACAAATTAATGTATCATCTTTATGATACTCTCCATAATATTACCTTATGGCATCTTTAGGCTTTATCTGCCTTATATGCTTGTTTTTATCTCTCTGTCACCCCCTCCATGTTTATCGCCACCGATCTGATCTTACAAATGTTAACTTTCTTTTATGAACTTTTTCAGAATGGTTTCAACCATTATCTAAATGGCGTGTGGACATATTTCAACTCTTAACTCATTATCGCTTATAGGACACGACTTTAACTGATCGTAAAGTTTATGCATTTATATTATCTACTGTCCCTATTGCATGAGTACTTTTGGACATTTGCGTACACTCAATCATCTTCAACATTGGCAAACAACCCTTGATTGGTCTATAGAATGTACATAGTTAATGGCAGACTTATATTCTTTCTTAGACCAACTCAATCAATCTCCAAGCTTGTCTCCATCCTATATCTGTATATTCCTTGCTCCATATTTTGGAGATATGCTCTTCTTGCACCAATTCTTACTATATCATTTGATCATTGGATATCGATGACTCCCTCTAATGTTATCAACATTCGAGCCAGTGAAGTTCCTTGCCTTACATATCGATATTCTACAGTTTCAAACATACCATCTAACCATATTCAAGAGCCCACTTTTGTTTCTAGCCCATGACTTTTTACATGGATTGCAATTGATATTAGCCACATTCTTGAGTAAATTGACAGTAACATGACCTTCATAGGCAACTCTGATTGTAAGCATGACCTCACTTTAGCACTTTAAAATGGGACTCGTCTTTTTAGAATTTACTTTTGAGTCTTTTGATGAAAGAGGATTGTGGTCCATAAACCACTATACAAGATTCCTTCTTATCATCATACTGTTTACTTTTAGAAAGTTGTTTACTTTTTAAAAATAGCTTTGTTAAATGTGTGATGATTGTACTTAAAGTTGCTTTCTTTTTTAAAATTGTAATCAGTGTGTCTCGTGCGATTTTTACTTTCCTGCCCTTGCTTCGCCTATAAAAGTAAGGTTTTTATTTCATTGTAAGCACGACTAAATTGGATGATTAGATTTGAAGAAGATTGATTTTAATGAATATTAGTTCGAGTGTTTTTCATTCTCTCTGAGTTCTCCCTTTCCTGAAAGCTTAAGTCTTGAGTGATGTTACTATATGTCATTATACAGAGACAAGTATGCTCTACACTGGCATCTTCTGAGGATCTTGTGTATCAAAAAGTCTAAGACAGTATATGATTGCATAAATTAATTCTGCTATGAGATTAGAGTTTAATGGGGAAGGAATGTAGATATTGTGGAGACTATTGTTTCAAAGGGGAAAAGGTGTTGTGAGAGTGTAAGGTTCCTAAGAGGAAAGTTGAGAGTTGTGTGTTCGTGGAGAGAAGGGCTTTATATCTCGACCATTATACCTGGAACTTACCGATAGTCACAAGGTTCCCATGTTCATCCACAATAGTCTATCAGACATTGCGGTAGCTTACAATTCTACTTTGATTAGTCAATGGTCTGCTCAAAGGTGTTATTTTAGCAAGTTGGTTGTCGTACTTTCTCTATACGCCCTTTGAGGTCTTGGTGTTGGGGTCTTGGTCGGTGGTAATATTGTCTCTTGATAAGAGTGAGTAGGGAGAGAGCTAATAAATATGGAAACACTATCCAATGACCCTATTCATTTGTCTTCAACTTTGTCTATGTTAGTCTACTTTCTAGTGTAAAGTGTGTTTTGTCTAATCGTATAGAAAATTTAGTAGAAATTACCCATGTGCATGTCGAAAATCGTGTTTGTGAGCCTTCTTTACCTTTATTGAGTCCTTACGGTATCTATTCTCGTTATTGTTCTTGGACAAGAAGTATACATACCATTTTGTTTACATTTAGATCAAAAGTCAGGAAAAATAATTCAGAGTTCCATATTGGAACAGTGTGGTCTCAGATCTACTACAGCAGAACAATATGTAAAGCTTAAGATACCAAAGGATTTGATCTCTCTTTAGAGAGAACACAACCATACACATTTGCATGTCGGAGCTATACGTCTTGTTCTCACACTTCATGGAAGAAAGTCAATATCTACTACATCCAGGATATCTCTTCTAGACACTACCTACACAACGTACCAAAATGCTTTAATTGGTACTTTGCTAACTACTTTTAACAATGGGACTGTCATTCTGACAATAGCACCTGACTTCAACATCAAGTTAGACGATCCCACTTTATCTGAACGACTGCAAGTTTAGATCCAGATCACTGGAGCAGATCAAGATCCTACAACCATCATGGCTACTTTACATCACCAGATGATCTATCGTCTGCAGAATCATGCTTTGGACCTCAACTTTTCAAATTCAACTTCAGATGCTCTTTGCATGATTGCTGATCGTTCTAATGATCATATTACTATTATCCAGATCCCGAAACAATTACCAGAAGTAAAGCTTGAAAAGTTGATGTCTACTGAATGGATCACCAATTATCAGTTTATATTCCATGCACCTCATCGACACTCTTTTCATACAACCATTCCTCCGATTATGAAGACATTAAAAGATGGAACGGTAAAGTCCATATATGCAAAGTCTAATGAAGATCTATCTGGACCTTCTACATCAGAGGCTATTTTTTTGATATAACCAGTATTTTCTCATATAGAAGGTAAATCTGGCCTTCCTATTTATTATTTCAAATCTAATGGAGATTCGGTCTATGTAAGCCATCATTGTGGACATTTTGAATAAGATACTGATTCATCAATGTGCGAACCTGACTGTAAAGTCTCTCTCAATCCTGAGTCAGACAGTGATGATGATGAGCGATATGATAACAGACGAAGGAGGAAGAAAAAGTCTAAAACTCGATGTATGCCTTTGCAACAATATCATCCACATAAGGATGATTCAGATCCAGATGATTCCAGCAAACCTATTGGTCTACCTATAGAAATATTTAGACCTAGATCTTTTCGTGAGATGTTGAAATCTGCTACTTGTCAGACTAAGCCAACAATTCTTGTTAGTGCTCCTACTCCTATACCTTATATGATGGTTAAGTCATACGAGGAAGATTTTCTTTCTCTACACAAGAGTACAAATGAAACAACCAGGATCCCAAAGGGCACACAGGAAAAGTATAACAACCAACTAACTAAAACACCATTTTTTAGCAGACCATCAACTAACCAAAGTCAAATTGTAGGCTACTGCAGTTTCTGGTAGACTATTGTGGAACAACATGGAAATCTTGTGATTATCAGTAAGTTTCAGGTATGATGGCCGAGACATAAAATCGTTCTCTGCACAAGCACACAACTCTCAGCTTTGCTCTTAGGAACCTTACACTCTCATAATACCTTTTTCCCCCTTTCAAACAATAGTCTCAACGGTACCTACACTCTTTTCCCGTTAAAATCTAATCTCACAGCGGAATTGTTTTATGCAGTCATAGACTGTCTTAGATTTTTTGATACACAAGATCCTCAGAAGAGACGAGTGTAGAGCATACTTGTCTCTATATAATGACAGATAGTAACATCACTCAAGACTTAAAATTTCAGGAGCGGGAGAACTTAGAGAGAATGGAAAACACTCAAATTAATATTTATTGAAATCAAACTTCTTCAAATCTAATCGTCAAATCTAGTCGTGCTTACAATGAAGGAGAAATCTTGCTTTTATAAGCGAAGCAAGGGTAGGAAAGTAAAACTCTTAAGAGACACACTGATTACAACTTTAAAAAAGAAAGCAATTTTAAGTACAATCATCACTCATTAAACAAAGCTACTTTGAAAAAGTAAACAACTTTCTAAAAAGCAAACAGTATAATGATAAGAAGGAATCTTGTATAGTAGTTTGTGGGTCACAAGATTCTTTTTCATCAAAAGGCTCAAAAGAAAATTCAAAAAAGACGAGTCTCACTTTAAAGTACTAAAGTGAGGTCATGATCACAATCAGAGTCATATATAAAGGCCATTTCATTGTCAATTTGTGCAAAAATGTGGCTGACATCAGTTGCAATCCATATAGAAAATCCAGAGCTAGAAACAAATGTGGGCTATTGGATAAGGTTAGATGGTATGCTTCAAACTGTAGAATGTCGATATGTAGGGCAAGAAACTTCACTAGCTCGAATGTTGATAACATTAAAGGGTGTCACCAATGTCCAATGGTCAATTAATGAAGTAAGAATTAGTGCAAGAAGAGTAGTATCTCCAAAATGTGGACCAAGGGATGTACAGATGTTGGATGAAGACAAGTTTGGAGATTGATTGAGTTGGTCTAAGAAAGAATGTAAGTCTTCCATTAACTGTGTGCATTCTATAGACCAATCAAGGGTTATTTGCCAATGTTGGAGATGATTGTGTGTACACAAATGTGCAGAACTACTCATGCAGTGAGGACGGTGTATGATATAAATGGCATAAACTTTATGATCAGTTAAAATAGTATCCCATAGGCAATAATAAGTTAAGAGTTGAGACATGTTCACATGCCATTTAGATAATGATTGAAACCATTCTAAAAATGTCCATAAAAGAGAATTAACATTTGTAAGATCAGATAGGTGGTGATAAACATAGAGGGGTGACAGAGAGATAAAACAAGCATATAAGGCAGATAAAGCCCAAAGATGCCATAAAGTAGTATCATGGAGAGTATTATAAAGATAATACATTAGTTTGTAGGGAGCAAGAGCATCAAAATAATCAGGAGTGGGTAAAATATCAAATTTAAGAAGTGTAAGATGAAGATAATAAAACAAACTTTGATGAAGGGGAAAGAGGTCTGTAACAGTAGTTGGAGGAGTAAAAAACAAAGGAGGAAAATCTTTTTTATATTTTACAAACTTAGAAAACTCCATTAGTCAAAAAAGAGGAATAAAATGATCAAGAGGATGAAAGAAACAAGATCAGTTTGGTAGGTCGAGAAAGAAAATCAACAAGTGTATTGTGGTGACCTTTGATATGACAGATGGAAAATTTATAATGAGGAAAAGGAAAAAAACATCGGGAGGCCATGGTGAATTTCGTCTTAGCAAATTGGATAAGTATGAAGTACAAGCTGTCACGTGTGGTATGAATTCACGGATGTAATTAACAATTCTGAGGAATTGTTGTATTTGCTTGACAGTGAGATTTTCATCGAGAAAGTGTAACAGCTCTTATGTAATATGTGGACCAGGCTGGTAGAATTCATCTTTGAAATGCATACCCAGAAATTCAATTTCTATTGTACCAATGATGCTTTTAGAGTCTGAAAGCATAATTTCATACTGTTTGGTAAGATCCAAAAATTGGAGTAAGGCCTGATATTCCTCATAGGTCTTTGAGAACAGGAGAATATTATCAATGTAGATGATTGCGTTATTGAGGATAGGCTCATAAGCTCATGGATCTTGGTCATGGTTCTTTGAAATAGTGATGAGGCAAGTTTAAGCCTAAATGGCATAACAATCCATTGGTATTGTGCATTGGGAATGCAGAATGCAGTTTTGTACCACTCAGTCGGTTATACCCAATTGCCAAAATCCTTCTTTAAGATCAAATTTAGAAAAGATAACTGCTTCTTTTAAAAATAGTACCTGAGTACTTATTTTTAGAAGAGGAAATTTGTCATCTTGCAGGAATGCATTCAGAGGCTTATAATCAATCACCAATCTCTTTTTACCGTGCTTTTGCTTTGAACGTTTGTTCACATAAAATGCCTGGCAAGCCTAATTCGATTTTGTGAGCTCAATAAATCCTTGCTTCAGAAGGATAGCACACTCATCTTGTGCGATTTTGAGATCATCATGGTTCATTCCTATATGTGTGACTTTCGTAGGATTGATATCCTCATCCTTTTTGAAAGGTAGACTTATGAAAAATTTAGCATTTTTTTAAAGAGGATATGGATGAATAAACTATGCATGTGATTTAGGACAGTAGTCTAACAGTTTATCTCTCAGTGATGTATATGGTGTCGGAACTTGAGAAAGTTCAAACACATTTTTTATTTTAGTGTAGGGACTGAAAAATGATTGATACCTGAGGCCTGTAGGTAGGATTTGTAAAGGTGAAGCTTTGTTATAGACATCCATACCAATGAGAATATCTGGGCCAAGTAGATTGCTTTCAAGAACTTTAGTCCAAATTGCACACTATGGAAAGAGTCGTATCCCGATCTTTCTCTTTGTAATAAGCCTAATCTTGAATGAATTGCCAACTGCAGCTGTAAAATACTCATCATGTGAGGTCCATGCTTCAAAAGATAAAATGTTGGGCTTCATAATCGTACGACTGGATCCAGTATCCATAAATCTAATAGCTCTGATGGGTCGATCATATTTGTCTTGTTTGAAAAGTTAGATATGGACATATGGTTGTTACAGTACGATCTATTTTCATACAAATTTGTTGTAATATGTAGAATCATCCTCAGAGGATTCATCTTCAGAGGTTGTAATAGAAACAACAAACTTAGTGTCTTCATCTTCGGTGGATTGTTCCTTAATATGATCTTCAAAGTTATTTTAAGAATGAATAGGCAAAATTGATTGCATGTGTTTCAATAACTTGATATCTTTCTTGCTTTTATAAGGACAAGTTCATGCAAAGTATCCTGGTTGTCCACAGAGGAAACATCGATCAACTTTTTGAGAATAATGGGACTTCTTCTTGAAGAATCAAACAAAATTTTTTTTGTTCCATCTTTTCTCACATACTTTTTTCTTAGTGGCTTGAAGCCTTCCATTTGTCTGCGAAAATTTCGTCGATAATAGACGTGATTGTGATGAGATTTCTTCTTGTTGCTACTATCACAATTCTTCTTGTCTTTGCACTTAATCTAAAGATAAGGTTTCTTACAAGCCTGTTTGAGAAGTGGACCACCTTTAACGATATTCTTGAATAAGACAGGTTGATCACACAGCTTATCAAGAGAGGCTATAGCAAGCTGGTAAATTTCCCCGAGAGATATATTGGTCATATCCTTTTGTAGAGAAACAATGGTCCTTTGTAGCTTTGGTTGCAGTTGATCCGGAAGGGATAAGATACAAGTATATCGAAGATTAACATCATTCCATTCATTCAAGAGATAACACTTTTCCGTCATACGTTGAAAATGCTTCTGTAGATCACGTTTGTCAAGTGAACAACATCTCATTGCAAAATACTCCTAACGGATCTGCTTATCTATAAGCTGAAAGTCACCAATGAATTCCTTATGAATTATTCCAAGAAGAGCTCTGGCTGTAGTGACTTGGATATATTGAAGTCTTCGATAGTCGTCAATACTTTGCCACCATTTTTGCAAAGTACCAGTGAAACGAGAGGCAAATTCAGACAAAATATCCTGTCAAGGATTATTTGGTCGAGCCATTTGAAGATTTATCTAGGCACCAAATTCATGCAGGCAATCTCTCCATTTCTTTAGGGGAAGATCGTCAAAAGTAAACCAAGGTCCTGAAGTAGGCTGGGTTTGTGCAGTTGGTGTTGCTTGTGGTGCTGGTGCAAGTCTAAAAGGTTAGTATCTGTGGATTATGCTTTACTTATTTCTGGTTTAGCTTCAGTAGGTTCAGGAATAATCATCAGAACTTAAGCTAAGTCTGATAGATCAGCTAACTAGGCTGAGGAATTAAAAGATGGTTTGGAGATCTGTTCAGATGATGACTCATAAATTGTTGCAGAGACTTCAGTTGTTGGGACAGAGGCTTCAGAACAAGCTTTTGCCTTATCTAATTGAATAAAGGAATCTTCTGCATCAAGTGTAGGTGCAAGAATTGCTATGAACTCTGTCAAAGGTGCTGTATCCTTCCTAGTAGAGGTGGAAGGTTGAGACTTTGGTGGAGAAGTGGAGGTGTATGAATCTGTAATGGATTATTTCACTAATTAACTGGTTCAAGTTTAGTATATGAAGGTGATGTCTCAGGAAATAGTTCAGGCTTGACTTTCACTTTGGCTTTGGCTTTTTAGGTTTTGCTTGAGTTGCCTGAGGATAGATATGATGTTTGATCAAAGGATAATTGAACTTGAAAACCTTTTAATAGTTAACTTCTTCTTGATACGTCTGATACAAAAAAAGAGTGTATACTAGTTGTATATTTAGAAATACTGGAGAGGATGAGTCATATATAGTCTTAGACTATGTATATTGCATATCAGCTCCTATACGTTGCATAATTCGTTGTATCTTCCTAAGTTCTCTAGTTTTGACATCGAAGTTAGGTCCAAAATATTGCATAGAATGTAATGTTGAAGATCTGTGTCAAGTTGCTAGATCTGAGCTTTGTATGAGTGATACAGTTGTTAGATCTATTTTGAGACGACGTTAACTTTATGTTGAGTAGCATGAGTCTGTTGATTGATTCTATCAAGCTTGGAATCAATTCTTTGAAGAATTTTATTTTGTGTTACTGCATTTGATGTCTGCCAGTTAAGTACTTCATCAGAAGGATTTGAGACAAGTGTTTCTTGTGAAGTGATTCATGTGACTCGAATATAAGGGCTAGAGATAACCCTAGTTGTTTCATCTGTACTCCTATGTAGAGAAGGAAAATCTTCCTCGTATGACTCAACCATCATTCAAGGTATAGGAGTAGGAGCAATGACAGGAATTGCTGGCTTAGTCTGACAAAAAGAAGATTTTAGCATCTCACGAAGAGATTTAGGTCTAAATCTTTCTATAGGTAGATCAATATATTTACTGGAATTAGCTGGATCTAAATCATCCTTATGTGGATGATACTGTTGCGAATGCATACATCAAATTTTATACTTTTCCTTCTTTCTTCGTCATCTAGCAAATCGCTCATCTTCATCATCACTGTCTGACTCAGGATTGAGAGAGACTTCACAGTCAGGTTTGCACATAGATGGGTCAACATTCTATACAAAATGTCCACGATGATGGCTTACATAAATTGGATCTTCATTAGATTTGAAATAATAAATAGAAGGGCTAGATTTATCTTCCATATAAGAAAATAAGGGTTGTATCAGAAAAATAGCCCCTGATATAAAAGGTCCAGATGGATCTTTATTGGGCCTTGCATAGATGGACTTTACTGTTCCATCCTTTAATGTCTTCAGAATCGGAGGAGTGGTTGTATGAAAAGAGTGTCGACGAGGCGTATGGAGCACCTTTTGGTAACTGGTGATCTATTCTGTAAGCATCAACTTTTAAAGCTCTACTGTTGGTAATTGCTTCGGGATTTTAATAATAGTAGTCTGATCATTAGAACGATCAACAACTATGTAAAGAGCATCCAAAGTTGAATTTGGAAAGTTGAGGTCCAAAGCATAATTCTGCAGACGATAGATCATCTGGTAATATAAGTAGTCATGATGGTTGCAAGATCTTGATTTGCTCCAGTGATCTGGATCTAAACTTGCAGCCGTTCAGGTAAAGTGAGATCATCTAACCTGAAGTTGAAATCAAGTGCTATTGTCAAAATGACACTTCTATTATTGAGAGTAGTTAGCAAGGTACCAATCAAAGCATTTTGGTATGTTGTGTAGGCAGTGTCTAGAAGAAATATCCTGGCTATAGCAAGTGTTCCCTTTCTTCCATAAAGGGTGAGAACAAGGTGTATAGCTCTGACATACAGATGTGTATGGTTGTGTTTTCTCCAAAGAGAGATAAGCTCCTTTGGTATCTCAAGCTTGACATATTGTTCTGTTGTAGTAGATTTGAGACCACACTGTTCCAATATGAAACTCTGGATTATTTCTCTGACTTTTGGTCTAGATGTAGATGAAATAGTACGTATATTTCTTATCCAAGAACGATCACGAAAATAGATATTGTAAGGACTCAACAAATGTAAAGAAGACTCACAAATACAATTTTCTACAGGAATATGGGTAATTTCTACTAAATATTCTATATGATTAGACAAAACACGCTTTACACTAGAAGGTAGACTAGACTTAGACAAAGTTGAAGACAAATGAACAAGGTCATTGGGTAGTGTTTCCATACTTACGGGCTCTCTCCCTACTCCCTTTTATTAGGAGACAATGTTACCGCCAGCCAAGACAATGTTACTAAAGAATCCCTCGTTAGGCTTGGTTCAGGCTTCTTTATGTTATTTTATTTTCACTTTGCAAAACAATGAAATTTTCATCTATAATTTTAAGATTTTAGGAAATGACAGTAAAACAGCTTAGGAAGGAGGCTTGAGTCGCTCAAAATAAAATTTGAGTTGCTCTCAAAATTGGGTTTATATCAAACTTTTCTCATTACTCTGTTACTACTCACAGAAAAATGAATGAAAGGATGCTCGTAAAATAGGATAGGAACAAAGTATTGTTCTCTTCAAATTTGGAGTTTGGTCTAAAATTCAATTAATTTGTATTTGACCTTTTAATCTTGAGCCTCGAGTTTAATTTGTCAAGTCTATTTATGTGAAACCATTAACTTAATAAGTATTTAAAGGATAAATTCTACGATTCTGTTGTCTTCCAAGTCATTAATGTGTTAACATCCTCCATTTATGCGAATACCATTAATGTTTTAAGTTTGATTTGCTCTGACTTGAGGATAATTAGCTTAGTTTGATTTAATTTGAGTATAGGGTTGAGCTTGAGTGTTTTCTTTAATTTTTAGGTTTCAGGTTGGTCTTGAATTTGCTTTTAACTTCAATTGATGCCAATGGAGGAAGTGCAAGATCAATTAAAAGACAACAAAAGGAAAACTTTCAAAGACTTTCAAGGATAATTAAGGATAAACTTAAAATTTCAAAGGACCTCACCTAAATCACAATTAAAAGCTCACTTTAAAAAAAAAAAGGAAAAGCTCACTTTAATAAAGAGGTCTTAAGGCTAGAATGAGATAAGTTATAAATAGATTCTTAAGGCATATTTAAAAGGATCAAGCATTCTTTGTAAATATTCAATTGTGGCTTAACTCTTATTATTAGGCTTTTGTATAAATTTAATCAATGCTTCAAAAATTTAACTAGAAGTTAAATCAATAAAATAAGAGGTTTAAGATTTAAAAAGTTCAATCGGTATTAAACTGTTTGAAAATTGCTTAAGGATTAATAAAATTAAAAATTTTAAATATAATTGAAGGAGATTGTTCTTACCTATAAAAAAATTTGAAGTTTAATAAAAAAGTATTAAATAAAATTTTGTTAATTTATTTTGGTTCGTAAAAATTGATTAATTTATGAAAACATTATGGTTAATTAATAACTTGATCAATTTTTAACAATAAAGGTTGTTAAACAAAACTGAAAATTTTGAATTTTAAATTTAAAAGTCATCAGATTTAAAGTTTTCATAATTGAATTGACTTAATTAGTTCAATGTTTTGATCATTGAATCTAATTGTTCTAATAGGAACAAGGCTTTTATCTCACTTTGGAGTTGCTGTAAAGCTTTTAGGATTTTTTTGTTATTGTTTTAAAATATTTATTTCTCTTTCTAAGTTATGGTAAATGGATTTCACAAATCTAACGTACAACATGACATGAATAAAGCATTAAAAGTAAATGAAGTAAATATGAGCAAATATTGAAGCAAATTAAAACAAATAAAAACAAGTGTTGAATATCATAAAATGATCGATAACAAAACTGATAGCTCAGGTTATAATACTCAATAATTAATAATGCAAATATTAAAGCAAATAAATAATATCATTCCTTGATAGGCGGCAAAGCCGAAAATTACAATATGCAATATGTAAATAAAAATAACAAATATGAAATATTAAAGCAAATATAGGAGCTTGATAAGTGGTCAAATCAGTCCATTACAAGCTATGTATAAATAAAAGTAAATGAAGAGTAAATATAAAGAAAATAGCTCACATTAACCTTTAATTATTGTTCAAATGTGAAGCATTACAAAAGCTTTAAGGTTTTAAAGAAGAAAAAGAAAATAAAATAAAAGGGCTCAAATACAAAGACTTGATGTTCAATTTAGGTGTAGTGTTGATACAAAGCTTCAATAGAAGTTTGGCTTCAACTTTAGGTAGCTCTAGGTATTAGGCCAAAGCTTTGCAGAGGAAGGGGAGACATTCGAAGCTTGGAAGAATACGAACTTAGAGGAAGAACTTGAAGAAGAAAGATTGCCTCCTTCGTTTTGAATTTGCTCTTTTTTTTTATATACTTGGGGGATTTGTGTGAAAAGGTCGGTTACAAAAATACTCCTGGGGTGTCAGTATGTGGGGCTGAAACGAGAAGGTCTAGCTCGTTGAAAGACTCTCGTCGTTCCCGAAGCCTCAGCTGGAACGGGCCCGTTCCGGAGGGGTGGTGCGGCGAGGGGGAAGCGATTCGAGAAGTAGAGTCCGGCGTTCCCCTACGAGTGGAGTTGCAAGTCGGAGGTTGGGCTTATGCTTGTGGGTTATTGCGCGGGGGAGGTAAGGGGAAGATGAGGAGGTGGGGATGCGCATTGTGCAATCCCAATTTGGCAAGGTTGTCGGCATCGGAGTTGTACCGTTGGGGGATGTAGCTGAGTGACGAAGTGTCGAGCCCGTGGATGAGGCGTCGAATTTCCCCAACCATAACTGAAAGGTTGGAGTCATCTTCCTGTTCCTTGAGGATGAGATCAACGGCTTCTGTGCAGTCGGTGTATATGTGTAGGTTGACGAAGCCCTGGTGTTTGGCGTGATGGAGGCCTAGCAGAAGTGCCCAAAGTTCGGCGTGAAGGGCGGTGCATTTGCCAAGGTTCTTGGAGTAAGTTGTGGACCAGTTACCCCGGTTGTCCCTGATTACTCCAGCCGCTGCTGCGATTCCAATGTGTCTGTTCAAGGCTCCATCTGTATACAAGGTAAACACGTCTAACTCCCTGCCATTTGGTGGATTGTGATTGGTTGGCGGTTGTTGTGAATGGCTGGGGAGTGGTGGGGTTAGATGTGAGAAAGCCGGCTTTAGAGTTCGGTGTCAACGTTGTGTGTCAAATTCTTTGGTCAGAAGCTTAACTTCTGCTCTGATTTTGCAAAAAACCTCTAGCTGTGAAACATGTTCCTCCTGAAACACCTCCATGTTTCTGGTGAGCCAGAGATTGTGGCAGGTTGTGGCATACCAGATCGGCCACGTGTTGGTAGCCTGGAGAGCAGTAGGTTGTAGGTTAGTAGTTACCCAGGTGGTGAGGTCAGTTTGGGACCAGAAAGTGTGGCTAACGTGAGTGGTAATTTTAGTCCAAATTTCTTTAGCCTGGGTGCAATACCTAAAAACATGTAATGAGTCTTCAAGTAGGTTGCAATAATGGCATTTGGAGTCGTCAGTTAGGTGTCGTCGGTGTTTCTCTACGTTTGTCCAAATTGCATTATGCAGCATCTTCCATAGATGGATTTTGCAGTTTTCCTGCACTGAGTGGACCAGATAAGGTTCCATTTGGGGTCTGGTTCTCTCCAGTTATGTTGACAGATGGATTGATAGGCTGACGTCATAATAAAGTTGCCCTTAGAGGACTACTTCCAGCATGGTTTATCAGAACTGTAGTTAGGATGAGGGGGGTGAATGGCTCTGATGTCGTCCAAGGCTGTGTCTGGGAGGAAGTAATGCAGCTTCCGCCAGTCCCAGTCACCTACAAGGTCAACAAAACAATTAGTAGTTAAGAATAGATTATTGGTGGGGACGGGTTCAGAAGTTTGCTAGATGAGGGGTTGGCCAAAGAATGTCCAGCTATCCAGCCAGAATAGGGCTCGGTCCCCCCTTTTGATTTCCCATTTGATGCCGTTGGTGAGGAATGGCCAGATCTTGCCAATTTGGTGCCATAAGTAGGAGCCTTTCTTTTGGGGGAAGGTGAGCCGTATTTCCTCCTGAGAAATGTTATATTTGGCAAGCAGAATTTGTTTCTAAAGGAGGGGGCGGTCAGAGAACAGATCCCATGCGAGCTTCAGTAAAAAGGCCACATTTGATTCATGGGTTGGTCGGAGACCCAGCCCTCCTCTGCCTTTGGGCTGGCAGACTTGTTCCCAATTGATCAGTGAGGCCTTCCGGGTGTCTTCCTCAATTCCCTATAGGACATGTCGTCGGGTGATGTCTATGTTCCTGTAAATGCCTTTGGGAAACAGGGTAGATTGCATTAGATAAGTAGGTAAAGAGCTCAAGATAGATTGACAAAGGGTGAGGCGGCCTGCTAATGAAATTTTTCGTGACCTCCATCTTGCTGCCCGTGATTTGACTTTGTCCATTGTATTGGAGAAAAGAGATTTGGTTACTCTGTGCATGATGAGGGGTGCTCCTAGGATTGAGCCGAGGTCGTGAACCAAAGGGATGTTAAGAGTTTCCCCTATTAGCTTCTGCATGCGGAACATTTGGGGAAATGTATAGAGAAGATTTATTCCGATTGATAGTCTATCCTGAGTACCTAGAGAATATGGAAACAACTTCCAGAATAATTCGAGCTTGTGTTGTGGACGCCTCCCCGAAAAGGA
>JANZXR010000007.1:26543442-26557273 GCA_027575705.1 Erythroxylum echinodendron
TGGGAAACAGGGTAGATTGCATTAGATAAGTAGGTAAAGAGCTCAAGATAGATTGACAAAGGGTGAGGTGGCCTGCTAATGAAATTTTCCGTGACCTCCATCTTGCTGCCTGTGATTTGACTTTGTCCATTGTATTGGAGAAAAGAGATTTGGTTACTCTGTGCATGATGAGGGGTGCTCCTAGGTATGATCCGAGGTCGTGAACCAAAGGGATGTTAAGAGTTTCCCCTATTTTGACGGCTTCTACATGCGGAACATTTGGGGAAATGTATAAAGAGGATTTATCTCGATTTATAGTCTATCCTGAGTACCTAGAGAATATGGAAACAACTTCTAGAATAATTCGAGCTTGTGTTGTGGACGCCTCCCCGAAAAGGATGAGGTCATCAGCAAACAGTAAATGAGAGAGTTGGGTGTTGTGCTTGCCAAATTGAAGAGGTTTCTAGTCATGAGAAGTTACTTTGGCATGTATGACATGAGATAGTCTGTCCATGCAAAGGACAAATAATATTGGGGAGATAGGATCGCCTTGTTTGACCCCCCTAGTGGGAGTGAACGGTTGGCCTGTTAATCCTTCCCAATGAACCTGAGTGCTACCTGTTCTGAGAAGGCTGAGGATGACATTAGAGAGAAATGTAGGGATAGAGGCTTCTTTGAGGGTTTGTTCTATGAAGTCCCAACTTAGTTTGTCGAAAGCTTTTGCTAAGTCGATCTTCAAAGCCATCCATCCCTTTTTGCCTTTTTTGTGCTGCATAGTATCAATTGCTTCTTGGGCGATAATAATATTTTCAATGATGCTTCGACCCTTTATGAAACTGGTTTGGTTGGGTTGGATAAGTTGAGGCAGAGAGGGGGACAAACGATTGGCTATGATTTTAAAGATGATTTTTGCACTTATGTTGATTAAACTAATTGAGAGAACGACTCAGGGTGGTTGGATTTAGGGATGAGGGATATTGTCCCGTGGTTGATAGAAGCGTCGACGATTCCAAGGGCAAAAGTTTGGAGGACCATTTGGTGAATGGAGTTTGCAATGATGTCCCAATTGTGTTGGAAAAAAGCAGCAGGAAGGCCATCAGGTCCGGGGGCCTTAAAAGGATCCATTTGGAAAACGGCATCCTTAATTTCGGTGTGAGTAATTTCCTAGGAAAGCATGCATTGTAGGCCCTGAGATAGAGGGGGGAAAAGACTTTTAAAAGGGTAGGTCTCTTGGTTGATACTCCCGTAATGGCATGGAGGGATGGGAGGGAAGTATAAGTTTTGGAGAAAAGCGGAGGCCTCAGTGCAAAGGATAGATTTGTCAGAGCACCACTCACCAGTGGGAAGTCTCAAGTGAGTTATTCTTTTTTTCCTTTTGTGCTCTTTGTGTGAATTATGGAAGAGAGAAGTGTTTCGGTTTCCTTGGGTTAACCACAAGGATCTTTTGGTTTGGGTTTTCAGGCTTTCCTCCTATATGAGTGATTCTTCTAATTCTGCCCTAATTCTAAGTTCGAGGTCGATTAAACTAGCAGAGGGTTGAGTGGCCAGTTTTTGTTGAATGCCACTGAGTCTGGCCAAGGTTCGTTTTTTCCTTTTAAAAATGTCACCAAAAACATTGAATTTCCAATCATCTATGTTGTCATGTAACCCGCGAAGAGCAGAGGGGAAAGAATTATGGGTGTTCCAAATGGAAGAAAGCCAGGACTTCCAATGGTCATGGGTCTCCCAAGTGGATAAGTAGCGGAACTGTTTGGGATGTGGTTGGTGTGGGGGTAAAGAGGGTAAGGTGATGAGGAGAGGGGAGTGATCAGACATGGTCCTAGGGAGGTGGTTAACCTTGATATGGCTGAAATTGTTAATAAAGTGGTCATTAGCAAAAACATAGTCAAGCCGTTCATGGCATCGGCCATTAGTCCAAGTATATTTGGTGCCAATGAATCCTAGGTCATGCAAAGCGAAAGTGTGAACCCATGAACGAAATGGTTTACTCCCTTGTGAGGCAGCGCCTCCTATTTTGTCGGAATGCGTCAAGAAAGCATTGAAATCACCAGTGATTAACCAGGGGCTAGTTGTGTGAGTGTGTAAGAGGGCTAGTTTTTGCCATAAGGTGAGTCTGATTTTCAGCGTTGGACTGCCATACGCGGCAGTACACATGAATGTTGTGTCCAGGTCAACAGAAATAGTAAAATGAATGAATTGCCGGTCATTGACAAGAATATTGAGTCGGATGTTAGAAGTCCATAAGAACCATATGCCACCGGAGAAGCCAATCGCCTCCACTTTATGGAAGTTAGGCATACCGATGGTCCTTATTGCATTGAGGGCATTGTTACCACTGGTTCTTGGTTCCAAGAGAACAACGAGTTGTACTTTGTAGAGGTCAATTAACTGTTTGAGAGTAGCTATACTTCTTTTATTCACGATGCCGCGAATATTCCAGGATAAAATTGTGATCGTCATGGTATGGGGGATAAGATCGGAGACGTGTCGGGGATTAACCCTGTCATCGCTGTGTCGGTCGGGCAAGGGGGAGGTTGGGGAGGGTTAGACATGGGGGAGTCTTAGGCCTCGCATTGCATGAGATCGGCAACGGTGCACTCCCCGCCTGGATCAGTGATGTTAGGGGAGGGGGTGAAAACAAGTTTACGAATACCTCCCATATGAAAGCCTTTTGTGTCAGGTGATTTGTATGGCTTGTGTGTGTGGCCATGCATCATTTCGGTGTCTTCTGGTTTGTGCAGGAGCATTGGAGCAGGGTGGGCAATGTGGATGGTTGTTTTTGTCATTTCGGTTGGAGTTGTCTGTGTAAGGGAGCTTGGGATTGCAGAGGCAGTGGTAATGGAGTCGGTAGACGGTGGTATTGTGTCGGGGGCTGGTGGTGGGGCGGCTGGTGTGATAAGTAGGGTGCTAGTGGGAGAGGTCGTTGGAGTATCTCTCTGTTGGTGAGTTGTGGCATGAAAGACTGGGAAAGACTGGTGGGTTGGATCTTGGGGTGTAAAGGTCGTAGGTTTGGAGTGGGTGAATATTTTTTCTTGGGCCGGGGCTCATCGGGTGATTTAAGCTTGGGCCGCAGACCTTGTTTACCTTTGTTTCCTTTTTTAGTGGCTGTGGAGGAGAATGAAATGGCCAGGTTGGTGTGGGGAGGGGCGCAGGTTGTGTGGATGGTGGCGTGCCAGCTGAGGGAGAGGGGTCCTCCACTTCAGTTGCAGAGCCAAGTATTTCAAACCTAGATGGCGTGACTAAGTACTCTGTTCTGCCGCCTTTTACAGTTCGAGTCTGTTGGCCTTTTGGGTTGACTGATGGACTGACTGATGTAGGACGGCGTCCTTTCTTCTGTGCTATCAGCCAGGGCCCTTGTTTGAGGAGAGATGACCGTTAGGGAGTTGGCTGTGTTGAGGGAGGGGCCTTGGGTCGCATGCTGGAGATTCCGACATCCCGCGTGTTGGTTTCTGGCATGGATTGTCCGATAAGTTGGTTTAGTGTCAATTTTTCAGTCGGATCCTGAGTGGAATCCATCTTGTTGCGGTCGTCGCTGGGGTTTCCGTTCTTAGTATGGGAGTCGGACAGGCTGTTAGTGCGGCATTCCTCTTGGAGATGGCCATAACGGTCACAGGCATAGCAAACTCTGTATAAGTTTTCATATTGCACAGGGTAGGCTAGGCCGCAGACGATGACATGTGAGATTAGTGGTTTGCTGAGATTAATACGCACCGCGATGCGAGCAAACTAGGCTCGGTGGGCGGGAACTGTATGGTCATCACTTCTGAGGTATTCTCCAAGAGGTTTGGCAATCTCCCGCAGGGTTATTTCGTGAAAAAAGTCCATTGGTAAGCCAGGTAATCGGATCCATATTGCAACAGTGCGTATGTGCGCTGTTTTGGTATTGAAGTTAGGTTGCCAGGGGATAACTGTGATGTAGTGGCCAAGGATGGACCAAGGACCTTCGGGCAGAATCTTGCAGTAATCGGCCTCGTCCTCTAGGGTCAGCAGGTAATAGTCGTCTGCCATGTCAAGGAGATAGATATGGCCTTGGGGTTTCCACAGAGCCATTAGGCGTTGATATAAAACTTTATAATTGATGAGTCTGCCTAGGGGCCGGAGAATGAGTGAATGACCCATCCTGTCTTGGATTTGCTGGTGAACGCGGGCACTGAAGTCAATGGAAGGAACGCCTTCAAGAAGGGCATGGCGCACATCTGTGGCGTCCACGATGAGTGGGTTGTGCTTTGAATGAGTTGCAGGAATGGTAGGTTGATGGTTCTTGAGTAATGCAGTTCGGAATGAGGGAATGCCTTCCAAAAGGATGGTGGTGTCAGAGCTGGGCATATCGTGGGGGGGTTGATTGAAGGTTGTGTGGGTTGCGTCAGTGACTTCATCATGTCGTTGCCCCAATCTCCACGCTGGAACAAAATCCAGCAACGCTAAAGGTTTATATAGGCTTTATATGTCCTTTACTGTCTTTGTACACCTTCAAGTTGGTATCACCTTTTCCGAAGTCATGTTTAGCTCTCTTTGGTGCAAGCTTTGTGCCTTGTCAAATAATTCTCTCTCTTTTTAATTGGGCCCTTATATGAGTTGATCCAAATAGTATTTATATTACATTGTTTAAGCTCACATTACAATAAATTGATCAAATTAATTTCTTGATCTTCTGGATCATTGTCTTCATTGTTTTATGAAGTTGATGTGGATGATCTTCATTTTAGCAATTGCTTTGTTATCTCAAAATATTCATCTTCGGTCTTAGTAAGACTAACAAGTTCTTGAGAGCTTTTAAAGGTTTTTGTCAAAGAATCAAAACATTGGCTTTCATTTTGACTTTTAGAACTATCTGAAATTAGTTAAAGGGTCACTATAATTCTTGGATGGTCAAAAGTTCTTTTTCTGATTCCATATTTAGGGTAGGTCTTTCTTTAGGTAGAGAAGTTGGTGGTGTTATGATTTGTAAAGGTTTAAAAGCATATGAAGTTGAAGGAATGTCTTTTGTTGTTGAGTTAGGCTTGGAACGGTTTATCTGAATAACAAACAAGACAATTTGAAGACTTTTTCATGGTCAATAGCTTTAGGATATAATGAAGTGTGGTAAGTAGGTTGTATGAATAGAAATGTCGACATATAGTTCATATATAGCTCTAAATTGTTCTTTAGCCAACTCAATTCTTTTAAGCTCCTCCCCAACTTTTTATAATTCTCTTTTCTTCTTAGAGAAGTTTGGTCCACAATAATGTTGGTCAATATGTCTTTCCAATTTGGAATCAAAGTGTACAGTTTGATTGATAGCTGTTGATGTACTTGTTGCACCTGGAGAGACATAACATCGATCTTTGAATTTAATTCTTGTGGTTGTTGGGATAGACCATTAAGCTTTCAATCAATTTAATGAAGGACATTGTTTTGTGCTACAAAATTTTGTGTCTGCCAATTTAATACTTCTTCTGTCAGAGAAATAGGTGCATGATTTCCTTGTGGATTGACGCCTGTTAATTGTGAATATGGTCTCACAAATACCCCAATTGTCTTATTAGTCTGAGCTTTCAAATGCGAAAAATCTTACTTATAATCTCATCATGATATAAGCTAATATTCTGGGATCTCCTTAGGGATTGGAGAAATCATTGGTGCAAAGAATTTTGGTTACATCTAATGCTCCTTGTCAACTGCTTTCAATAATTCATAGAGATCTTTTAGAGGCTTAGGATTCTTAAACCAATCTAAGGTCTCAAGCTATAATCATCTTCATTGTATTGGGGTTTGATCTTCTCTTAAGGTTGACACTTAGATCTTTCCTTAGATTTTTTGTGAGGCTCTTCTTTTCATCATAAGACATAATCTTTATCTGCATTATATTCATTCATCCAACATTTACAGCCTGAATCACACATAGATAGATCTACGTCTAAGATGAAATGTCCATTGATATGACTAACATACATCTCATGTCCATTGAAGTAGACATTCTTTATGAGAAAATGTTAGAGCAAAATGTATTTTAATTGTCTTGAGATATAATCATGTCTTAATTTAATAGTCACCTCAACTAGAAGCAATTCAGAAGGGATATAAGAACTGGATTTAGGGATAGCAATTGAGTCAATTCAAGTTCAAAGTCAACAAGTATGACTTGAATTGACGAATTTTGAGTTGTATTAAGGTTTATGGTCTAATTCAAAACTTAGACAAAAAGGCTTGGATTTTCTTTCCTAGAGTGGCATTATTTTAATTTAATTATTTATAATGACATTGTCATAATTTATAAATTTAAGAAATTTTAAATGAAAAATGATATTGTTTTGGATAGTATATGAATTTATTATCTTGCTTAAATTAGTGACAAATACCTGCAATTGTTGTGCATTACATGTAAATATATGGAGGGTAAGGACTTATTAGCAACTTGCTGCAAGTTAATGCTCAGGAACGACCCCTTGCTCTTGGAACTTTGCTAGAGTTATCACGTGCTGCTCACGGCGATGCAAAGCTCTTGTTTAGAAAAATAAAAAAATAAAAAGTAAAATATCAATTTAGCACTTCGCTATAAATAAGTAGCAAAGCCGGACCTTTAAGATGCTGAGTAGGGTTTTTTGTTCTATGGTCTTTGTTTTAGGGCTTTCTCTTGATGGCCGTTGCATCGTAGCTCTGCTCCACTTGGGCATTCTTGTGTTAATGTTTCGCTCTCCAGTCTCTAAATAATGTTTTCTTGTTTATTTGTTGAAGGTTTCCTTGTTTATCCTCTGCTATGTCACAATCGATGTGTTAAAACTTGGATCTTGAAGATGGAGAATGATATGATGATCATGATATGTTTCCCTATTGGTTTGATTGCCGTGATGATGGCATTCGATATGTATTAGCTCTACCTGATCGTTCTCCGTCTAAATCTTCTTCCTTTTTCTATAATTTTTATGACCTTGATTCTTTTTCTGGCTATCTTTTTGCTTTTTCTTAAGTTTTTTGCATTTCGAAATGCCCATTTGCGATGAATTTCTCTTCTACACATTTTGATACCAAAAGTTTTCGGAGTCGGGAATTTTTGACGAGAGGATTTATTTCGACTCTACATTTTTTGATTCGACGACTGTTGTTGATATTTGTTTTAACAATTTTGAACTTGCTGGTTAGGTTCTTCATCATTTGTTTCTATTATCTTCATAGCTTGTCCTCTTCTTTTATCATTTTAAAGTTTTCTTGGAATGTCTTGAATCTGTCTTTTGACCTTTGTGCGGTGAAAGCGTTATTGGATCTTCAACGTAAAGATCCAAACTTATATGTTTTGTATGAAAATTGGAAGAGTCTCACAATAAAAATTGTAAGTTTAATCTTGACTAACATAAGTGAATGCTTTTTCAGTGAATCATAAGCCTAAAATGGTAAGTACATTTAAAAAAGAATCACATAAATTTCATGCTTGATGTATCATAACTTTCGAGCTCTGGTCCTGAGTTTCGCATCTGAAAGGCATTAATAAAAAGTTGAAGTAAAAACGTTAGCAGAAACGAGATTGTAAAATATGAACAAGAGTTTCAATTGCACCCTCGTGCAAAAGATGAGCAAAAGAAAAATGGTGGATGGTGTTATTTATTAGGGACATAATGTTTCAAGTTGCCTCCACTTTGGTTGAGGTAGCGTGGAGAGCTTTTAATGTACAATGCTTCTTCTGCATTGGGTCTCTGATGTTCTGCACAAGTAGTCGAGTCCAAGGCCAACGCTCAGACCTCTCAGAAGAACCATTGTGCGAAGAACAGAAAACAGTTACTCTGGAAAAGCCTGGAAATTAATGAATGTATTTATGTTCGTATAAATATTTGTGTGAAGGCATATCAGTTCAAGAACAAAGGTTTCACATCCTTCACGAGACAAACAACAAAATCCACGAAGATCCCAATCCAACACACAAAGCAAGCGAGAAACATAACCTTAGAGAACCCAAAACTGAAAACGAACGTTACCATCCAGGCCTGAAGAGTGGAATTCTTTTTTTAAAAGTCTCGGATACAGAGAGGAGGCATGGAGCTGAAAGACCATGTTAGTCAGCACTATCATTAATGCTTGGAAAAGAAGACAATGAAGAAAATCGACGGGTGCTACTGTAGAGCTGCCTTTTCTATTAATATGATGTTTCAGTTCTAATCTAAGGTACTAAATTAATTAATTTAGAAACTTATATTAGTGAAATTTAAGTGATTTATGTTTAATGTTCATATTATTTATAGAAAATATTTTTTTCTAAAAAAACTGAAAACAATAAAGATTTATTTTGAAAATTTATTCATAAACTATAAAAAGTTTATCTTTACTCCAAAAAAAAGATATTACCTACTTTTTATTTTTTTTACTAACTATTTATTGAACCAATCTAGATGTGATTAAGGAACTCTGATGTCCACTTGACATCAAGTATTAATTAGGAAGTGGTTTAGCATACATAAGATTAACCCTACAAATGAATAAATTAAAAATTCGAGTCTAGCCCATATTGATTTTTAGAGATAATAAACGGTTGAGCAGCCAAAAAACTGTAACCATGAAGTTCTTGTCATCATTAATTCTTAAAAATCACTAGAAATTCAATAGACAACCAAGTCCAACTTACTTGCTTAGAAAAATTTTTCATTAATTTCACAAGGAAGCAATCTCTCTGCCGCAGGTCATGTTCTTCATACACCTAAGGTAACTATCACAATTAGGAAGTTGTAAGACAATGATGCACCTGAATTCTGGGTGCTTAAGTTAAAGCATTTGCAGAGGAAACACACCGGGATACCAGCTGGCATCGTATCAAATTCGTCAAAAGCGTGTCATCCAGTAAGTCTTCCACGTCTTTCGTCTTTCCTTTAGAATTTTAAATTTTCTCATTTCTTAATCACAATATTTTCCTACCTACTTCACAGATCAATCACACGAGACAGCTTCTGAATCCGGTTTAGCAGGAAGTCCCCTTGCTTGATGGTTGCTTGGTACAAAGCATTCTTTGCATCAGGCCTGCTTGTTTCTAGGACACCTGCGACCTTATCAATCTTGCAATGGAGCTTCCCTGCTGCAATAAAATGTGAAAGTTCCCTGGAGAATGGAATTTTTTTCTTTCAGTACAAGATGTAAGGGGGGCGGAAAACGAAACCTCAAACCAAATGGAAGAACCTAAAAATCATGCCACTTACAGATCAATGAGCTCCACTGTCACACCAAAAGCCTTGGCCATTGCTTCAATAGTAATACTCTTGTAGGATTCCAAAAATTGGGAATAGACAACAGTTCTGACCTCCCTCATATAATATCGGAAGTGTGGATGCAAATACCGGTCCAGTTTAATTTGCTCGGTCAGTCCAGCTAAAACAAAAGTCAAAGAATACCAGGCAGGGAGAAATTCAGTGGTAAATATGGGAAGAACGGGCAGTTTGAGCAATTGAATGGTAAATCAATTATCAAAGGAGATATTTATTGCTTCTGACATAAGAATTAGTCTACTGCTAGAATCAAGATATGCAGCAGAACTATAATATAAAGTCAAGATATTTTGTCTGCTTACCAAATGCTGAGAAGAATGATTTGTATTGACAATCATAGAGTGAGTTTAAAAACTCCGAAAGATATGGGATTTTCCCAATCACTGTCAAGATTTCAGGAGCATCAACTACCTGTCAAATTTTATAGTTATCAAGTCATTTATGGTTAGTACTGCAGTTATTTGAAAGCTCAGCAAATAACTAAATAAATAACAGGGCAAGTATTTGCACCTTTTGCTTCAGCAAAACCCTGTCCAACGATATGATATTAGTAAGAACGGTGTAAAATATGAAGGTGTCATAAGGAAGAAGTTCAAAAGCAGTGAAGGTTGATATGGAGTCCAGAAACAAACTGGCAGCTTTCTTGAAATTTCTGGTGGATATGCAGTACAAGCCCTCGTATACCTTCAAACGATTTTTCCTTTCCCAGTCACCTCCTTCCTCAAACAAGCTGCGATCAGGACCAATCAGTTAAACAAAACACAAAAAAGAAAAGAAAATCCACGCTCCTAAAAATCAAATTAAAGCCCTCGCTTACTTCTTTGCTTTGTCGATACTTCTGGAAATGAGATCAAAGTCCATGTAGAAAAGACCAAGTTGTAGTGTATGGAATACTAAATCCATCTTTTGCCCAACTGCAACAGTCTTGCTTTCTGTAATCTTGAGTTGTTCTAATGCCTTTTCCTGGATTCCAAAGTGAACTCATTTAAGTAAGATATGATAGAAAAAGAAGAGCTAAAAGAGAGCAAGTAGCAGTAAGTTAGGAACCTTGTCACCAATCCTGATGTAGAACAATGATTTACCCACATGAGCCTCTCGAACTTCACTTTCGCCCAAGTTTTCTTCAGCATCAGCAATCCTACAAGATGTCATGGGAGGAGGCCTATGTTAATGTAAAACAAACTACTAGTGCAGCAGGAAGTGAATTTTTAAAAATCCAAAGAACATGAGTGATGCAGGAGGCAGTACTAGTTGTTCAATCAGATCAACCACTGAACAATAAAGAAAATTCTTTTGCCTGGCCTATATCAGAGCAAACTAACTCTATCAACATCCTTTGAAAACTTGTTCAGAATAATCTTCACGTGATTGAAACTAACTGGATAATTGAAATCTATGTTCCACAATGGATAGAAGGAGTAGAATTTTGTTTGTATAAGAAAATGCATGGAGTCGTAGACATGATTATTCTTATTATACTCGCAATGCATATGAAACAATGAAGGTAACAGAAAACAATTTAACTAACAGCGAAATCGGAAAATTTGATAGATTGACCTCATCATGATATTGATTTCATTACTAGAAATCCTCTTTCCTCACAAGAATTCACCTTAATATCATATATGTGGTCCACTCTGAAATGCAAAGTTACAGAAGATTGACAACCAAAGATGAATGATTATCCCAAAGTTGGTTTTTACTTATCCATTATTGGAAACTGAAGATGAAACAATTGCCATCAATACATGAGACCACAAAAGGTATGCTAGTTTTTTGCATCTTCACAACGGAGACATAAGAGGATTATTGTGTCTATTTAAACATCTCATACTCATGATTATTAGTTAAAGAGAACTGCAAGAAATACAAAGCCAACTCTCAGCACAAAACAAGTATCTCTATTAGTTATCGTTCATTCCATGAATAGACAGACATTTCTGAGTTCCTAAACTACACGTATAATTTCTATGCTTGGCTAATAAAAAGGGAGATAGGTCTTGACCATCAAACAGTAAGCTTGGATTTTCCAAAAGTTCAAATAACTTAAAGCCATAAAAAAAGAATATAACTTAATCACACTTTATTGCTCTGTGACCAGGGTTCCCTATCTAACTCCGAAACCGAGTTGGTTTCTTACTTTGTACTTTGTTCATACCTAAAACCCAAACAGAAATTATCAATAAGCAGTCACCTGGTTAATTTCTACCTATCGCAAGTAGTCTAGCATAATTTTTCCCTGGTTAAGAAACGTCACACAACCATAGCTCCTAAATGAAACTAGCTAGTAGAAATATAACTCCGATGCTACATAATGGTTTTTAATCAGTACTAATTACTATGTTCGTGCTCAAACCCAACTAACATAAATTACGAGAATCATGACCACTCAGATTTGAAATCTCCACATAAATTTTCATCTGCATTCAAACAATTAAAACAAAACCTGAACACCTAAAGAAGCTCACTTCTCGTCGAGACATTTAAGTTCATGCTCGTTCTTCGCGCGCATCGAACAAAAAAATTCCCGGTCCCTCTCCACTAACCCATCGGCCACTAGGTTTTCATAAAATGGAGCCATATCTACACAGCAGAAGAATTCACAACAGTTTAAAAAAAACAGAAAGAAGCGAGAAGTAAGCGAGTTAGGGTTAAATATATTCAATGAGCTGTAAATTACCATCGGCATTAACTGCGGCGAGGACTTCCTCCTTGAGGCGCACCTTCTCAATGTCTTGGACATCGGGGTGTGTAAGGAGAAAGCGCTTGTAAGCGAGTATTAGCTGTGATTTCTGATTTTCTTCTTGACCTTCCATGGAGTGAGCGAGTCGACTCAATTGTAGCTCTGTCGTGTTAGATGCTCAGTGCTTGGGGGCGTTTCTTGTGGAAGGAGAAAGAAAATATACTGTTTCATCGCATTTTTAAAATTGGGTTGAGATCTGGTGTTACGCACGTAAGTTGGAGCCGATATTGTTTACGTGAACGATTATTATTAAAACTTTCAACTATCGAACTTTTTAATTCAAATTTTTAATTAATTGGTCAAATTTTGTAAATTAATAAATTCTTATATATTAAAATTAATTAATTAATTTTTTAAATAAATTTTTTCAATTAAACTTTAAATTTTTTGATAGGTAAAAATAATTTCTTTTAATCATATTTTAAAATTTTTAATTTTATTCAAAATATAATCGATTTTATAGTCGTATAATATTGATTGAACCTTTTAAATTTAAAATTTCTTGTCTTATCAGTTTAATTTTCGATTTTTTAGTTTAAAGAAGATTATTAAGTTTTTAATATGGCTTTCAGATTTTGTTTTATAATTTTCCTATTTCTTATAAAAAATAAAATGATTATCGGTGATAATATATTAAATAAATGTTGTAACTAAATAAATTATATTTACATTTTTATATAATATTATTAATAAATAAAAATAAGTTCATCATGTTTTATTAATAACTAATTAATCATTTAAATATGTAAAAATATGTACTTTCTAAAATTAGTAAAACTTTAAATCTTAAAATACAAAATTTATTCATTAAATCCTTTTTACGTTTATTTTATCATTAAAATATTTTAGAAATTTGAAAATATTTTTATTTTTGGAAATTATTAGAATTTAAAATTAAAAATTAAACAAAAATATCAATCTAAAGAATTAAAGCATATAATTTTTATTTTTATTTTTATCCTTTAAAATTTTAAAAATGATTGATACAAATAATTTTGAGTATTTTCATATACAATTATTAATTAAATTATTTATTGTAACTATACTTATCAAATATTCTTGAAAATGTTATGAATGAATAGTTTATATGCCATTAAATCGAATACTAATCTTTCTTTGATGTTCACTTTACGTGTTGGTGAAAATAGATATTGATACAAAGCTTTGGCTTTGCGGTTTTAGTTTTAGCTTTGAGGAGCTTTAGGTACTAGGCTGAGGCTTTGAAGTGGAAGGGCAGACGTTCCAAGCTTGGAAGACCAAGAACTTGAAAGCTTGTCTCCTTCGTTTTGAACTTGCTCTTTTACAGCAGTGTCAAATTGGGCCCGACCAATTTAGCCCGGCTCAATTCATGGGCCGGTTAACAATTTTTGGCCCGGTTTGACTAGCTCATGGGCAGAGCCACGGGCTAAGTATGTATGGCTCGCGGGCCGAGGGTGGACAGACAACGGGCTGGCTCGTGGCCCGTGAAATGGTAGACGGCTCGAATCGCGGGCCGGTCCGACCCGCCCGACCCTTAGCCCATGGTCCGCTCACCACAAATTTTTTTAATTATTTATTAAAATAATTTAAGTAAGTTAAAAATTTACAATTAATGTAGTTCATAATTTTAACAACAACTTTTAACTTAACTTATTAACTTTTCATATAAAATTCTATTTAATTGAATTAAATATCATAATTAATCGTATCATTACATACATCTCAATAACTTTATTATATCATAATTAATTCATTATATGTTGTTATAATTTAAAATTGTCTCATAATACATATATTAAAAAGAGAAAAGAGAAAATTTTATTAATTTTATGAAACATGAATATATGATAATATGCTTATAATTTTTCATATAAATGTCCCAATTAATTGGATTAAATGTCCTAATTAA